>JAHTLZ010000045.1:2838758-2853693 GCA_023846285.1 Phrynocephalus versicolor
CCCTCCTGCCTGCCGGCTGCCTCCGGGGCTCCGGCAAGAGGTGAGGGGGGGAATTCCCGGCGCGGTCCCCCAACCCCCGCCCCAGGCCAAGCAGCGCACCCCACTCCCTCCCCCCACCCCCGCAGCCACCTCCATCCGACCACCTGCAGCCGGCTGGGGAAAGAGGGAAGGAGGGAGGGGAGAGGAGGGACGGCAGATATGGAGGGGGGGTTGAGCCGGGGAGGGGCACCCTTACCTGGGACCTGTCCACCGCCCGCCCGCCCCCGTCACCCAAAAAAACCTCCCCCCGTTGCCCAAAAAACCCACCATAGGAATGCATTGAAACGGATTAAATCCAGTTTCAATGCATTCCTATGGGAAATGACAATTTGTACAACGTAAAACTTGTATAACGTAATTTAATTCGGAACGAATTAATTACGTTATACAAGGTACCACTGTACTTTGTTCTTGTTCTTGTTTTGTTTTTCTTTGATTTTGCCTGGAATTCTTGAGTTTGACTCTGACATGGCTACCCTCTCCAACACTTTGTTCTTCTCCTTTGAATGTTCAGAATAAAACTGAACTGGATGCATTCTCCCACTGACACTGGAGCCACCAGGTTTCACTGGGCTACGGGATCACTCCCAGACATTATCTTCACCACTGTTGAGCTCTGCTAGTGTGCTGAACACCTAAGGTCTATGAGGATGCCTTAATACAAGTGGAAGATGTCTCAGAGCAAATATGACTCAATGCAGGAGAGAATATGTTATCATGCCTGCTTTATAGGAGAGTTGGTGATGAAATTGCTAGATTTCTGTGCCCTTCTCAAACAGTCGTCCAGCAAATCTTTCCCATGTGACCAAAAGCAGACATATAATGGGATATGATCAAAGGACTACTGTGGCAAATGAGATGAGACATAGTTAACATCTACCTGGAAAAGTGTGCAAGGTACTGTGTGGATACAGTCACAATTAAACCTGGTAAACTCATGAGTAAATTCAGTAAACCATGCCTGCCAGTAAACTAGGTAAACTTTGCTTGATGTGGATTCATAGCACACACTCCAGTGGGAATGGAAGGATCATTCAAACGAGAGTGAAAATATAGTGCACTTATGATAAGAGTGCAGACTAAACCACACCAAAATTTTCAAATACAGACAGGCCCTTACTCTTGTCTGTGATGCAGACAATACAAAGTGCTGCTCAGTAGCATCCTATTACATCAATTTTGCTTGCCATTTCCCTTGGCTAGGAGACACATTAGATTTTGGAAATGGCATATTTTTCTTTTCGGAGACAAGTTGATTCCATCTTCCACCCCGACCTCCCTCCAAGCCAAATTTTATAGCCTAGTCTTAACGGGCTGCTTAATTTCCTTGCACAGACTTGGCCGCTCTTAATGTCTGTGAAGCATTATGTGGGTGATTTATTATTCAGTGGCTTAGAGTGACTCCAATCTCTGTGGGCAGCTATTGAAGGGTTTTCATGATGCGACAACTGAATCAGCTCGCTGCCTGGCAAAGGCAGAGACATCAGCCGTGCATGGTGTGGGATGCCGCGTGAGATAGGTCAGCAACAGCTGCAAAAGGGAAGCTGCACTTCATTAAGCCAGTGGGCAATGAGGTGAGAGGTGCTGAAATAAGGCTAGATGGGAATTTGCATTCAATGCACACAGCAAGGAAACAGATGAGCTGAAGATCCACCAAGAATGCAACAAAACGAAGGACATGGACCAGAATGCCCACCATGTGATGGCATTGCAGATGCCCGACGGTGCATTTGGAATGCAAGTCAGGATGAGAAAATCTGTCGTTCCCAGAATGTGTCATTTTGGAATAGTTTTACTCTTCATTTCTTTCCATTTCCTCATTATTTTCCAAAAAGGACCTTTAAAACTTTCAAGATACTATTCTGGCCAGAAACTTCTCCTGTATTCACCTTTGTGTTTCAGGAAATCATTAAGTCTTGCTGGTAAATTGCTGTCAATTTCTTCTTAACAATGAAAATGAACACACTTTTAATGTAAAAAATTTTTACCATTCTCCATTTATAAGAAGCCCCCCATATATAACACAACCCCATTTTTTCCAATCCAAAATTACAGTTTCACAAACATGCAGTTATCTCCTTGGCTTATTCCATGTACGATGACCCTCAATTGTCAGTCAAGCAGTTTTAAACAAAAATATAGTCTTATTCATGGAAAATACTGTAATTTTTAAAATCAGTCCTGAAGAGAATTTTGTGCACTTGTGAGGCCAATTTTTGCACACTTCTGTAGACATTTAAAATAGAGATTGCAGGCATGTAGCAGCAAGGAAATCACAGCGTAGCTTCTTTGGACTCTTTCATGTAAGCCCCCCAAATTTGGAGAGTTTTAGGGTTCAGGGGGCTGAGATATTCAGCTGCAAAGAGGGTCCCACAGCCAACTGCAAAACTGCTGTATGGCGCGTGCCAGCCATATAAGGATTAAGAAAGGGGAAGTAATAATTTGACCTATTGCCGGTGTGGTGCATGCACAGCACTTCAATAACTGTGGGGGTGGGGGGGACCCACAGTTCTGTAGACATTTCACTATCACCTCATTGCATGCATTATTACCAAAAGTGAACTGTTGAGTGGGGTTTTCTTCTGTGTCTTTGTGCTCACTTTGACTGCCCTTTTGTGCTCTATGGGTTTCAGAACTCAGCTGCTTAAAGCAAAAAATAAACTTAACGTAAGTGTTGGATGCTCTTTAAATATATATATATTGTATTGATTTAATATTTAACTTTTATCTTTGTTTCTTTTAATGCTTGGATCCACCTTGGATCTTCTAGGAAAGAGGCAGCGTAGAAATGCTTTAAATGAATTAATTCATTACATAAAAAGAAATTGGAGACATTTTGTGCGAAGCACATTGAAAAGCTCTGTCTGCTGTCTTGCTCTCATCAGCAAGATTTATTTCACACCCAGGAATTTTTTAAAAGAAAGGAAGGAAGAGGGGTTTGGAGGCATGTGTGGTTCCTGTTGTCCACCCCAATACAGAAGCAACGTAACAATGCCCTGTTGTAACTTCTCTTCTTATCAGGACATGGGAGGTTTGACCATTCTTTTTTAAAGAAAAACCTGGAGGTTCTGTTCAGACATTTACTGAAAAATATCAAGACAATGTAATGAGAATACTGTCCGTGCATCCTGTTGGATCAGGCAGGCTGAATCTGTAATTCTGACTTAGCGTGAGCAAAATGTGTGCTCGTTGCGACATTTACGAATGTAAATTGCAGAAGGCCCGGAGAAGGCAACCAAAAATGAATAAGGGAGTCAGAATAACCTTTTACTTGGCAGTCTCAGAATAATGCTCAGCTGTTAAAGATTCATTATGCTTCTGCTGTGGGATTATCTTTTTTTCCTCTATGCCTAGCCGTACTGTAAATATCAGTGTTCGTGTATAATATTAATAAAGGGTCCATCTGCAGGACAGGCTGCGCATACCATGAATCTTTCCTGTGAGACATATGATCTCGCAGTGACATTCTCTGGCCAGCTCACTCATGCAATGGACTTTGGACCTCTCGGCTTGTCCCATCATTGGCTGGCTAGCCCTGATGTCACCGCAGTTGGCGGGAACCTGGCTAGTTTGACCTCACACTGACCTAGTGTATTATCAGCTGTTGGGGGAAGGGGCTGTGGAAACCATTCATATCAAATTTGAACTCTTAAGTTTTATTCATTGTTAGCTGTGCCCTTTCAGCTTACTCCCAGATGTTCCAAGTCCATGCTCAAGGCCACCATCTAGGGATGGGCACAAAACAGAATAATTTCATTTTGTTTTGTTCCATTCCCCCCCACCCGAATTTCCTTTCATTTTGTTTCATATGATTCCCCCCTCCCAAAATTCATACTGCCGGGCCACTCAGCCTCCCCAGCTGGCCAGAGCCCTCAGCAGCCATGGGATGGTCTACTGCTGGGCCTTCAGTCTACTCTACTGACAGGTTTCCTCACCTGTCCAGGACCTTCAGCAGCTGTGGTGCAGTCTGCTGCCAGGCCACTGAGCTTCCCCAGCTGGCCAGGGCCTTCAGCAGCCACGGGGCAGTCTACTGGTGGGCTGCTCAGCCTCTGAGGCCAGCTGGGGCATGCGGCAGTGGCAGCAGAGAAGGAGGAGGGGCGATGAAGGATGAAGAGGAGGAGTGAAGCAGCAGCAGCAATGAAGGAAGAGGAGGAGACAGAGGCCCAGGCTGGCCTGCTGGGCCCAATCTCGTCCTCTCCGTCCTGGTTGGGTGGTCTCAGCTGTGGCGGCAGCAGGACAGCACCAGGTAAGGAACCGGTTTACAGACAGAATGAAATGGTTTGTTCCATCGGGGAAAAAAAACACCATTTTGTTTCGTCCGTAACGAAATGCGGCTTCCTCATTTCGTTTCGTTTCGTTTCATTTCGTTATGCTACATAACAACACGACGAAACAGCATTTTCTTCTTCGTTATGTGCCCATGCCTACCACCATCTATAGATCAACATTTGCCACCTCTGAGGGACAGATTCAACATCAATCCCCCCCCCCGAGAGAGCAGCAACTACTTTTGAGCTCCACGCTTTCTTATTTTCCCACCAAACTGTCTGCAGCAGATATTCTGCTACTCTTGTGGCAGAAGCAGATGGCTGAGGAGAATAATTAAAGTCTGGGTGGATGGACAACCAAGTGTCTTGGCAGGTGTGCCCTTTCCTTCAGACATCCCCAGAGGTCAATATTCCCTGTCATTTATTACTTTGATAATTTCTCTATTTCTAGAGCTACCACTTAGCCATCAGTTCCAGCATCTGGAGATGTCTACATTTATCAAATCCAAGCTGACCTGGCTCACCCAGACATTTTCATGCTGTTACAAATCCGCAAAGAAACCTCATGCAACCTTTTGACTTGCTTTGCTTTGCATTCCTCTCCTTGGATTAGTATTGTTATCATTATTATGGTATGTCATTCAGATGGCACCCTTTAAACTCTGCTTTTTAAATTGTTGCTTCTGGTTCTACATCATCTTGAGACCTGGGCCATGACATAAAATTCTTTCATGTACCCAACGTTTTTTCCAAACTGAGGGAGACTTTTGGTTCTTCTGATCATTCATGGGAAACCTGCATATTTCCTTTCCCAGTGAGATTTATTCTAATACATTCATTAAATGGTTACATATCTGTTCTTTAAGAGACCTCTGCCCTGCGGTATTGTGACGCAAAAGAAGTAATCCCCAATCTTGATGATTTTCCTTCTATCTCACCAACTAGCCAATTATGTTGAGGGCTATTATCCCATTGATGAAACCTCCATTAATTGTTTGAGTTTGATTTGACTGATCCATTCATTCATCCATTCTATGAACATAGAAGATGTTCCTTCTATGTGAAGACTATTATGATCTCAAAAGAGAGGAGAAACTGCAGTTCCTTTGTATGTAGGTGATGGGTTCATGTGAGACATCAGACGCCAAGACATAATTTTTATTATTAATATCAATAGATATAATCGTTGCTCATGGTGCTTTACTAAAGTTAAAACTGTAGTCATACAGAATACCAAAGAGCTGGTATTCCACAGTTTGGTCAAGTGATGTTTTGAGAAGACATCTCCTAGCTTCCACTACTCATGCTGGATGTGGAATTGGAGGGTGTAGTCCAAAAAGCAACTTTTCCAGACTCTGAAAGTTCCTGAAGCTTTCATTTGTTGGTCCAGTACCCTCTGCCTTCTGCTTAGAGCCAGTACAAACATTTGCAGGAAGGGGAAGTTCTACTGAGAAAAGGTTTACTGAGAAATTCTCTCTCTCTCTCTCTCTCTCTCTCTCTGTGTGTGTGTGTGTGTGTGTAAAAATGATTGGTCCCCATTTTTGTGCACTGCTGCTTAACAAAGATTTCCCAAACCATTCCTCACTTAGTCCCACAGAAGAAAAATGAACATCTTTTTAATACTGTATGCCTTTTGAGACATTTACTCTTATAAGCAGACACAAAGAGAACAAAGTTGTTATTCTGTTCCATTAGGCACATTGCATGGATGGGGTCTTGAGTCATGGAACTTGCTATCACTTCAGACTTGAGTCACACTGGTGACTTGACTTGGTCCCCCCACACACACACACACAGTTACTTGGACTCAACTCATGGGACTCAACTCCAGGAACCTACCCACTCTTCCATTTTTTTCTGGTGGAAAGGCTTCTTTTTGATAAGGACTCGGACTTAGGGCTTGGGTCTCCAAACTTGATACCAAAGACTCAAACTTGGACTTTGGACTGGAACCTAAAGATGTGCCACCATCCATGGTACATTGCAAGCCAGTTATTGTGATTCATCTGAGTTATTTTTAGAGATAAATTTGGAGAGGACCTTTGAGTCTCAGAGATGGAGTGCAAAGCTCCTCTATATTAGTCAAGAGAGCTTTAGTAGCTTACACCAAGTTGAAAGAAGCAAGGAAGACATAGGATATAGGTTTAGTACAGACACTGTATGTGCAAATAACAGACCTTGATGAGAAAAGCTAACACATGCAACCTCATTGTCACCTGGAGACAACAGATCTTTTGCCTTGCCAAATTATCTCATCAGGTTGGGTCAGCTTAGATCAACTCAAGCAAAGTATTTATCAAGCATTCATCATATCCCTAATTTTTCAATGCTTGTACTATGGTAAATGACTAACAGTTTTTGGATGTTAAACAATAATTGTGACTCTTGTTGTTGCTGTTGCTGTTTGTTTTGTTTTGTTTTCAGAAAATAGTGTTACAAGCTCTGTTCTATTCCCTCTTCTTCCACACAGAAATAGAAGGACAAATCTGAAGAGCCACCTTTTGCTATATACACAGTATAGAAATGAGCACCAAACAAAAAATGAAATGGTGTTTCATTGTTTCATTATGTAACAAATTGTTTCATTATGTAAGGGGAAAAAATAGAAACCATTTTGTGATTAAATGAAATGGCCACCTTTTTTAGTTCAGGAGATGCAACAGGGGAGCTTCCTTGAGAGGGGAATGATCTGGGGTTCAGGGGGCCGAGTTGGAGTTTAATAACTCAGTCCCCTGAACCCGAAACCTCTCCAAATTTGGGGGGGGGGCTTACAGGGAAGAGTACCAAGAAGCTACCCCCTCTAGAACTCAGGGGAGCCATTATACAGAGTAATGAATTGTTTCATTTATTCTGATTTTTTAAAAAAAAATTCATTAATCACAAAATGAAACAAAATGAAAGGAGAAACAACAAAATGCTATATTTCCATTTTGTGCCCATCTCTAACAGGGTATCCTCTGTTTTCTCTAAGCTTCCCCCCCCCCCATGCACACATATTACAATTTAACTCCAGACCTATGTCCTTCAAAATCTTGGGATTCAACATAGAGTAGATCATGCAATAACTTGGCCAATATATCTCATAAATAGCAAGCAAGTCCCCTCCCAAACACACTCATAGGCCAGCACCACCCACTAACATGTCCTCTTTTCTAAAAACATTACATTTGTGAGATTAGGTTTCCATTGTCTGGTAGAACAGTGTGATGGGGCATTTAATGGTGTCTACAACTGAGTTAGGTTATGTGTCTTTTAGAAGACATTAATGGGCAGCCGACAGGAACAGACATAGATTAGTGTCAGTCATGTGACAAAAGAAACAAGGCCATTGACACATGGAAAGGATGGGAGACAAGACCGTAAGTCAGTCCTAATACTACATGCCATGACAACATGTCTGCCTAATGATTGCTAGGGTATCATTAGATCTGAGACAGGAGGGACCAAACCTATACAAGCTCACTGGAGAAGCTCCTTGTGGCATTCACAGAGTAGATGGGAATAGAAGGGGTGGATCAGAATAACTTCTAATCTAGACCATTGGTAGCAGAAGAAACAAGCAGAAGGGGAAATTAGTTATCACCAGATAATTTGGCAACTGAGGTGGACTAGAAAAGAAACCTAATTTGGCTAGCTCTCACAGCAAAACATGCCCTTGTACAAAAGGGAAAATGGTGAAGATGGACTCCATTAGGCTTTAAAACCATCTCATGGTTTGTTTGTTTTTGGTTTCACATTGGCCTTAACATTCAACTACAGTCAGATTGGAATTCCTACCTAGAAGTAGAGATAGTTATCATAGTGGTCCGCTCACCTGGGGGGGGGGGCGAATCTTCATGACAGTAGAATTTTTCCCAAAGCTTGGTGTTTATTCAGATGCAAATTTAAAAAGGGCCATGTGATCTATTCATAGCAACAAAGTCCATGGTTGGGCAAGATATTTATAATACAGTGGACCCTTGTATAACAAATGGTTTGTATAACATAAAATCTGTACAACATAAAAAATTCCAGAGATAGGTGAAATTTGCTTAACAGAATCGCCTATGTGGCAAATCCGTACAGCATACAAATGGGATTACACTGTTTCAATGCATTCCTATGGGAAATTTGTATAAAGGTAAATTTGCTTAATATAATTTCATTTGGAATGAATTAATTCCTTTATACAAGGTACCACTGTAATAATATTGTGCCCTTAAGTCATCAGTTGTCACTCATGACAACCATTTTCTGGGGTTCCAGACAGAGCACTCAGTGGTTTACCATTCCCTTCTTCTGGGGGCACACTGTTACTGTGCAGCTTGCCGAAACACACACAGGCTGGCTTTCTTTCTAGGAGACATAGCGGGGAATCAAACTTCCAACACCTGGCTCTGCAGCTAAATACCTAGACCAGTGAGCTATCCAGCAATGCCTTTACTGGAGCGCTAAAAAGTTGCCAATAAGAAGGGCACTTGCATTTGCCCCAAACCATTACTGTTTCTGAGAAATGTGTAGCATCTTATAGACTAGCAAGTTTTATATGGCATGAGGTTTTGGGATTTCAGCCCAAAAAGACTCTCTGGTGGTTTTTCAGCACTAAAACCAGCCAGCAAGCAAACGAACAAAGTGTAATAAACTATATTAAAAGAGTGCCAGGAAGAAGCATCAATAGTATATTGTTAGCTGAGGTATTTTCCTCCAGCAACTAATCTAGGCATAAGCGATTAATAGACTTCTTTACCTTAAAAGTGAAGATATTAATATCATTTAAATAAAATAGAACATGCAATGAAATCATACTTAGCAGTTAGGAAAGTTCTTGTTCGTTTGAACTTAGAAATGTTGTTTTTGGGGGTAACTATTCCCAGCATCCGCCAGCCAACATGGCTACAGTCTATGCAGGTTGGGCAAATGGGTATTGTAGTATAAACAGCCAAAGTTTCCAAACTACCCATGTTTTCCCATCTATAAGATGCTCCCATGTATAAGATTGCCTGCACTTTTCAAACCCAAAATTATAAATCATAGAATCATGGAGTTTGAAGAGACTTCAAGGGCCATCCAGTCCAACCCTCTGCCATGCAGGAACCCCCATCAAAGTATTATTTATTTATTTTATTTTAGATTATTTTTACCCCACCTTTCTCCTTGGAAAAGGACCCAAGGGGGCTTACAGTAATGAGGGATAATAAACAGTCCAGTACAATTAAGACATGTTCAAGTATTTGAGAACAAGGAATTGAGGGACATCTTAGAGCAGGCATGTCCAAACTTTGGTCTTCCTAATGTTTTGGACCACAACTCGCAGAATTCCAAGCCTGCATATCCAATGGCAAAGGACTGTGGGAGTTGTGGTCCAAAACATCTGGAGGGCCAAAGTCTGGACATGCCTCTCTTAGAGCATTAATAGACAATATTACATTAAAACTACAAGGTTATAAGTAGTTATAAACACAAAGTCTATGTAAACCTATAGGTTCATATAAAAGACACATAATGGTAGTCCATCATTCAGGAGAAGCTTGCCTGAAAAGAAAGGTCTTTGCCTGTTTCCAGAAGGACAACAGAGATGAGGCAGCCCTGGCCTCTGGTGGGAGGGAGTTCCAGAGTCTGGGTGCAGCAGTCGAGAAGGCCCTTCCATGGGTTCCCACAAGACGTACCTGTGAGGGTGGTGGGATGGAGAGAAGGGCCTCTCCTGATGACCTTAACACCCAAGTCGGTTCATACTGTAAGATTCGATCTTTGAGGTAGCTAGGACCCAGGCCATACAGTGCTTTGTAGGTCAAGGTCAGCACCTCATATTGTGTCCATTAGCTGATTGGCAGCAAGTGGAGCAGTTTTAATAGGGGTGTAATGTGATCTCTGTACCCTGCCCCAGTCAGCAGTCTAGCTGCTACATTTTGGACCCGTTGAAGTTTCCTGAGACTTTTCATTGGTAGTCCCACATAGAGTGCATTACAGTAGTCTAGCTGGGATGTCACTAGGGCATGTGTCACTGTAGCTAGAGCTGGTTTCTCAAGAAAGGGGTGTAACTTGTATACAAGCCTTAATTGTGCAAATGCGCTTCTGGCCACAGCTATGACCTGGGCATCCAAGCTCAAGGATGAGTCCAAGAGCACTCCCAAGATGCGTACCTGATTTTCAATTGGAAGGTGACCCCATCCAGAACAGGTTGCATCCTTATTCTCCTTTTTGAATGACCAGGAGCTCCTCTGTCATGTCTGGGTTTAGTTCCATTTTTTCATCCTCAACCAGTTCATGACTGAAGTGTAAAGTTGAGATAGTAGCTCCCTTAGAGTTTGGATGTGATGAGAGGTAGAGCTGGGTATCATAGGCATACTGGTGGCACCTGACCCCAAAAGTCTTGATAATCTCCCCGAGTGGTTTCATATAGATGTTAAATAACATAGGAGACAGAACGGAACCCTGGGGAGCGCCACAGGTCAGTGGCCGTGGTGTTGAACATGAATCACCTAACACCACTTTCTGCATTCTATCCTTCAGGAAGAACTGAAGCCACTTTAATGCAGTACCCCCAATTCCCATTCAACTCCCGACCGATGGCTATCCATCCAGCCTTTGCTTAAAAACCTCCAAAGAAGGAGACTCCACCAACCTCTGTGGCAGCATATTCCACTGCTAACCATCATGAAGTTCTTCCTAACATTCAAATGCAATCTCTTTTCCTGTAGTTTGAAACCACTGCCCCAAGTTCTAGTCTCTGGAGCCATGGAAAACAAACCTGCCCCTCTTTGATATGACATCCTTTCCAATATTTAAATATGGCAAGTTTCTCATCCATGTGGTTCTCTCCTTGGCTTACTTCCACGTACAATTTTTAGTCTAACAATTTTAGACAAAAATATAGTCTTATACATGGAAAATACTGTGTGTTGTTAAGTGTAGACCATGTCTTCTTCCTAATTGCTTCTGAGATTCACTCTCAAAACGAATCAGGAATAAAAACTATAATCTGCCCTTCCACAGATGGTCTTTCTAGCCAAAGCTTCACTTCTATCAGGGAAGTCCATCGCTCATTAGAGAGCTTCTAGCTTTCTGCCGAGTTCCTCAAACATTTCAAAAGTTGCCAGCTAAGTTTAAGAACTGAAGAAAAGGGTGTCCTGAACAATGGGGAGATGGGGGGCATGCTCCTTAGGAAAGGATTCTCTCTTTTCCAGTAGATCCCATCCCACATAATTTAGAACTGTTCACCAACTACGTAGACAGTTACTTCACATCCTTCCTCATTCCAAGTTGACGTTCGTTTTGTGATCATGTCGCTCGCGGTCACGTGGTCTTGTCCCGGTACTGTCCTTGTTCTCATGTACCCACAGGCGAGATTGATGGTACCATGACGACTGTTACTGCACGTCCTTGTTTCGTGACAACATCTGAACTTCTCAGCCTTCATTATCGGTTTTTTCTTTGGTCCGACCTTCCGTTTTTTGATCTTTTGAATCTCTTCAACTTTGCTTTCAATGCATTATGGAGCTAAGTTTGTGGCATTTGTCTTTTAATCTCTCTGCACTGCGTTGCTGACTCCATAGGGAATGTACTGGTGAATGGCACTTCACACTCCTGCCACTAGATGAAGAATGGCACGTTGCGTGACGAGCCTTACCTCACGGGCACTAGTCTTGGAATGTGAACTGAGATGAGCAGATTCCTGAGGCCAGGGAGGGGAATCGCTCATCCCACTTAAATCCCAGTTCAGGGGGCGTGGTCGGGACGAACTCCCATCATCACGCAATGGACGTGGAGTAACATTTCTTCATACTGGTCCCAAGCGGGACGGTGAACCGCGATGAAAGGGATGTGAAGTAACAGCCCTAGAGGGTATTTGGGCTTCCTTTGCTTTGCTTTGCATTGCATTTACATTGGCTTCCATTCTTCCTTCTTCTTTACCTTTCTCAGGTGGAGATGGCTGAGATATGGAAGGTGTGGAAATGTGTTTGCAGGAAACTATCTTTAGGATCCGAGCTTGAGAATAGGAGGTTTGAGCCAAAAGGTCTATGGAGAATCATCATGGCCGTGGACCTGGTCATCACTTGCCTTATTAGACAGTGTTAAGAAAACACCAGTGAAAATTGGTGGGAAATGTGCATGTTTGTTAGAATAGCATCGAAGGGAAGAGAGATGGCAGCCCATTTCAGTCATCTCCCTGTGTACATGGAGGAATGCATGAGTGATGGAAACTTGGGCACAAAAGTAAACCCTTCCCTGAATATCCCGACACTCTTCACCGATGTTCAAACATTGAGCAAAATAAGTTGTTTGACTGTGAATGCACTAGCAGAGCTCCCATGCTGGCCAGACAGATTCTGATCAGCTCCAACAAAGTAACTTGTCCAAGGTCTGGTTGGAAGGGAACCCAATTGGGTTCAGCTGCTTTCGTGAAGAAAATAAGAGTTCCCCATTCCAGGATGTCTAATTAAATTTATGTTTCAGAGGCCTTAATGACTGAAGGAATCCAGATGTCAAAGTTTTTTCTAAGGTAAGCTTTCTCCACTGTCCTCTACACTACACCCAGAATGCATGTGTTAGTCAAAGGAACCAGAATAAAAAATACCAGATTCCTATATTAAGGCACTGTATCATTTTTTGTGGATCATACAATGTTGATCTAGATAATTTTTTTTATGGATGATGACGCAGACTTCTGTGAGCAAGACAGGGATTTATGCTGGAATCTTAAATTCTAATGACAGATTCTTCTCTCCCCCTGTTCTTCTCAATAATCCTCTGACTCAGCATTATTCCTAAATCTCCTATTGTTCATGGTCTCAACAGAAGTTCAAAGTGCCTCTCTCAAAATTTATGCCTCTCTTTCTCCGTAAACGCCATTCCTGTAATATCTATTTTACCGTAAATTTCAAACCACTTGCCATTAACTCTGTTATAGTATGTGAGTTCCCCATTCATCCTGCACGTCAAGTTCCAACCCTTACAACACTATTTACTTTAATGTGTACATGACTGATCTTTTCTTCTTTGAGTATATATGTTTATATGAATAAATTTCAATGTTATTTTCGAGGTTCCATTCTCTCCCTCTCTCCCTCTAACATCCATACAAAGTCCTGGAGGGTTTCCACGGCACATTTTTTTTCTTCAATACACTTATTTATTTTCACTATTTCCAAACGCTCTTGCCACATTAGCTACTTTGTGTTGAGATGTGTGTGCATACATAAGCAACCTCCATCTGCCATGCACTAAACTGGTGCATGTACAACTTCACCCAGAAAGGTATTGTTTTATTTCTTCAATAAATCCTGGCCTTGTAACATTCAGTTCTGGTTCAGGCCACATGGTCCCCATTATGCAGGGTAGTGTTTGACATTAAGACAAATCATCTGGTGACACCCATATCTCAGTCTTGGTCTCTTTTCTTCCTAAATCCTGCAGAACAAAAAAGATCAAGGCTATGGAGCTTTGGAACATTCCAATTTTATATTGTCACTTTGAAAATTGGTTAGCCACCATGGCTGTGGAAAATTCTGAGTTGCGGCGGGCCCCGCTGGCAGGAGTTTCACCATCCCTCCCCCAGGATTAGCAAAGCAGTATATGAAATGTCTCTTAAGAGTTGGAAAAGTTGTCTTTCAGGGCTCCAGCCACCAGAATTCACCAGCAAACATGGCCAGACTGCTAGCTATGAACCTCAGAGAATTCTAGAGGCCATGGCCACTAAAATTTAACATTTTCACCCTCTGTTTTAAGCAGATGGCTACCAATGAAATAAAGATATGTAATTCTGATTATTACCTGCCTTTAAAGCAATCTGCTTGTGTTACTGAGTAGATCTGGTAGTTGAGTCATGGCAACTGAACTTCTTTTCTTGAGAGATTGAAACGTTTCGCTGCTCATCCAAACAGCTTTGTCAGTTATTGAGTAGAATAATTTAGACTTAAAAATAAATACATATGATAACACCAAAACCAAAAGGCTTAAAGTATGCAAATAAGCAATCCAGTTTATCTCATAGCTTGGCAAGTTCAAATACTCATCTCCACTAATCAACCAAGTCTTCATTGATTAATTGACTGATTAAAACAACTTAAAGCTTCACGTTTTGCAGATTAATTTATTTCAAAGATGTACATGCTGCCTTTCCAATATTCATTGGAATTAATTCAATTAGACATTAGAGATGGGCACAAATAAAAAAAATGGTGTTTCGTTTGTCGTTTGTCATTTAGGGGGTCCATTTCAGTTCGTTTCCATTTTTCATGAATTTTTGCAAAAAAATCGTTTTTGTTTTTGTTTTGTTTCATTACTGTTTCATTACCATTTATTTCAATTTTTGTGATTTTTTTTAGCATTTAAAGCAGTTCAATGTATTGCCGTAACGAAAACGAAACGGATGACAAATTTTCTGGTGTTTCGGTTTGTTTTGTTTCATTTTGGAGACAAAATTCATTTGTCATTTTGTTACATAACAAAATGAAAAAATGAAAATGAAAATGAAAAATTGTTCGTTTTGTGCCCATCTCTATTAGACATCCATTGAAAGGAATTTAATTCTTTCGTAGAACCCCAAAATAAATTTAAAAATCCAATTTGGTCTCGTATTATGATGTGTTTGTTTTATTTGTATGTTGTTGTTGTTGTTGTTGTTGTTGTTGTTGTTGTTGTTGTTGTTG
>JAHTLZ010000045.1:2864793-2878174 GCA_023846285.1 Phrynocephalus versicolor
CAAAGGGATCAAAGCCATATGGTGGCCACAACATTCTTCAAACACAGAGAAAAGGAAGAATGGGAACAAAGAAAAGACAGCAAGTACAAAGAAGTGCATACTTTCTGTGAGGCTCCTTAAGCAGTTCAAAATGAGATCCCCTCCCCCTATGATCACACCCTCAGTTTCTTCTTTGCAGCTTCCTTAGGAAACCAATGAGAGCTTTCTACTGAAGTTTGAAAATAAAATAGGGAGACCAGGCCTTGCTGTTTGAAGAATGGAGCTGGAAACACATGGATGTCTCCATTACAGAGCTAGTCAAGCTGGTCACAAGAGTAGCTCGAGTCTTCTCTGATGCTACTAAGATAGCCTTGTCAGAAGTAGCTCCGGACTTCATATGTTTCATGATAACCAGGGATCTAGCCTCATTCATTGTGTAGGAAGGAGTCTGGGCTTCTCTGGGTATGGAGAAACTCTCCATAGATCCCTTGCCACAGAGAGATCCTTTGAGATGACTCAGAAAGAATATATAGTGCTTCCAGTGGGGGAGCAATGAAGGCCCAAGGTGAGTCCAGGATAGTTTCCTGACAGTCCTTGGGGAAACCCCTGTTCTGTCAGCATGTGATTCCGTCAAAGCCCCAGCTGACCTGGGGAATGGAGAAGTCCCTTCCCTTTGAGGTGAGCCAAAGTGCCACTCCCCTCCCAATTTACTAAGGAGGTGGCAACGATTAAGCAAATAGGATGGAAGATTCTGAAAAGCTCAGAGCCAGCCCAACCAAGCACAAACTAGAACTCATTGGAAGGTCTGGTGACTCCCAAGCAGTGGTGGACGGGCACCTTCTTTTTGGCCATTGCATCTGCACAGTTTAATCCAGCATAGCTGCCTTGAGTGATCAAGGGGCTGCTACTCTGTGCCCACAAAAAGGAGAATCACTTCTCAGCACGCTGTGAAGAATTTTGTTGACACCTCATGATAAAAATCACCTGTAGCTGCTCTGGTGCAAATTCTGTCACAGACAAAGTTTCTGTGGGTGTAACTTGGGCTCTGCTTGTTTGGCACTAATAGATAAGTTCCAGTTTATGAAGCCTGCAGATACTTGGAGAGAGTAAGGCCACCAAAGGCATGCTGAATTCTTCCTCTTCCCAACTCACAAAAGCAAGTGGCAGAAACTGGATGAATTGTGAATGCCTCCTTAGAAGCACATAGTAATCCTGGCTCCCTAAAATACTGTAGATGGTTATATGAGGTGTGTGGTGACTTCACAGCTGCAAGGTGTGTAGATGGATTACCTACATGAGACTGATTATCAGCAGTTCCCAACCATGGGTCCCCAGGTGTTCTTGGGCTGCAACTCCCAAAAGCCTTCATCACTAGCTGTACAGCCAAGGGCACCTGGGAGTTGCAGTCCAAGAATGTTTGGCGTTTGGAGACCACAAATCTATATCCATTTCAATTTGCCTTCACACCCAGATATGGGATGGAGATGGCTTTTGGTGATCTTGGTAGATGATCTATGCTGGGAGCTGGCCAGAGGAGGTGTTTGCCTGTTGGTTCTGCTGAAGCTCTCAATAGCGCTAGCTGTCACCAATCATGATATGGTTCTGGGCCATCTTTCTGGGATGGTCCTTGCTCTTTTTGGAGGGAGACCCTCAGAGGATGCTGCTGGGGGACTCTGATACCCTGACATGTGGCTGGTAGGTCCCCTGGAGCTTTGTTCCGGACTCCACACTATTTAACATACACATGAAACTAGTGGGAGAGGCTCTCTGGAGTTGCCAACTCTGTTTCTCTTTTCTATCCTGGTTTGGGGAAACTGTGTTGGTCCAAAAGCACTAGCTGGGCTCAGTTGCGAACTCAATGGGGTGATTAATCTGAAGCTTAATGCAGAAAAGACAGAGATGCTTCAGATGGCAGAATAGGAAAAAGGGATTCAACATGTGCTGGATGGTGTTACAAAACCTTTGAAAGCTTAGGTTCTCATTTTAGGGATGCACTCCGGGTTCATTCCTGATCCTGGATCCCCAGGTCTTGGAACTCTCCAGGAGCATGTTAGCACAGATCAAATTAGTACACCACCTATGCCTCTTAGAAACAAGAACATAAGAACATAAGAACAGCCATGCTGGATCAAGCCAAAGGCCCATCTAGTCCAGCTTCCTATATCTCACAGTCTCCCCACCAAATGCATCTAGGAGTGCACGAGACTAGATCTCTGTCTCCTGATACCACTCCCCTGCATCTGGCCCTTGAAGTACCCTGGTTTTAAACCAGGAGATTACACATCTCCATCATGGTTTGTAATCTGTGATGGACTTTTCCTCCAGGAATCTGTCCAATCCCCTTTTGAAGGCATTCAGTGCAGATGCCAGCTGATCAGACCATAAGGACATGTGCTTTAGTTGCATTCCACTTGGATCACTGTAATGTGTTTTGCATTAGTTTGCCTTTGGAAAGAGTTTGCAAACTTGAGTGAATCTGGGATGCTTCAGCTAAACTCCTGACCAGATGTCCTTCACAGAATCACAGAATCATAGAGATTCAAAGGGTGAAATTCAAAGGGACATATAAGGCCACCAAGTCCAACCCCCTGCTCCATGCAGGAATACAAATCAAAAAACATCCACCTGGTGGCTGTCCAGACAGTGAGGCCCAGCTGCTTCACCAAGTAATGTAAGACCAGGGCACAGTAGATTATCATTATTGGTCCCAGCCTCTCCATATGGAGTTCAGCCTGAAAGATCAAGGGAAACTACAGACATACTGATGGCATTCAAGGTGAGCGTCATTTGTGACGCTATACATAACCCCCAATCATAAGGTGCATATGTTAAAGCATCAACACAATCTGTCAATTTCCAGGGTTTATGATGCCTGAGCTAATATATAATAACCTTAAAGAGGTTTTAAGGCAGAAGATTTTTCTTTTTTTTTTCTTTTTTTTGAAAAATCAATGATTGTGTTAAATTACTGGATATAGGAGGCGATACAATCAAAATCTTATTTTTAGCCTAGGTCTGTTTTTATATAAGTTTTAGAAATATCACTTTATGTTCTGGAAGTGATATGCCATATTCCTGGCTTTAACGCAAACCTCCACAAATGAATCATCCTCTGATTCATTTGGTAAATCACTTGCTTGGAATAATAACTAAGGGTGGGATCCGATGGAAAGATGTGTGTCTGCTCATACTGGGAAAGCTTGCTTTAATGGGAGCATCCTTCCTCTAAGTGACCCTTAGAGGAAGGATAGTCTCTCCAGCTCACTCCCCACCAAAGAGTAGCCCCACCAATGGACCAAAAGGCATCCAGCTTGGGCACAGATCAGGGGCAGTTGGGATCACATTTCCCCATATGTTATGTGACCACAAGCAGTCCAAGTAGGTATGCCAGGGAATGCAATCTCAATTAAAAACGTATCCAAACCAGAAATTTTTCATTGTCACTGAAAGGACAGGAGAGAGAGAGAGCCAGCCAAGCCTCGTGGTGGAGAGCATAACCCTAACCTGGGGACTCCTAGGGAATACACTTTCAAAAGCATTCCAGCCCATGTTCAGTTGGATCCATTCACTATTATCTTTG
The DNA here is from genome assembly GCA_023846285.1 of Phrynocephalus versicolor. NCBI lineage: Eukaryota > Metazoa > Chordata > Lepidosauria > Squamata > Agamidae > Phrynocephalus > Phrynocephalus versicolor. Next base: position 2,868,353 of record JAHTLZ010000045.1, read on the forward strand.
TAGTAAATGAGGGGGATAGTGTGGCTTCAGAGTGTTGGAAGGACAGTTAGAATGATAGAATCATAGCATGGTGAAATTGGAAGGGACCTCTGTGTGTGTGTGTGTGTGTGTGTGTGTGTGTGTGTGTGTGTGTGTGCGTGTGCGTGTGTGTGCTGTATCGTTACAGTCGTGACCAACTCTTTGTGATCCCATGTCCATGGAGTTTTCTTGGCAGGAATACTGGAGTGGCTTGCCAGTTCCTACTCCAGGCGCCTACAGCACCTGGTATTTGCTGGTGGTTGCCCATCTGAGTACTAACCAGGGCCAACCCTGCTTAGCTTCTGAAATCAGGCCATTAAGTCCAACCCCCTGCTCTGTGCAGAAGAGCAAATCAAAGAATACTTGCCAGGTGGCTGTCAAAATTTCTGTAGAATGCCTCCAGTGTTGGAGCACTCAGCACCTCTTGAGTTCATTGGTTCCAATTACTTCATGCTATGAGGTCTTAGGGTGGTGTCTGAAATATTGACACTTGCTAGGCTTCTTCACCAGGAAAGATGAAATGTCAGTGTGACCTACATTGGGCAAGGGGCCTGTTTGACATTTGCTTGGGGGGGGGGGCACTCAACATTACCCATTCACAGCTGGAAGCAGAGGTCACTGGCTCAACCTGAATCTGCATGCTGGTATATACAATGTTGCTGCCATTGGCAGGATTATCATAGCCGTTGGTTCTTTCCTCCATTCCCTCCCCTTGCTCCTGGCTTTTTGATGCACCAGCATTGGGACTTTTTCGCCATTTGAAACAATACAGGGGGTGGGGGTGGAGCACCAGCATTGCAACATGAGCCTTCTTGTTCCACACATCCTGGTGATGGCGGGTGGAGGGGGAAAGTTCTCTCCACCCCCTATTCTTCCTGCACTGCCATGCTGAGATGAAAGAAGACCTATCTATGTGACACCATCAGTGGATTAGGTATGCACCTGTGGAGATTTGATGGCACACAATTATTATTATCATTATAAGTGTAGGCAAGTAATTTTAATCTCTGATCCTCATGTGAATGAACAGCAATTTGCTTTACTTGAGAGACTTCAAGTACTGATGGGCTTCAGTTGAAGGGACTAGCTTCACCCAGTCTCTGTCTTCTCATACTCTGCATCTGAGGGTGAGATCATCTAGCTCTCCAGATGTTGTCAGATTACAACTTTATTTAGCCATAGGCAAAATAGCTAGTATTAAAGAATGATGAACATTGCAGGCCAACAGCAACTGGAAGGTTACACATGCCTTGCCTCACATGAACAGGTAACACTTGGCCAGAAATATGAGCCAAAGAGATATTGCCCGGAAGCTGTGAACCTGCAGCGGTGGGTCCGGGTGGACAGAAGGCTGCATAAATTTATCTTCCAGTAACAAAACTAAGTATAATTCATCATTTGGTTTATCAGGGTGCTGGAAACCAAGCCCTATGAGAAATAACTGAAAGAACTGGGGATGTTTAGCCTTGAGAAATGGGGACTGAGAGGTGATATGACAGCACTTTTCACATATCTGAATGGCAGTCAAAGAGAGAAGTTCTAAATCATCACAGAGACAGGACACACAACAATGGGCTCAGCTTAAGAGAACTCAGCTTTTGGGTGAATATCAGAAAAACTTCCTAACTGTTTAGAGTCGTAACATAAGAACATAAGAAGAGCCATGCTGGATCAGGCCAAAGGCCCCTCTAGTCCAGCTTCCTGTATCTCACAGTGGCCCCACCAGATGCCTCTGGGAGCGGACGAAACTAGATATCTGTCTCCTGATACCACTCCCCAGCATCGGGCCCTTGAAGCACCCTGGTTTTAAGCCTGGAGATGACACATCTCCATCAAGGTTTGAAACCTGTGATGGACTTTTCCTCCAGGAATTTGTCCAATCCCCTTTTGAAGGCATCCAGGCCAGACGCCATCAAATCCTGTGGCAGGGAGTTCCACAGACTAATAACATGCTGGGTGAAAAAATATTTCCTTTTGTCTGTTCTTACCCTCCCTCAATTTGAGTGAATATCCCCTAGTTCTGATATTTTGTGAGAGGGAGAAGAGCATCGCTCTATCCACTTTACTCATGCCCTGCATTATTTTGTGTGTCTCAATCATGTAAGTCTCATTGAATTTATGAGTATGGCAATGGGACCAATTACCTCAAGGGGTGGTGAGTGCTCCAATACTAGAGGCATTCGAGAATAATTTGGACAAGCACTAGGCACACATCCTTTGATTTATATTCCTGTATGGAGCAGGGAGTTGGACTTGATAACCTTGTAGGGCCCTTTGAACTTCACTTATGTAATTGATTACCTCCCTTTCTTCAATATATGGAAAACAATTGGGAGTACCATTCCTCCTTCTGCTAATTAGGCCCTCCAAGCCAGAAGTCCCCCTCTGTGAAAGCATCGCTTTGTTCATCAAATAATCAAACATTCCAAGCAAGAAGTAAAAAACTTCCATCAACGTGTTTTGAACGCTGGAAGGAATCACTTTTTAAAAAGCACCACAAAACCGGCCAGCCTCTTTCATGTTAGATGGAATGAGAGGAATCGCCCATCTCTAGGGTGTGTATATATGAAGTTTCCCCAGGTAGTCTCCACACACACAACACATATGAGCCAGGAACCTGCAAAGACCTTATCTTCCAATCTGTGCAATCTCCAAATGCGAGTACCGTAGTCCTTTTGTTCCCTTTCTATGCAGCTTTTCAAGTATTGTGGAAATCAATGTGATTTTCAGCATTTCTCCCAGAAAAGTCACCATCGATTCTCATGAGGTGAGTGAAAAATATTGTGCCAGCACTTACTTTCCCAGGGTGCTACTTTAGACTGGGAGAGGAACAAAACAAGCCATCTCTATAGGGCAGACCTTACTCATCAAGCTGAGCTGTGATACAGCCATGTATTATGGTTCCTCAAGTTCACCTCTCTGCCAAAGGTATTCGTCCATTGTATAGACTAGCCTGCCATCAATGATTGGGAGTTATCTTTCCTATTACCTTCGCCCTTTTCTATGTAATGCTTCTTCATCAGCTGAGAGTTCATTGTAGACAACAGCAAACAGATGAAATCAAAACAGAGACACCGGGAGGAAGGAAAAGGAATTATAATTAGATTTGAGAACATAAGATGTAGGATTAATAGAAGTGAGAAACAGGGTCCTCTAAAAGGCTGTGGTTGTGAAAAATTCCTTTTCATTGTTCTGGCTTTCTTGACTCAGTAACACCTTGACAATGATTTTGAAAGCCCCACGTATTCTCTTGAACCAAAGGACATGACAGAGAGTTGGGCTGGTTTTTCTTCAGGATAACGTGTGCAATAAATGATGGTGAGAAGCAAAATGCACATGGACACACAGGCACAGTGCAGGCACAGAAGGGCTGGCTGGTTGTTAATAAGGCGAGCAGCCCATCAGAGGCTTCAGATTGTTTGACTTTCACAGGTTGAAGCAATTCTCCTATTTTATGCATCTTTTACACACACACACAATCAAACTCACATTGAGTGGGCAGAACTGAGACTGCCAAGCAACAGTCACGATGCATCATCTTGCCTGAATTTACATCTTCTGGAACATAGGATTCATGTTAAAATAAAAAAAGACACACTGTTGCAGGTTCTTTATTCATGGGTTGCACTTAGCATTCTTCTGGATTCATAACGGGGTTTTGCCAACCCCAAATTTTTGTTTACTATAGTGAAGCCTAAACAGTGTCTGAGTCCTACTAAAGTTACCATTCTTGCTATCTGTTTTACACCAAGAACAGCAGTCAAGATGGTCTACCGGATACCTTCTTGTGCTCACTACCATTCACAAGGGAACACCAAGCAGGAGAAAATCTCAGAACCTGATTCCTTCTTTTGTCAAATTTACTCCCCACCCAAAAAACAAAGCAATTATCAGGGCTCTTATTCAACAGTTCTCTGACTGTCTACTGCTTGGGAAATCATCCAATGATCATCAAGGGCTGTGATGAAACCTCTGTTGTGGGGGCAATTGACAGGTGCTTATTTATCCAGATGATTAGTCATACCCATGAGTGAACTGGCCCTTGAAGTGATTGTGGATATGCTTGGAGAGAGGTGGCTTTCACTTCTTATTTTAGATCTTGGATTCTGTAGATTTAGAGGATGGGGGTCTGGCTGCTTTCATCTCATCTGTATTGGGAACTTTCACTTTCTTTGCTGAAGCATGGCATCAGCCACACTTCCTCTTTCCCACTGCTCTTGTCTTTGAATCTGGATGCAGCCAATGTTTCAAACACAAGGTGTCAACCCTGGCATTAAGGTGGAGACGGAGACAATAACTGACAAGTAGAGATGGGCACGAATCAAAAAAATGGTGTTTCATTTGTCGTTTGTTGTTTAGGGGGTCTGTTTCGGTTCATTTCTGTTTTTCGTAAATTTTTTGGAAAAATTTTGTTTTCGTTTTCGTTCATTTCTTTATCGTTTTGTTACCATTTATTTCAATTTTTGTAATTTTTTTAGCATTTAAAGCAGTTCAATGTATTGCCGTAACAAAAACAAAACGGACGACAAAATTTCTGGTGTTTCTGTTCGTTTCGTTTCGTTTTAGAGACAAAATTTGTTTGTCATTTCATTACATAACGAAATGAAAAAACGAAAATGGAAACAAAAAATTGTTCGTTTCGTGCCCATCTCTACTGACAAGAGTGGCTGCCCCATTCATCTTGATGTCATACAGCAACTCGGCAAATAGGGAAAGGTGGAGGGCACTGAACTCAATTTAACATGCATTTTTTCCAATCCAAAAGAGAAAACTAACCAGATTCCCTGGCTTAAGCTATTTCCCTTCCCTTTCAAAGGTTCAAGCCAATCCCCAGCAAGTGTCATTTTAGGAAGACCCACACTGCACATCCCTGAGAGGATCCATAGCCTTCTTTTGGCCTCCTCCCAAATTCTGTGCAGGTTGTGTTCCACTATTCAACATAAAAGAACACTGACACTGAAGGAACATGGGGGAGACCTCTTGCAACAGCCAGGGTGTGGGCAGCATGGGGCCAGGACCAGGGTATTCCCAGGAGCCAAGAGCATGGTCAGCCATGCCGGTTTCACGATACACAGAGAGGATCATCAGTAGAGATGGGCACGAAATGAACAATTTTTTTGTTTCCATTTCCATTTTTTGTTTCGTTACGTAAGAAAACGACAAATGAATTTTGTCTCTAAAATGAAACGAAACGAACAGAAACACCGGAAATTTTGTCGTGCGTTTCGTTTCTGTTACTGCAATATGAGTGAATTGCTTAAAATCCTAAAAAAAATCACAAAAAATAAATAAATGGTAACAAAACAAACGAAAACAAAAACACATTTTTGCAAAAATTCACGAAAAACGGAAACGAACCGAAAAGGACCCTCCAAAAGACAAACGACAAACGAAATGCCATTTTTTTTATTCATGCCCATCTCTAATCATCAGCCAGTCCAAATTCAAGATTCACAGGCAGTCCAACAGGGAGGTGGATGCCAAACAGGAAGACTTACAGACTAGCATTGTTCCAGGAAGGATCAAAACAACAGGGCCAAAGCTTCAGGAGTCCAAGGTTGCACAGGGAGTGTGGGCTGCTAGCTTTATGCCAGTAACAAGCCCACCAGTTGCACTCCCTGATTGCCTCAGCCTGAGTGAGGCCTGATTCTGCAAAGAGTCAGAGTCATGTGGCCCTGATCCTGACACTTCTTTCTCAATACAGATGGGCACCGAGCTTCATGGAGTAGCAGCACTCCATATTCATGAAAATTCTTTAACCCACAAATAGGGATGGGCACAACACAGGAAAATAGAGTTTTGTTTTGTTTCGTTTCTAAATTACTTTTGTTTTGTTTCATTTTGCTTCTCCCTCTCACAAAATACCAGAACTAGGGGACATCCACTCACACTGAGGGTTGGGAGAGTGAGAACAGACAAAATATTTTTTTTAACCCAGTGTATTGTTAGTCTGTGGAACTCCCTGCCAGAGGATGTGGTGATGGCATCTGGCCTGGATGCCTTCAAAAGGGGATTGGACAGATTCCTGGAGGAAAAGTCCATCACAGGTTACATACCATGATGGGGATGTGTCACCTCCAGGGTTAAAACCAGGGTACTTCAAGGGCCAGATGCAGGGGAGTGGTATCAGGAGACAGACATCTAGTCTCGTGCGCTCCCAGATGCATCTGGTGGGGCCACTGTGAGATGCAGCATGGCTCTTCTTATGTTCTTATGTCCATTACAAAATGAATTTTAAGTAGTTTTGTTACAAAATGAAATGAAATGAAACAAAATGTTGTGCTCCCCAGGGTCCTAAAAGGCCCAGGGAAGCAAGCAGTTCTAGCCTACCCCATGAAATTTAGAAAGGTTTGGGGTTCAGGGAGCTGAGTTATGAAGCTCCAAAGGGGGTGCCCCTAGGGGGGAAAAACCTTCTAATTGGAATCATATGGGAAGCAGTGGCAGCACTATTGCTCACCCAATCAGCTTCCAATTCCAATTTGAAGGTTTTTTCCTAGGGGTAGCCCCTTGGGAGCTTGAGCCAAAACAGGCCAGACCCCAACTCTAACCCTAAACCTTTGCTGGAAGGTTTTAGGGAGCTGCTGTGGGCCTCTCTCTCTCTCTCTCTCTCTCTCTCTCTCTCATATTAAATTCATTTGCTCACCCAGCAAAACAGGAAGTCTTTCATTTCTCAGCTATGAGTGCTAAAAGCCAGCAAACTAAAACATAAACTACAGGTTTAAGGCTCCAAAATGGAACATTACCTTCTTCCCTAGTGCCATTTTAATTGTTAAATTTAAAATCTTTCAGAATGAGGTTCCATAAAATGAAATGAGCTTCTCAGCTGGGCTCCTTTTTGTTGCTATCCACCTATACACAACAGTGTGCACTAGTATCTCTGTTTTATAAAATGAGATCATTTTTGTTGTGTTCTTCACTGCCCCCCGAGTTTCTCTGTCAACTCACAAAAGAGCCAGTAGACCAATGGTGTGCTGTCTCAGACCAGATGAAATCTGGCTTCCGGAAAAGACTTATGAACTTTCCATGACTTTCTCTTCCTTGTCCTGAGACTGTAAGCCTCATGGCACAGTGGTTAAACTGCTGTACAGTGCGACCACCATATCCATGGGGGATCGGTTCCCGGACCCCCTGTGGATAGCAAAATATGTGGATAAGAGCAAATGCTCTTCTCTGAGAATAATGCTGGTGGCAGGGTGGTGAGGTGTCAGGGTGGACACTTTTAGCCCCAACACCCTCCAAACGTTTGGTACTGCGACAGCGGTGGCGAGAAGGGCTCAGCATAGGTAACCTTTCATTTGTTTTCTTCCCTCCTCATCACTGCCAGGCTCAGAGGCCGGCCTGCAGGGGCAGCGGTGGGAAGGAGGGCTTGGCATCAGTAAGCATTATTTTGTTTTCTTTCCTCCTCCTCACCGCCAGCAGCCAACCCCCCACTTCAGCACCAGCTTTGCAGCTACTGAATTATTTTTTAAATATTTACTCTGCCGATCCGCAGATAAGTGAATCAGCGGCTAATGATTCAGCAGCTAAGGGGGTCATACAGCACTGCAGCTAATACTGTGCTCACAACCTGGGATTCAGTCCCCGGTAGCAGGCTCAGGGTTCACTCAGCCTTCCATCCTTCTGAGGTTGGTAAATTGAGTACCCACCAGCTTGCTAGCAGCAGGGGAGCGGTGGCAATGTGAAGTCTGTACAATTACTTGTAAACCTCCCAGAGAGGTTTACGCACTATGGAGTGGTATACTGTATAAGCAGAATGCTTTGCTTTGCTTTCTTAATAGCACACACTCTTGAAGGCTCATTCAGCTGCTCTTTGAGGTCCAGTTCATTCTCACCTCGGTCTAGAAGCTGGCTCACAGGGCAAGGGACATGCTGCCTTATTCCATGATTGTTGTGCAACACCATCTGCCAGAAAAGAGACCAGTGCATCAATCTCTGAACTGGAGATTATGGAAGTGGTTCCTGCGAAGCCAGTGATTATAAACAGCAGCTGGTCTGTTGACAAAGGAACTCAACCATCTTGCCTATGCAGTTTGCCCTGGAGCACAAAACCAAGATCCAAGGCAGAAGAGTTCATTTGGGATCAAGCAAATCACCAGCTGTTGCAAGCTCCTCAGACCTTTTGTAGAAGGTATCTCTCTCTCATATACCTCCGCTTGCTTTACCAAGAGTGGTGGAAACTCATATTTTGCTACAAGGTGATAGGAATCAAGCTTTGGAAAACAAGCTCCCCCCCCCTTAGAAAAGGTGGGCGGGTTTTGAGTCATGAGTTGAGTCTGAATCATTGAAAATAAAATTGGGTTGGATCCATGTATAATCACCAGTGCAACTCAAGTCCAGTTTGATTCAAGTCCCCATCCTTGCTGTTGTCCTTGCATAAATGAGCCCAAAGGCCTTGCATGTGGGGAGGCCCCTTCCATCTCCCCTCACCTGCGTGTGACCATTAAGTGAAGGCAATGAAATTGACACACAATAGCTAAACATTTAACTAGCTACTACTCGCTCATCACAGGTGAGTCATTTCAGACTGCCAATACCAAGGGAGGCCCCCAAAACAACAACAAGGAATCAGGCCTTCTTGGTGGCAGCCCTTACACTTTGAAACAAACTTCCCTCAGAGGTCTGCCATGCCTCCATGTTAATGCTGACCTTCAGAAAAGGTTTGAAGATGTGGATAGCTAAATCTACTTGCTCCAGTTATTAACTGTCTTCGCTATTCCACTGATTATGTGATCTGTTTTGTCGGCCCTTAACCCATCTTCTTCACTTTTGATTTGTTGACTTAATTATGTTTTTATTTGCATTATTTTTAGTCCTGTATTATGTTCTTGTATTACTTTATCTTGTAACAGTTTGCTCTACGTTGTGAACCACCCAGAGTGGCCTTTGGTTAGATGGGCTGTATATAAACATAATAAATAAATAAATAAATAACTTCACAGACTACTTAATCTTACTGCTTTTCCTAACTTTCATTTTCACTCCTCTTTTCCTTCCCCTGTGCTGCTTTTTCACCTTTCCTGTGGAGCTCTCTCTTCTCACTGTCACGGCCTCTCATTCACAGAACCTCAGGAAACTTCCACTGCTGCGCCAGGTGAGGTTGCAAAGCAGAGGTTGGCTAACTTAAGTTGCAATTTAGCAACATCTCTCTCTCTCTCTCTCTTCTTTAACTTATAGGCAAGAACAAGGCTTCAGATAGAAGGCCACCATTCCACTGGCCATCTGCATGCTGCTAATTATACATATTCTTGTTATTTGTCGGGATAAGATATTTTGGAATGGTATCTGGAAGCCACCTGCCAAGAGACTTATCCACATTTCTCAGATCAGCAGGAAGACTTCCTTCCCCGCCTCCCAGTCAACCGCCTTAGCCAACCATCTGCAAGTTTGTGAGCATGACAAAATAGAAAATAGCTTTCTCCAAGTGCCTTGTGGATGTACAATGCAATAAGGTTCTTGCCTTAATTGGTTATTTTGGGTTGTTTATCTCTATCACTTTCTAAACAAGCCTTTTGATAGCTGGATATTGGGTACGACTTAACTAGAATTTCCTCCAGTTGTGTATTATTATTTCTTTCTCTCCTTCCCTCCATCCATCCGTCCCTCCTCTCTCCATCCCTTTCTTCTTCTTTTTCTTTTAAAAACAAAAACACTAAATGAGTTTTGCATTAAATGCTAGATTATCTTTAATGTCCCATTATGTTGTAATAATAATAATAATAATAATAATAATAATAATAATAATAATAATAATAATAATAATAATAATAATAATAATAATAATAATAATAATAATAATAATAAGAA
>JAHTLZ010000045.1:2878184-2890743 GCA_023846285.1 Phrynocephalus versicolor
TTATTATTATTATTATTATTATTATTATTCTTATTATTATTATTATTATTATTATTATTATTATTATTATTATTATTATTATTATTATTACTATTATTATTATTGTGTTTCACCAAAACCCTTTGTAGGGTTTTCTAGGTAGAGCGATCTCAGAAGTAATTTCCCATTCCCTTTTTCTGGAAGTGTCCTGGGACTATGCAACTTTCCTATGGCCACACAGGCTGGGTCTTCTCCCTGAAGGCATCATGGGGAATTGAACACCCAACCTCTGGACCCATAGCTAGATACCCAAACTACTGAGATATCCAGCCAGCTCAGCTTTAGTTTGTAGGTATAAATAAATCCAAAGGGCCCTCCTATAAGTGTTTGAGAGTTCTGGAGAAGTTCTCATAGCAATCACAAATTTCATTAAAAACTAATTTCAGGATAGATCCCAAATCTTGGGCAAGAAAAAAAGACATGATTTAACTGACAATGTTTATGAACTGATGCATTGAGTAGTTTCCTAGACTTAAGAAGAAATTTAGCAAATATCTTTTACATTTCTGCCATCGGGAAGAAACTGAGGGCGCTTTTACACGACCCCTAAGATCCACTGGCCACTTAAATTCGGACCAGAGATCTTGGGGGTTCATTGCTCTTCCTGCGTCCCCACCCCTCCGCACTTCCTTGATCCTGTCTGCATGAGGGGAGGGAGAAAAAAGGGGACAAAAGAATGCAGGCTCACCTCCGTTTGCCGGTCCAAGCCTCCCGTCGTCCTGATTCCTTCTCTTAAAGGGGCAGGAGGCAAAAAAAAAAAAAAAAACAGAAGCGAGGAGAGCCGGGCACTCACTCCTTTACATCCGGATCTGGGATTTTTCACCCTCCAAGAGCAGGTACCTGAAAAGTGCGCTGGGACGCGCTTAGGTGGGCGTGGCAGCACTTAATTTTCTGTAAACTCCGGAGCTGGTGGGGAAACAATTTTAAGCTCAGGAGCTGGGAGCCATTTGCGGCAGAGTTTAGGGGTCGTGTACAAATACCCTGAGAACCCGATTCATTTTGAAGTCTTCTGTTTTCCTTTCCACTCATCCTCAAGTAAATGCACACATTTCAAAGCCGTGTCTTTAAAAAGTATGCAGGAGCATGGTTCAGCACAGAGAAGTAGATATCAGAAGGTGTGCATTAAGCAAAACACATTAAAAGAATAAACACACTTGGTCCCCCCCCCTCTCTATCTATCTATCTATCTATCTAGTGGAAAGGTTTATACACATTCATTCAAAGGGTATCCAGAAGCTGGAACTGATCTGATGACACATAACAATAAGCAGTCCTTGAAATTCAGGGCCAATTAATTCTTAAAGATTTCAAGCCACAAATAAGCAAGCTGTTGGGGAAACTAGCATGTTAGATTCATGATACTTATCTTGAAACTCAAGAAGAGGCAGCAGAAATAGACGGGTGACTGTAACTGGTGGTTTCTGCCATTCTGAACCTGGCTAAATAAATTTCAACAGGGCATCAAAAAGAGATACAATTCTGAGATGCAGTAAAGTGATTGTACCTTAAAGCACTTCGTTCGAGAACCTACAAGAAATTTCTACAGACTTTTTGGCTGATTCTCCAAATGCCCCCCAAAACACAGATATATCGAAGGTATGCTCTCTGGCTTGATCTAGTGGCCAGTTCTGGTAAATACACCCTTAAATACATATTTATGTGGGGAGGCAGCAGATAACTGAATCAGCAAATACTGATAGTGTGTGGATAGAGGGGTACATACTGTCTTAAATTGTGCTTGACATACGGATGTTGAAGTCTTCAAGTGAGGATTTTTGTTGGCAAGTCTTCCTACTAGAGATGGGCATGAATCAAAAAATGGCATTTCGTTTGTCGTTTGTCATTTGGAGGGGTCTGTTTCGGTTCATTTCCTTTTTCGCGAATTTTTGCAAAAAATTCATTTTTGTTTTTGTTTGTTTTGTTACCATTTCATTACCATTAATTTCAATTTTTTGTGATTTTTTTTAGGATTTTAAGCAATTCACTCATAATGCAGTAACGGAAACGAAATGCACGACAAAATTTCCGGTGTTTCTGTTCGTTTCGTTTCATTTTAGAGACAAAATTCGTTTGTTGTTTTGTTACGTAACGAAATGAAAAAACAAAAATGGAAACAAAAAATTGTTCATTTTGTGCCCATCTCTACTTTCTACTATCACAACATGATAACATTTGGGGTTGAGACATGGTACAGGCCTCCTGGGCTATGGAACAAGAGTAGAACACTGCAAATTTGAAAACACCTAGTCAAATTAAAATCTCGACAAATGGAAAATAAGCTTGTCAGGAAGACAAATATGCTAGAGCTCTCAAGAAAGAGATTGGTTCATATTACATATTTGAAGAGGCTGGTGTCACAGTGGTTAAACTGCTGTACTGCAGTCATAACTGTGCTCATGACCTGGGGGTTCAATCCTGAGTTAATGGCTCAAGGTTCACTCAGCCTCCCATCCTTCCAATGACGGTGAATTGAGTACCCAGCTTCCTGGGGGGGAGGCGGCATGGCAGCAATGTGTACCCTACATAATTTCTTGTCAATGGCCCAGAGAATGCGTTAAGCCAGGCTTGTCCAAACTTCGGCCCTCCAGAGGTTTTGGACCACAACTCCCACAGTCCTTTGCCATTGGAAATACAGGCTTGGAATTCTGGGAGTTGTGGTCCAAAACATCTGGAGGGCCGAAGTTTGGACATGCCTGTGTTAAGTACTATGGGGTGGTATATAAGTGGAACACTTTGCTCTGCTTATTTTGGGGCAGGGTTCTCTTGATTCAGCACAGTAGACAGTTTGGTGCTTTGGGAGGTATCCTGATTTGGTCCAGATGAATTTGCTTTTTATCCAGTTTGATTTCCACCTCAGATCCAACTCAGTCTGTAAAACTGCAATGTACATGCACAATATAATAGCGTGCCTGAAATCCTTCTGGCACAGCTATATCTATGGAAGGGTAATAATGTCTCACTGGCAAGGGAGGATTTTTCTGACTTACAGATAGCACTTTCTGTTGCTGTGGGAGCCATGGGATGGAGAGAAGGAAGATTTTCATTATATAAAATCTCCTCCTGCCAGTAAAGTAATCCAGTGGCAGTGATTTTTAGGAATGTAAGGCTGCCTCCTCCTGTCCTTCCAGATTCCAGATGATGAAATCTTGTAATCCCAATGTAAGGGATGATTTGTAAATCAGAAAAGTTGCAGAACAGGAAAGTCTTTTATTACCAAAAGTCTATCCGTGCTGGTGACGTCAAAACCCTTCCTTATGACTAACTATGCCAACTGGAGTTCCACCAGTATATAAAAATACAGTACAATATAAACCTATCTGGGTTTTTTTTTTAATAATGGTTATATTAACAATGTTCTTATACAATGCTGAATGGTGTTAGTATATCTATTTATGAATAAGTACTAGAGGGAAACTAATTGTGTTCTGGATCCCACAAGAAGTCATGTTCTTATGTTCTTATGTTCCTTAGCATCAAACCTTAATGGCCCATCCTTCATCAATCCCATAGTTTATCAGAGCCTTCCAAACTTCATAGTTTCTTTTTTTTTTACTTTACTCACTTTTTTTACTTTACTCATAGGGGAATGATTACAGAATCATAGAATAATTTGAAAACACTTGTTGAAAGGTGCCTATAAGCATGTCCAATTCTGTGCTCAATACAGGAATGTAAGCAGATCTGACAAATGAATGTCCAATTTTCTCTCGAATGCCTTCAGCGCTCACTTCCTCTGGAGGTCATTGGTTCCATTGGCATACTACAGTCAGGATATTTTTTTCTGATAATCAACTTTCACTTGTCATTAGTGGAGAGTTTGAAAGCTCTTCTACCACATTAGCATCTAGATACTATAATTCTCACACTCTATGATTTTTGGAGTACACAAATATTCCAGGATATTGATTCTCAATAAAGAAAAAAGCAATTTTTCATGCACTCTCAAGCTAGATTTTTTAAATAACGGGTTGGTTGAACATATTTTTCTTCTTTTAGAAAAAGGCCAGAACTTAGAAATGGGACAACAAGGAACTAGATTTTTTGGTGGTGGCCCCTACTCTGCAGAACAAGGTTCCAGCTCAGATCTGCCAGGTTCCATTCCTGCTGAAATTTAGAAAAGTAGTAAAGGAAGAACTTTATAAAGCAGGCTTTAAGAATGTATCCCCAAATGTTAATAAATTTAGGCTTTTTTATTACAATTATGAATCATAGTCAAAAAGAGTCATTTTCCGAGGTCTGTGAAGGAGAAAATGGTGCCTCCCATGATCCCATATTGAGAATGTAATTTGCCCAACAATTGAATATTATTTCCACATTGACAGTGGAAGTGTCCTTCATTACACGAGATGGCAGGAGGCTGATTTATGGAAGTGCAACAACCACGGGCGTATCTGGGGGGAGGGGGGCAGAAGGGTACATCTGCCCTGGGCACAGCAATCTGGGGAAGTCTGGAAGGGGAGCGGGAGGAGGAAGCTGTGCACCCTCCCACCACCCAGCAGTCCTCCTTTCCCCTAAGGCTTGGCGATGGCACCCCCTCTGCCACCTCTGCCACCACATGCCAGACGAGCGGCAAAGCAGGCAGGCAGGCAGGCAGGAGCATGGTGGCCGTGGCGCCCTGCTCCTCCTCTTCCTCGCCTTGATGGGAGAGGTGTAAGGTGTGGGGGGATGCGCGCACACACACACACACGACCGCTTGTCTGCCCATGTGCACATGCGTGCACGCACCCACGCCACGCCCACCGGGTTCGCCCCCCCCATTGCTGGGTGGGTGTGATGTGGGGGTGGCAGAAAGGGCGCAAAAATGAACGTTGTCCCCCAGGTGCTCCAAATCCTGGCTATGCCTCTGACAACAACTATAGCAGGGGTGCCCAAACTTTTTGCAAGAAGGGCCAGATTGGGTGAAATGAAAATGTGTGGGGGCCGGATTTTGGACAAGCCTCTAGGACATGCAAGGAGGCTTCAGCAACAGAGCTGGGGGTGGGTGAGCTGGGCTGGGGGACAGACAGAGGCATGGAGGGCAGGCAAACTGTAAAACTGCAAGCTGATGTCTCCTCCCGGAATGGGGAGGGGCCAGCTGGAGGGGATGCATGACAGGCTGAGCTGGTGAGGAGAAGAGGCTGTGGGCCTCTTGAAATTTGAAAATGGGCCACATTTGGCCCCCAGGTCTGACTTTGGACATGCGTGAACTATAGCACTGTCCCCAACAGTATGCTGTTCCATTATTCCCTGTAGCATGTGCCGCCTCAGGCAATTGCCTCCCTCTGCCTAACAGTAGGGCCAGCCTTGAGAATGACCAAGGTGAACAAGTCTTAAGGATTCTAGAACACCTCATTGGTTTGTCTCTAAAAGAAAGTTGAGTGCTCAAACCTATTCTGTAAAGTCACATCTGTCACTCTTAAGTCTAGGTATAGGCTTGAAAATCAGAAAGTGACTCCTTGGGATTGACCCATTCTGTATCAGAATCACTTTGTTCAAGATGTTCACAGTTCATATAATTTGTTTCACGTTACTTTATTCAGAACTGTGTTGGCTTCTTAATAGCAGGAAGGGGTCATAAAATAGATTGTGTGTGAAAGTCCATTGAAATGCACCTCATCAGGATGTGAGTGGTGGCAAGCTGTAAGTTTTGTTTGTTTTGCTTGAACTGCTGATATTTCTTATCATCATAGACTCAGGGATCCATCAAGTGTCAAGTACATAAATTAAAAAGCCTCAAGTAGCCTCATATGTATGCATGAAAAACACTCCTTAGGCTAATGGTTACAAAGCTGTTGCCCCTGGGGCATTGTTAGCCTGCAAGATGGAGAATGAAAAATGTCAGATGCCACAGTGTGTCTTTGGAGCTACATAACTGATTCCAGGCCTTCTCCTTGGATATCGATTTTAGGACTTTGCAATTGAGATGCCACAGAACATGGAAGGGGCCACGGAGAATTCTGTGGGTGGAAGAATTGCTGGCTAGAGATGGGGATGAATTGAAAATGAATCACATTTTCTGACTAATTTGGCCAATTCATCAAATTCATTGATTTGTATTCATTATAAATAAAATCACCAGCAAATACAAATTGATGAATTTTGGATTTGTCATGTCATCAGGCCATAAAATGGCTGCAAGGCACATAGAAACACCATATTTGGAGGGAAGCTTCCTCTGACTCTCCTCTTCAAACCCTCCAAGTTTGGTGAAGATTGGGTTTTCCCAATCCAATTCCTAAAGGACAATTTCCTGGGGGGGGGGTGCACTTCGTGGGCATATTGCCCAGATGTCTGAAACAGAATAATCAATGGCAGAAAAGGGGGTGCATTTTAGACCATTCTAAAGTGGCAAATGCATCAATTTGACAATTCATCAGCACCAGTGACTCAAGATGAATCACCTTTAAAAAATAAATTGTCTCCATCTCTATTCCTGGCACTTTCCAGAGGTGGAGAATAGAGATGGGCACGACTTAGCGGTATTTTCGTTTTCGTTTTCGTTTTTCGTTTTCGTTACGGAAACGAAACGAAAACGAAAATCGGCACCAACCTGGACCGAAAACGGAAACGAAACGACTAATTTCGAGCCAATTTTCGTTTTTCGTTACTGGAAAAGCACTCAATTGAGCTAAATGGGGAGAAACGAAAAATTTTTCGTTTTCGTTTTCATTTTTTCGTTTTCGTTACGTAACGAAACGAAAATGAAAAATTTTGAAATTAGCCCACGAAAACGGAAACGAAACGACTCAGACCCTAGCCGAAAACGAAAACGAAAACGAAACTTTTTTTCTGAGTCGTGCCCATCTCTAGTGGAGAACACTATGATGGTTTCAGTGAGTCCCATCTGAGAGGGACAGATTACAGTGGACATAAAAAGTTTACACACCTCTTTTTAAACAGTCAGAAGTGCTACTGGTGGATGTTCTGCCTGACAGGTTAGAGGGCCATTCCCTTGTCCTGGATGTGGTGCACTCCCGTAAAGGACAGAGTCCACAGCTTGGGGTTACTTCTGGACCCAGGTCTTACCCTAGAAACCCAGGTGGACTCAGTGGCCAGAGGTGCCTTCTTACAGCTGAGGAGTATATATCAACTCCTGGATAAGCGGATCCTGGCAACAGTCACGCATGCACTGGTAACAACCACATTGGACTGTTGTAATGTGCTTTATGTGGGGTTGCCTTGGAAGATGGTCCAGTGATTGAAACTGATACCAAACTGGGCCGCATGGTTAGTGAGTGGTGCCACCGCGTGGACTCATATTATGCTGGTTCTAAAAAGAATTACACTGGCTGCCAGTTGCTGCTCGGGCCCAATTCAAAGTGCTCATGCTTGCATATAAAGACCTAAACAGCTTGGGACTTAGTTACCTTAAGCTCCACCTTCTTCCATATGGGCCAGCCCGTACCTTAAGATCTGGCCAAGAGGCCTTGCTGAAGACGCCATCCCTCAAAGAGGAGAGGGGGATGGCATGTCAAAACAGGGCCCTCTCGGCAGTTGCCCCCCAACTTTGGAATGCCCTCCCATCAGAGATCTACCTGGCACTTGATGCTTTTGGCTTTTTGGCCTGTTCAGCCAATATGCCACCATATTATTTCAGCTTCCTGTTCAGCCAACATTTTAATTAGATAGTGTTTTTAGCTGGCCTCATGAACACCAGGATTTTATTATTTGCACTGTATGTTGATTGTTTTAAATTGTTTTGTATTTTATGATTTTAACAATTATGTTGTTTTATAGTTTTAATGCAGCTAAAAATTGTAAATAAATAAAATATCAAGTATCTGTGATGTGACAAAGAAAATGAGACGAAGATAAATCATTTCAAAACTTTTTCCACCTTTAATGATACCTATGAACTGTACAACTCATTTGAACCACAAACTGAAACCTTTAGGTCTGGGAAAATCAACAGCTGAAATAATATGGTGGCATATGTGTCACCTATGTGTCACAAACTAATACTTTGTTGAAGCACCTTTTGATTTTATTACAGCCCTCAGCCTTTTTGGGTATGAGTCTATCCGTATGGCACATCTTGACTTGGCTATATTTGCCCACTCTTCTTTGCAATAACACTCCAAATCTATCAGGTTGCAAGGGGTGTCTCCTTTTCACATCCCTCTTCAGATCACCCTACACATATTCAATCAACATTCAAGAGAAAATGGGACAACCATCTATCAGATCTGCTTCAATTTGGATTCCTTCACTTAGTCGTGTGCTGGGCCCAGTGGCCTTAGAAGCTTTTTTCCAACTCCATTATTCTACTGTGCCATGAATTATGATCTTAGAGGTATAGTTGGTGTGTGAGAATTTAGAATAGAACCTGGTGGCTGCATGAGTTTCTAAATAACATGCCAAATTCCTCTTCCTTCTTTTTTTGATGCAAGTTAAAAATTTCATAGCTCAGAGCAATGGCAGGCTTGAAATAAAACCAGTGTTCCATCAATTCGTTGCCAAGATTTATTTATTTACTCATTTAAAATATTTTTTCCACATTTCTCCCAAGAAAGGATTCAAGGCGGCTTACATAGTTAAAAATCCAATCTGAAGTATGCCGGCTACCATATGCAAGTGCAAATCAGCAATAGGATTCCAGTGAATATTAAACTTTCCCCCCCTCAAAATTAAGGTCCATTGAGGTCAGTGAGGCATACCAAAATATATTTATTTATAAAATAAATAAATAAATATAGTATACATTTATATGGGATTTCAGCCTGAAACACACAGGTCTGCATGCTAAATGATGACCTTAAGGATTTTACTCCTTTTATTTTATTTTTAAAGTCTGCAGCAATTTTCACATTCTTTTCATATATTTCACTTACCTTTTGCTTCTTTCCATGTGAAATGATGCTATCGAACATTGGAATCGAGAATGTGGGGGTAGTTCTCAGCTTTTCATACTGCATTTTTAATCAGCCTGTTAGCAAAGACCTCATTAGCGGTGTGAGGAACTTAACCAATTATTGCTGGTTCTTCATTTATATATCTTGTTTCAGGGAGCTTGTTTCCTGCAAAGAGAGCCAGACAGGTATTTGCTTAGTAAATTTAAACTACCCAACAGTTGGTGCTAAACAGTAAGGCTTTGTCGTAATAGGAAAGGCCTTTTAAGAGATTAAAATGCATTTGGAAGCCTCTCAGATATCTGTGCTTGGATTCATGTTTTTGCCACATGAAATGCTCTTTACTTCACAAAAATAGGCATGAACGAGGGCTGTTTCAGTCTGACAGCTAATTTAGTGCATCAGACTAGATGCCAGGGTAGTCTGGGCAGAACCGGACACCGTTCAGTTGCTGGAATTTTTGGTAGTCTTGCATGCTGCCTAGAGTCCATGTTAGAGATGGGCACGAAACAAACAATTTTCCGTTTCCATTTTCATTTTTTCGTTTCGTTACGTAATGAAACGACAAACAAATTTTGCCTCCAAAATGAAACGAAACGAACAGAAACACCAGAAATTTTGTTGTCTGTTTCGTTTTCGTTACGGCAATACATTGAATTGCTTTAAATGCTTAAAAAAATCACAAAAATTTGAAATAAATGGTAACGAAATGGTAACAAAATGAACGAAAACGAAAATGATTTTTTTGCAAAAAAATCACGAAAAACGGAAACGAAACGAAACGGACCCCCTAAACGACAAACGACAAATGAAGCACAATTTTTTTGATTCGTGCCCATCTCTAGTCCATGTGGCTGGGACGGAGCTTTGTGGGCAGGGGCGACTGTCAGTCTCTCAAGACCTAACCAACTGTTCCTTCCCTGCCTTGGAATTCAGAGAGCCCTGCCTCTCTGCTTCTGATCTTTTTACCTTTCTAGATTCTGTTGAGGTCTGTCACTATATAAACTATGATTTTAGCTTGCTGTTAGCCATTCACTATAAATAAAAGAAACATATGCATTCTCAAACTAATGTCTCAGAGTGAGTTATTGGGACTGTGAGTGCCAGTCAATGAGAAGAAAAGGGGGTAAACTACTCTTGGAGAACTTGAAGCTGTTTTGCTCCGTGAATCCCTGCACTTCAGCTGTGCAGCTGGATGAATTTAGACAAAATTTTGAAACTTTGCATCACCAATTTGACCTAAATCAATTCAAGGATTTATATTGCTACCCTTCCTTTTGATTTGCCTTGGAAAGCAAAACTGCTCTAACTCACCACGCATACACCCAATGTATGTGAAATCTAGGGACATTAAAGAACCCAAAGAGAAGAGTAAACCTGGAAGATCTCAGGCACCTGGGTTAATAATAGAGTTGGAAGGGGCCTATAGGATATTGAATCCAAACCTCTGCTCAGTGCAGATCAAGATCAAAGGATATCCACCAGGATATTCCCTCCAGTGTTGGAACACTTACTGCCTCTCAGGGTAACTGGTTCCATTGTCATACTATTCTAACAGATATGAAGTTTTCCCTGATAATCAACCAAAATCTGGATTTCTATAATTTGAATCCATTGTTGCATGTCCTGCACTTGGGATTGTTTGGAAGTTATTTTACTTCACTTATTCCTATTCATCAACTACACTGTTATACCATCTTTCTTTCATTTATTTATTTATTTATTTATTTATTTATTTATTTATTTTAGAGCATTTTTACGCTGCCTTTGACATGTTCAGTATTGAGAACAGGAATTGAAGGTCATCTTACAGCATTAATAGACAATATTCCATGAAAGCTACAAGAGAAAGGCTTTTGAAAGTCTATTTGTATTAGTTTTATGGACCCATTCTACTGCTTAAATCAGGTCTCATTAAAGGAGAGTAAAGTTCCATGTACTGTATAGTTATGAGTGATAGAAACTAACATTGAAAACATATTGTCAATGTGAACCCATAAGGTTATAAGTAGTTATAAACACAAAGCCTATGTGATCCTCTAGATTCAGATAAGAAAGACACATAATAGGTAGACCATCATTCAGGGAAAGCTTGCCTGAAGAGAAAGGTCTTTGCCTGTTTCCGGAAAGACTACAGAGAAGAGGCAGTCCTGGCCTCTAGTGGGAGGGAGTTCCAGTCAAGAAGGCCCTTTCATGGGTTCCCACAATACATACCTGTGAGTGTGGCAGGGTGGAGAGAAGGGCCTCTCCTGATGACCTTAACACCCAACTTGGTTCATACTGTGAGATTCAATCTTTGAGGTAGCTAGGGCCCAGGGTTAGGGTTAGGGTTACAGTTAGGGTCTTTCATCTAATCTACTAGTGGCTGTCCTCCTAACAACCACCCACCATGTGAGGTAGCTCAGAGAGCCTCATTCAGCTCAAACCTGGACCTCACAACTCCTGGTCAAATCCTGGTTAATGAAAGCAACCAAGACAACACCACAAATCTTATATATGTTACAGAGATCATCATTTTTCTGGAGATATTTTTCTCCCAGCTTCCTGGGTAGAAATCATTGATATATTTTCTCCTAGAAAGGAGCTTGAAAGCCTTGTTTATTTTGTCTGGCATGTAGTTTTTACATCAAGGCTTTCGCTTTATTGGCATGTCAATGCTTGGTCAAGCCTTAAGATGTTTGACTTTTAAAAACAGCATGAAAACCAGCATCACTGGAAATTTGACTCGAGATGTTGAGTTGTGTGGAATAAATAGGCTTTTTTTTTTAAAGACAAGGGGGAAAAACATATACCAAAAGTTTTCAGAACACTTATTGGTTCTTGTTAAAGGTTAGGATTTTCTCATTCAACCCTAAACAATTAATACATTAAAAAGTACAGAACAAAATATTGGGAATATTCCAGTCAATTAATTATTGAAAATTAGAGAATGCTGTTGTGTCTCACTCATCACTGATTTACATGACGGAGATGGAACAGAGCCAATTGATTTGGCTATGACCAAGAAACCCAATTTATATGTTACCTCACTTTATGCAAATAAAATCCTGATTTCAAAAAGCAGACAGATGTTCTCATTTCTACAATACAATATACAGTACTGCAATACAGCATACAGTATAACTCTAAGAAGAAAAGTCATCTAACAAGGTGGTTACATTGCTTAAAAAAACACTAATTTGTGCTTAGCCCGTTTGAACAGCTGTAGAAAAAGGTGGATGCACAACACACGAGTGGATTAATTTGATGGGAAATCCTCTTTTTTCAAGCGGCAGTAATTTTTTTCACTCCTCCAACAGAGGTCTCTTCATTTTAACGTGGAGGTTGAATTGACTCATTTAAACTGATTACCCTGATGCGAAGGCCACTGGCCACATATATCGGCCACATGCCCCAGCTTTCTTGTGTTAAAAGGCAAAGGTGGGGAAGACAACGGGCTGACAAGCAGCCGGCAGGAGCCAACTGCTGCTTGCTTACCCACCCAAATGTCCTAGTTCAGGATGGGGACGGGGAGATAAAACAAGATCAATGGAAGGAGTTATCTCTTCAACAAGCTAGCATGCAAACCTCCAAACCTTGGAAGTGACGGCTGAAAGACGCACAGGCAAAACACTGCCACCATCTTTGTATTCCCCCCTCTAGCCTGCATCCCTTTCTTCATCCCAGCGATGTGCATGTGTGTTTGTGGCATG
>JAHTLZ010000045.1:2890753-2918967 GCA_023846285.1 Phrynocephalus versicolor
CATTCTAAAATGGTTAAGGCACTCCAGCCTTCGAAACTGTGGCTTTTGCCTTTCTCTGTCCCATTCATTGGTATGCTTGGAGTTTGCAGGTGAAAGTGATGTATTGGGAAGGTTAATATGTAAATAAATACAAAGTCTTGAAGCTTTTAAGTATGTGAACAGGTGGCAGGGTCATCATTTCTCCTCTGCATCATGTCCACCAACTACAGAAGGGGGGAGGGGAGAGAGAGAGAGAGAGAGAGAGAGAGAGAGAGAGAGAGAGACTGTACACTATGGAAACATACTGCGAGTCCTCTGTTTGACTCAAGTTCTTGTTTGAATGGTAGAGCTCAAAAAAGTTCTTTTTTTTTTAACCAAAATGCCTGGAATCCTCCACACTAGCTGGGAGGTGGGATTCTGGGAGATGTAGTTCCAAGCTCTGCAGAGGAAACCTGAACGCTTCCTGGAGATGACCATGGGTATCAGGTTTGATGGCTTTGCAGGCCATCTCCAATCGATAAGATCCCACCCTTTCAGCACTTTGCAAATGCAAGGAGAAGGTCATTGAACAATTTTGAACAGCGCTTACAATACAGCCATGGAAATGGCTCTTTGTAGCCTAATTGTCAGCACACTCAAATTCTGATGTGGTTGGCAAATATTCAAGCTGCATGACAAAGGCAGACTAGACCAGAAGGTGCAGCATTGGGGGAAATGGGATAAGAGGGAAGGAAGATAGCGGTGTCAGAGCCAGGGTGTGGAATGATAGTGTCTAGGGCTCCAAAGACCTGGGTTCAAATCCCTTCTCAGCCATGGATGCTATCTGGATTGTACCAATGGAAAATCACTGCTTGATTATCTCACATACCTTGAAAACCTTCTTCAGAGTATTTCTGGATCCCCTCAGTGTATTGTTATGTGCTGTCAAATTGCAATTTCATAGCACGTAACAATACCAATAGCAATGCAGTAGTCATAGTGAACAGCATGAAACAGAGACGGAGATACCGCTTGACACAGTGACTTGTTAGAAATAATTAGTTACTTGAACAGTATTTAATTCCTTCTTCCAATTAAGAAGCATCAACTAATGGTGCAATCAGATGGCTGGAAAGGTGCACACCTAATCGCACCAGAAAGGATCACTTTTTGGTGTGATCTCATGAGAGATCCCCCCTTTAAGGGATCCTTCTATCTGTCGGGGAATTACTCCATCCTAGCTTCAAAAGCAGGTGGCCCTACAACTGGGCCAAAAAGGTCCAGTTGAGGATAGGACTGAGATCACACTGGAACACAATTCCCCAGATGTTGCATGATCACCACAAAACAGATTGCACCTGACCTCTCCACAAGCAATCCAAAACATGATCTGCTTTCTTGTGCGGTCACATCCTAAGGTACATAATCTTAGCAACCTAGCAAAGATATGCTTGCACCTTATGAGACATAACAGTATGTAACAAATAGGTTGACTGGACGGCCTCCTAAACACATCCCAGCCAATTACACCTTAACAAGGAAATAACCAAGCCGGTCATGGAGTGAGATTTGCAAGGTTTTGGAATTTTAAAAATTTAATTAATTTCAGGCTGGACATTGTTACAGTGAAACCTTGTGCCAGTTAAATAAGACCTGTGTCTAAAAACAGAGAAACCCTAAAGCCATACCTCTGAAGGAGAGCTTTAATCATAACACTTCTGTTCAAATTTTTGGATACTGCCTTGGTTTATGTTTCTATTCAAGTCAAGGGATAATCATTTAAAAGAACCCATTAAGGGGTACCTGCAGTCTCCATTTTGATTGACAATTGAGCTAAGGCATTAAAAATCATTAATTATTTCACATACATACACACATGGAATTCTCTTTGTGCTATGAAGACAATATATTAATTGGAGTTTGTTGTTGTCTTTATAACAGCATCTTGTCGCCTTGTCTCCTTAAAAGCAGCACCCTAGAATGGGTTGTTTGTGTCTTAATGAGCCATCAGCCTGCCCTTGTTGTGTTTGCCATTCATGAGCACTTGACTCCACAAAAGGAAAACATACCACTTGCAAAAACTATAACAAAAGGACAAGCCTTTGTTTTCTCATTCTCTTAGAAAGAGCGCTTCAGGAATCCTTGACAGACTATCTTATCATGCAACATACCGCAAGCATATGGTCTTTGTCATGCTAGAGACACCTATAGCCACTGAATGTGGCAGAATGTTGCTGGGGGTGGGACTCACCCACAAATTAAAAAATTCTTCATGTTTTGGCTGAAATTTAGAATAAAGAACAAAGTAAGACAGATGAAGTTCCCTACACCTTATGTAGTAAAAAATCTAGTTTGTTTACCTCTGGTAGGACCTGGATGGGTTTTTCCCATCTCTTTATTCCAGGAACAATAGCAAGTATTTGGGTTCATGTCCTGACTTAGGCCCAAGTACAAGTCTTTGTACCAAGTCCTAAGTCCGAGTCCGAGTCTTGGTAGCAAGTCCCAAGTCCAAGTCTGAGTCTTTGGTGCCAAGTCCAGAGTTCCAAGTCCTAAGTCTGAGTCACTATTACAAACAAGGTTTCTTCCCCAGAAAAAGGGTGGATCCAAGTCTAAGTCATTGTGGAGCTGAGTTGAGAACAAATCAAGTAGCTGATGTTGACTTAAGTCCAACTCATGTCCCCACCCCTGCTTTATTCATCCCATTATCTGATTCTTCCCCAACAAGTATTTTGCAACCAGCTCAGCCTAGTTCAACAGCTATCTCTGTTCAAAGAGCACCTTATTAGGCCTCCAAAATTCAATATCTGTGATATTGGAAACAGGCTGTGTTATTTTAACTTTCCTCACTGCTGGAGGGCCAGTGGAAGGAGCATAAAACACAGCAGCTCAATAATCTGAATTGATGGGCATTCCACCAGACAACGTGAAGTGAAAATTGTGGGCATTAGTGCCTAAGGGCATTAAAGGGATGGAGACAGAATTCATCAGTCTATGGTGACATAAGAAAAAAAATGCTGACCAGACTGATGCACTTGCTGCCTAGTCACATATAAGCTTTGTTGGGCTTCTATGTCCCTGCTACATGAAGAAGAAAATACTTATAATTAATGTAAGAAACAAAACGTTACGTCCTTTGTAGCCATCCAGTACCAGTAATCTATTTTAAGTCTGTGTTTCTCAGCCTCTGGGAAACTTACCCACCAACAGTAGGATCCAGAAATACTCGAGATGGGACAGAGAGCTATTGTAACAATTATTAAGGAGTCACTTAACAGTTCACTGTTCTGCCACAAACATGGCATGCCATTTTCTACTAATCCTACAAAACCACTCATTCAAATATGAGAGAATGTACACATATTAGAGAAAGAAGATAGGTAGTTTGAGAGAGGGGTCAGGGAAGCCATTCATGTATGTAATGTATTGAAAACCACTCTTTCAACAGAGGTGGGAGACTCAGGCACAATCTGTTATCTACTTATCAAGCTGCCCTTTCAATGGTCCCGAGACAAACCAGAAGCACTTCACACCTCCACCAGCCAGGCCACAGCTAATGGCCCATATTTAATGGGTGTTGGGGAGTGTTGAATAGGTAGGACTTTTTCGCACTGCAGGCCATTGTGCATCTAGGGAGCCTATTCAGGCCATCATCCACCTAACAAGTCATTCAGACCAGGATGGAGTGAAACCAAGGTGAGCGATAAATTGGAAACCTCCTACCAACTTTTCCCAGATTGAAGAAGCTACTTGGATGAGTAGTGAAGCCTTTCAATCTCACAAGAAAAGAAGTCCAGTTGCCATGACTCAACTTCTGGATAACCTCACCTGGATGACAGTGTCAAGTATTTTGCAATTTGTTCTGCCAGCGGAAGCAAATACTTATTGAATAATTACGTAGACAGAAGCAGAAGCAGACAAAGTCAGAGTTTACTGAAAAACAAACAGCTATATTCCATATATACACAGATAAGTTACATGGAGACAAATCAGCATAACATCATTTCGAGATAAATAATTAGCACATGGCATAGAGAGACAAAGAATGGTGGGTGCCTGTGACATCACCCCTTTCCCAGACTGGGTTTTCAAAGGCACAACCAGGCTTATTTCGATATCCCACTGCTGTGCCACTAAATTGTGACGACACCACCCTTTTACACACTGAATTCTGTGATGGAAATGGTACTGCTGCCACCTTTCATTCACTTAATGCTGCCACCTTTTAAACTCGTCGCCTCATGAATTGGGACAGACTCAGAAGAATAATATAAAAATAATAACAAAGTTTATTGAGAAGATAATAACTATAACAATATCTGAGGATGGTATGTGTTGCCTTTAACATATACTGTAATAGATGTAATCAGCTCTACAAGCCTCCCTGTCTTTATTACCTAGTAAACAGTATAGCCCTCACTGCCTGACAGAACTCTCAGAGAACAGTGCTCTCTCCCAGCACTCACTCTCAACTTAACTCAACTTAACTCAACTCAACTCAACTCAACTGTCTAAAATGACTAGGCTCCACCCATTTTATATCATACCATTCCCCGCCCTCCTGCTGGGATTGGCTGATGATTTGTATATTCATTACTCCTGTTTCCAGGGTTTTGTCACAGTGCCTTACTCACAAAGGCCCATTGAACACTGATTAACAGAACATTTATATTCATTTGTCTGTTCAATCAGGTAACACAGTGCATCATGGCTATTGCAGCACCTTGCATCAGCCAAATCCATTTAACCCCATTCTTTACACCTGCAGTCTAATAGAAAAAAAAATTTAGATTGAATCACTGTGGCTTTGCACATTTGAAGACTCTATCTTAGAAATCAATGAAATACATATGGACCATTTATTTATACACCTATCTAATACATAGTTTCAGTATCTAATGTGACAGACTGAGAATCTTCAGAGACATAACCCTATGACACATTTGTAACCTAGATCTACTGGGTCTTAAACCAAATCAAACCTGAACTATTTCTGGGAGTAAAGATGTTGAAGCTGAGGCTGTCTTACTTTGGGGACATCATGGGAAGACTGGATTCTTTGGAGAAGACAATAGTGCTACGAAAAGTTGCAGGCAACAGGAGAAAGCAAATGTGAGATGGAATCCACAAGATTGAGGCTACAGGAGCTCAGGAGGGCTGCTGAGGACAAGACATTTTGGAGAGTGCTCCTTCACAGGGTCAACATATGTGGGTTTTGGGTTGTGTTTTTACAATGACTGAGAATCTTAACAGATGTGAGAGTGGGAGGGGGAGGTTGTTTTGTTTTGAGTATTATTTGTAATGCCTGATAATATGCAGTCTGAAACTAAAAAGTGTTCTGCTTATATACCGCCCCATACTACTACAAGTAGTCTCTGGGCAGTTTACAATTTTAATTACAGAGTGCAGACTACACATTGGCCCCCCAGCAAGCTGGGTACTCATTTTACTGACCGCGGAAGGATGGAAGGCTGAGTGAACCTTGAGCCTGCTACCGGGGATTGAACCTAGGTCGTGAGCACAGTTTTACCTGCAGTACAGGCATTTAACCACTGCGCCACGAGGCTCTTCAGATGTTCTCACTGAGATATCTAGCTGTTCAAGTGACCCTCCTCCACTTCATTTTCACCTTTGTTTATGCAAACAGGGCAACAGAGCTTTTATACCACATTGGTGACGATGAGGCTGCTTTGAATTCTCAGTCAAAAATCCCTCCTATAACTTTAGTTTAAGCAAAGGTCAGTCTACTTAAATTTCCCCTTCAGACTTCCTCCCAAGCTAAATTGAGCCCTCTGTGGCATGCAGAACCTTCATGCTCTGTTGATCTTCCTCACAGAGTGGTTGCACTTTTAAACATTCTAGAAAGCCAAAAAATAAAAAATGCACACGAAACAGCACTCAAATCAGAGCAGTGATGTCTCCCGTGGACATTAACATTTGTTCTTGCAATCTCCTCAGACACACACTCACGTAGAGATCAGGGTTAAAATGTCAACGTTTTGCTATTAGATGGTGCAAGCTCCTTCTATTTCTTTAGGTCAGATTCTACTTCTTGCTTCTTATGTAGCTGAATTAGCAGCTTCTGTGAATAAGAGGGAGATCTCAGATCCCACCCAAAAATCATCGGTAGATGGGAGGGAAAACCACAGGAGAGCAACCCAGATAAAGCTTGCTGGGGGGGTGGGGATGTAGTGGGTGTAAGAAGCAAAACCTTCTGAGGGACTTGTCATAAAGGAGATGGAAAACCACAAGAAAATTTAATGAAGGGCCATTACCGGTTACCTGCATATGGCAATATTTTCTTCCAGCACCCACTTGTCCAGTCTCTGGGTGGTTTACAGTTTAATTATGCAGGCTACACATTGCCCCCACCCCTGTAAGCTGGGTACTCATTTTACTGACCTCGGAAGGATGGGAGGCTGAGTCAACCATGAGCCGGCAACCGGAGATTGAACCCCAGGTCATGAGCACAGTTTTGAAGTGGCATGGGGCGGTATATAAGCAGAACACTTTGCTTTATGAGCTCCGAGAGGAGCCTCTGGTGTATTGGATGCAAGGTTGCAAAATAAACCAGTTCAGAGCAGAGCGACAAGGATGATCAGGGGGTTGGAAACCAAGTAAAGACTGAAAGAATTGGGCCTTGGAATTCATGTATATACAGGGGTGTATTGGGAGGGAGAAGGGTACATCTGCCCTGGGCGCAGCAATCTGGGGGTATCTGGAGGGTGAGGAGGAGAAGGAAGCCCTGCACCCTCGCGCCAGCAGTCTTCAGGCTTCCTCGCCTTGCTCTGTACGTGTGCTACCGCACACGCACACACACACACACACACACACACACACTAATGCCCACCTGTGCGCCCACCCACCCCACACCCACAGGATCACCACCACCCCTTTGCTGGGTAGATGCAATGGGGTTGGGGAGGGCCAGAGTGGCGCAAAAACAACTTTGTCCCCAGGCACCCCCAAACCTTGCTATGCCACTATGTAGATAATAAGCTGAATATGAGCCAGCAGCATGTTGTGTCCCGTTCTGGACACCATACTTCAAGAAAAATGCTGAAAGATTGGAACAAGTTTAGAAGAGGGCAACAAGGATTATTAGGGGTCTGGAGACCAAGCCCTGTGAGGAAAGACTGGAAGAGCTGAGCACGTTTGTTTAGCCAAGAGAAAAGACAACGGAGGAGTGCTAGCACTTTCCAAATATTTGAAGGGCTGCTTATGCAGAGGAGGGGCAGGATGGGTTCTCAATCATCCCAGAGTGCAGGATGTGCAACAAAAGGCTCAAGATAAGAGAACCCAGCTTTTGCCTGAATATCAGGAAAAACTTCATAACTGTTAGAGAAGTACAACAACAGAACCAATGACCTCAAGAGGTGGTGAGTCATTCAAGATAAATTTGGTCAACCATCAGGCAAATATCCTTCGATTTTTGTGCCTGCACGGAGTAGGGGGATGGACTTGATTGCCTTGTAGAACTGTTCCAACTTGACTATTTTATGATACTATTATTCTGTGAAAATTCAAGAAAGCTACTGGTTTTTTTTCCTATGCTCATCCTTGCATGGGGCTTCTGAGAGGTCTGCTCCAAAACGTTTAACTTTTCTAACGCCTAGATTAGCTTATGATCCTGCTTAGTTAGTTCTGAATATGAGCCAACAGTGAGATGTGGCTGTAAAAAAATGCCAATCATATTTTAGGCTGCGTTAGCAGAGGTATGTCTTCAAATCCTGCAAGGTATTTGTTCTCTTCTATTCGGCACTGGCTGAGCCTTATCTAGAGTACATTTCTAGACACTGCACTTCAAGAAGGATGCTGACAAATAGGAACAAGTTCAGAGGAGGGCAACAAGGATGAACAGGGGTCTGGAAAACAAGCCCTATGAGGAGAGACTGAGAGAACTGAGCACGTTCAACCGATAGAAAAGAAGACTAAAGGGAGATATGATCGCTCTTTTAAATATCTGAAAGGCTGTCATACAGAGGAGAGGCAGGATCTATTCCCGGTCATCCCAGAGTGCAGGGTGTGTGTCTGTGAAGATTCTTAGTCATCCAGGTGAGTTTATCAGGAAGTTGAGTTATGACAACTGGACTTCTTTTCCTTCTGAGATCGAAACATTTCGCTGCTTATCCAAGCAGCTTCGTCAGTCAGGAAGCTGTTTGGATGAGCAGCAAAACATTCCAATCTCTCAAGAAAAAGAAGTCCACTTGCCATGACTCAACTTCCAGACAGAGTGCAGGACACACAACGATGGGCTCAATTTTCAGGAAGCCAAATTTCAGCTGAATGTCAGGAAAAATTCCCTAACTGTTGGAGCAGTATGGCAATGGAATCGATTGCCTCAAAAGGTAATGAGCACTCCAGCACTGGAGGTATTCAAGAGATAACTGGACAACCATCGGTCTGATCTGCTTTGATTTTAGATTCCTGCATCGAGCAGTGGGTTGGACTTGATGGCCTTATATAGGTCCCTTCCAACTTCATGATTCTATGATTCTTGTACAGTATTCATGCTGTGCTTTTATTAGGTTTGTGGACTTTGGGGCTGAAATCAGAATTGAGCACTCTACTGAATATGTATGTTGTCACTTTACATATGGCCCCATGATTTTTTTTCACCTTCTGAATTTAAGGGACCAGTGAATGCTGCATGGGAACCACTTACTGGGCTCAGTTCTTCTAACGTCCTAAATTCCCCTCTATGGTTCACTGTTTTTACACACCATGGCAATAATAGGAGAGCACTGGCCCTTGAAATGAGAAATGCTGAATGATGAGCCTCTTTGTTGCCTAATCTGTAGCTTGTGGATCCTGGAGGACGGTGCAGAACAGACACTCATCACCAGCATAGACCTGTCACATCCATTAGCATGTAGAGGTGTATGTGGGAGGCTAGTAGACATACTACTATTTGGCCATCATCTCTGGCCTTATGATGTAGGAGGATGAGATACTGCCTTCTTAGAATCATAGATACTGTGTCCAGTTCTGTGCACCTCAATTTAAAAAGGATGTTGACAGCCTCGAGCGGGTCCAGAGGAGAGCGACCAGGATGGTTGAAGGTCTGGAAGAAATGTCTTATGAGGAATGGCTTAGGGAATGGGGAATGTTTAGCCTTTCAAAGAGAAGGCTGGGGGGGATATGACAGCTATGTTTAAATATTTGAAAGGATGTCATATTGAAGAGGGAACAGGTTTGTTTTCCATGGCTTCAGAGACTAGGACTCGGGGCAATGGTTTCAAACTACAGGAAAAGAGATTCCATTTGAACGTTAGGAAGCACTTCATGACAGTTGTAGCTGTTCGGCAGTGGAATATGCAGCCACGGAGGGTGGTGGAGTCTCCTTCTCTGGAGGTTCTTAGCATCTGTTGGAAACACTGTGATGGGGGTTCCTGCACGGCAGGGGGTTGAGGTCTCTTCCAACTCTATGATTCTATAATTCTATGATTCTATATTGAACTGAGCTGTTGGTTAAAGGCTCAGTTCAATATAAGTTCATCTCAGTTCAATGCTCAGCTCATCATTAATGGAGGTAATGATGCTATGTACTTTCTTATTTATTTTTTAAATTGCTTATTTATGTATTTGTTGATATATTTATTTTAAATATTTGTACTCTGTGTTTAGAGCTTGGAAGAAACTAGTTATTAACAACAAGCTCCTTGCCATTCATTCATTTTGGGAATAATGAAGATTAGAGATGGGCACGACTTGGCGAAATTCTCGTTTCCGTTTCCGTTACTCGTTTCCGTTACGGAAAGAAACGAAGAATGACAATTACTCTGCCAGAACTCGAACTCGAACCGACTAAAGAAAAATTGGGTCTGATTTGTCGTGTTGTCGTTCCTGGCATCGCGCGATCGCGACACAAGCAGCACAGAAAAAAAGTTTTAAAAAGTTTTAAAAAAAACTCGATTCCCGGCCAAAAAAGCAGGCAGAAATATGCCTGCCTGAGTGAGGGCACCTAAACGAGGGGTGATTTTTTTGGGGGGGGTCCCCGGCCTCCCCCCTCCTCCTGTCCTTCCTGGGCTGCTCTGGCGGAGTGGTGGCTGGCGGGCATCCTCGTCCTCCCTCCAACGTTGCTGCCTCGCCGGCTCGCCGCCGCCATTCATGCGGCACAGAAAAAAGGTTTTAAAAACCCCGATTCCCGGCCAAAAAAGCAGGCGGAAATATGCCTGGCTGCCTGCCTGAGAGTGCACCTACCAGAGGGGTGGTTTCAGGGGGGGGGTCCCCGGCCTTCCCCCCCTCCTGTCCTGGGCTGCTCTGGTGGTGGGGCATCCTCGTCGACGCCATGCAGTGTGGGCGGGGGATCCAAAATGGGGCGGGCGACAGCAATCTTTTTTTTGAAATCATATCGTCGTGGTCCAAAACACACCAAGGCACCACAGAAACATGTGAAAATTGCTATTTTAAAACTGCCAGATTTTTTACAGTAGTAGTGGGTTTTTCTAAAATGTCTCCTGTCCTCCTCTCCATTTATTTTATTTTATTTTATTTTATTTACACCTGCGCATTCGCAATGATGGGCTGGCCATGGGAGTGGACCATGCAAATTTTTGGAGCCATTCCACCAATCGCATGGCCACTTGGCCAGGTTGACCACAGAGACTTCTGGGATGTGCCAATCGGGCATAAAAAGCCCACTAACCATAGCCCGAACCCGAACCCGAACCCGAACCCTAAGCCTAACCCATATGCCAGTACACTGTCCTTCTAAGTGGGTCAGAGAGGCACCCAGAGGTGCACCCCAATACTCACCCTAACCTTACCTGTAACCCTAAGCCTAGCCCTTGCGCTAACCCTAACCCTAAAGCCAGATCTGCGCACTCGCATTGCACTAACGCAAGTACGCTTCCCTTCTTAATGAGACACAGTCAGCAAGTGAGAGCCCGCATTCTCTCTTCTCTCTCACTGTCTGATGCAGTGAAAGCACCCCAAAGAGGGGTGCCTCACAGCAAGTCTCTCTGCAACTTGGTATGCATCCATAATGGCTATGCATGCTATTTTGTAGCGGGTGAGGATAGGAGGCACCCACGGGTGCCTCCAGGAGGCCGCTTTCCCTTTATAGCGGGCCAGAGGAGGCACCCACCCCAGAGAGGTGCCTCCAGGAGCCCGCTACCCCCCTAAACCAGTACTAATGACAGACGAAAAAGTGACACCACAAAACAACAAATTTTTGCGAATTTTCACGAAAAACGGAAACGACCCGAAACGGACCTGTCCCGAAAAACGACAACTCAGAAAAAAAAATTCCTAGTCGTGCCCATCTCTAATGAAGATGCAGAAGTAGGAAGTCAAATTACATGAGTCCTCCAGAAGTTGAGTTAGCCGACAACTGGACTTTTTTTTCTTGTGAGATTGAAATGTTTTGCTACTCATCTAAGTACAGTAACTTCATCAGCCTGAAAGAAGTCCAGTTCCCATGACTCAATTTTTGGATAACTTCACCTGGATGACTGATTCTCTTCACAGACATACATGAGTCCTCTCTCAATACATCAAGAAAACCCATCCAAAAAATGTTCAGCCAGGAAGAAACTTTTTCCTCTCGCTTGTTGTCAGCCCATGTATAATCAAACCTGTGGTTTCTTTAGGGAGGCACATACCACCACCAACAGGAGCATTAACCCAAACCAAAGCAAAAAAAAAAAAATATCCACTTTTTTGCATAGAAAATTCATGAATTTTGCACATAAATATTTTGCAGAAGGAAAAAAAACTACATTTAAAAAAGACCCTTTGTGTTTTCCAAAGAACTCAGAGTTTTTACTCAAAGGAAAGTTGTTTCCATGGATTTGGGGGAGAGAGAGAGAATTCCCCATGTGCAAAGGAATATGCAAAAATATTTCTAATCTTGTCTGCTGGGAAGACTTTCGAAACTGTTCATCCTTACTTCTGGTTGCAAAATAAGCAAAGATTTACATGTCTCCCCATGGACTTCAACATCCACACAGACTGGTGACATTTGCATTCCCACCAGGCTCCAACGGAGGTACGTCTTCTCCGTACGAAGCTGTGCAGCTGCATCCCTATGTCCCCCCCGGGTGCTAACACTTGACACTGATCATTCCAGGACATGAGGGAAGTGTCATGGGTAAGGCCCAGAGTGGGTTCAGGAGGCACACAATACATGGATCTGGATTAAAATCATTTTAGTCATATTAATTATATACTCATCTTTGCCTAACGGTGGGAAAGGGTGCAACTAGGTTAACAGCTAGCACAAATTGGATTTCAATACTTGATGATCACTATCATTGAGTTCTATTTCCTGTCATTCCTCTAAGGAGCTTGAGTAGTATCTATTATCCTCCTCTCTGCTTCTGAAGCCTTACAGCTGTTGAAATTATTGTACCCTCGTTTGTTGTCTTTAAGAAGTTTTGGCTGGGAGGGATATTTCTGGGCTAGGTTGAAAGGCAATCAGTCTGGCAATACCCTGTTGTTC
This sequence comes from Phrynocephalus versicolor, assembly GCA_023846285.1. Classification (NCBI taxonomy): domain Eukaryota; kingdom Metazoa; phylum Chordata; class Lepidosauria; order Squamata; family Agamidae; genus Phrynocephalus; species Phrynocephalus versicolor. The sequence goes on from JAHTLZ010000045.1 coordinate 2,903,154, forward strand.
CCTCTCTACCCCAGAATGTTGAAGAGCTATGCCTCTCTAATCAAGTTTTGTTTTCCCGCTCTTTTTCGTTAGTCTGAAGGCACTTAGAGCTCTATAGTCAGTCATCAAGCCATTTTCCTGTCAGTATTCAGTCATATAGTCAGTCAATCATGAAGGTAATTAACCAGCTAAGCTCTGTTCACCTAACCACTTAATATCATTCTACACAATGGTGTTTGTTTTGCTCCGTGAAAAATGGCGAGTAAAATGATTTTTTTTAAATTCTTTCCCTTACCCATACCTCTGAGTTATTGAGACAATAAGTGCCAGTTGAAGACAACTAATCAATAAGGGGTGAGCAGTTGAGAGAAGATTTGAAGCTAATTATGTTCTATAAATCCCTGAATATTTATCCGGTGCGTAGTTAGAGGGTTTTTATAAGCCACTAAATTTTACTAATAACAACAAGCATATTAGGAAGGCTAAAGCTGGGAGATGGCAACCAGTCTAAAATTATCCACCTCAACCCCAGTCCAACCCTCTGGTTGCCAGAGGAAAATGCTTATGGCTGTCAAGTGACAAAATGTTCTGTATACATTGTGTAATGATGAGGTGGGGCAAAGTTACTGGTAAATGTACATTTTTAGGCATAGGAGTACTCACCTTTGGCAGATCTAAGGGACAGTTTTTAGCCACTTGAGACCTCCCTGGAGCCTCAAGGACATTTGAATAAATACAAACCAAACTGGAAGTGCCTCAAAGTCCACTTTGTTTTGAGGAAAAAAGATATCCTCAGATATTGCTGTTCTCCAAAACAGGCAAAAATTGATTTAAAAGACCTAGATCAAGGAATGGCACAATACCCCTTGAATCCAATCAGAGCAAAGAACAGACAGATTTTTGTACCCTAGTAAGAACATTGTGGTTATTATTTTGATTTCTTTGATTCAATTATAGTTATTGTGTTGATTTTATTTAATTATATATTGTATTTTGTATATTGTATAATTGATTGTATTATTTATGTTTGCACTTTGTAAACTACCCAGAGTGCTCTTTGGTCAGATGGTGTCATACCTGTCAAGTGTCCCATTTTGGCCGGGACATTAACGTTTTTCAGACTTTGTCCCGCCGTCTTCCTGGAACATTTATATTCCCAGAAATGTCCCCGGTGGCAGCAGTTGACAGGGAGACTTTTTGATGACAGGTAAAAAACACTTGCATGGGGCACCATCAAGTGACAGCTACCTTTTTCCTACACCGAACGCAGGAGCTCTCAGAAGCCCAAGGAGGTCTTGAAGGGGCTCAGGCAGAGAACATCCCACTGCCACTCCTTCCCTCCACTCTCTCTGCCCACTGTTGAGGATCCTCTTTTTAACATCTGTTGTGATTAAAGATGGGCACGTTTGTGCCAGTTTGTAAAACTGGTGTTTGGCGCTTCAAAGGCCCACCTCCTCTGGTGGGTGGCCGCCACCAAAGAAGCACCCAGAGGAGGCAGGGCAGGAAAGTCAGGCCTATGTCTCCACATGGGTACCTACTGTGGTGGTGCTCTGGAGGGCTGAACACCTATTTGGCTGCTAAACAAACTAGCACAAAATGTCAAATTGGGCAGTTTGTGCCCGTCTGTGGTTGTGATTAATTTCTGTAGTTAATTTCCAGACTGCTGCAACGCACTGGCGTAACTAGGGAGAGGTGGAAGAGTGCATTTGCTCCAGGGCTCAGAGCAATCTGGGGGTGCCTGGAGGGGGAGCAGGAGGAAGAAGCCATGCGCCAACCAATCAGCAGTCCTCCTTTCACCCCGCTAAGGCTTGGCGATCCTTAGTCAGGGAAAAGGAGGAGAGGGAAGCAGGCAATGTTTTTTTCAAAGCAGCACCTCCGTCGATTACTCCCCTCTCCTCCTTCCACCCACCCCCACCCCCACTAAGGCTTGGCAATCATTAGCTCGGGGAAAGGAGGAGAGGGAAGTGTGCAACGGAAGTGCTGCTTGGGAAAAAAAAATCCCATCTCCTGCTTCCCACTCCTCCTTTCCCCGGGCTAAGGATTGCCAAGCCTTAGCTGGGGAAAAGGAAGAGGGGGAAGCGTGCTATGAAGGTGATGCTTGAAAAAAAACATTGCCTGCTTGGCACTATTCACACGCTGTGCAGTTTGCACAGCAGAGCCTTAAATGGAAAGGAGACCCACAAAGAGGGAATGAGAAGGAGAGACCCTTCTTCCCCTTCCCCTCTGTTCCCCCAGGATCTGCCCCCCCTTGCTTGGTGGTTAAGACATGGTTGGGGGGGCACAAAAACTGACTTTGTCCCCAGGCACTCCAAACTCTAGCTACACCACTGCAGCAACAGTTTCTAAGTGACTTCTTTCTCAGGAGCTTTAACGCTGCAAGCTAGAGCAAACGACAAATCCTGTGTGCCTGTTGTTAATACTTTTTCTATTATTGTGGTTAATAAAGATAACTTTCTGACACCCCTCCCCACGTGAAACAAGGAGAAGGATTTCTTCGTAATGCAGAACTTGTCCCTAGGAGGAGACACATGGTTAAGCAAAATGAAGTCACTCATTTGCTGATAATTTGTGCTCAATGCCTTCTTGGTATCTCAAGTATCCTCTGCAGTTAGCATTGATTGCTACCAGTTCTTATATCTCATGCCTCATCTCTGAGTGAAAGATCCTGATGAAAAGACAGAACATTGTGAAGGTGACATTTAATAGGTGGCCCTGAAGCGAGTGTTAGTAAAGCAGTCTTTGGAGAAATTCACCCTACTTTCACAATATCTCCAGTATCTCCAGGATGCTGGTTGCCTTGAGCAGGGATGTGCTTGAGCTAAGCCGATGATGATGATGACGACGACGACAACGACAATGACAACAGTGGTGGTGGTGCTGGTGCTGGTGCTGGTGCTGGTGCTGGTGCTGGTGCTGGTGGGACCCTATCAATCCTAGTCGCTGTCAAGGAGGCAGGGTGGGAAACTGAACTCCTGACCTCTGGCTCCACAACCAGAGACCCAAACCACTGAGCTATCCAGCAATTCAAGCTTTTCATATGATGTCTCCACTGTTCTCCCATCATAAGGGGAAAAAAATTGAAAGTAACTTCAAGGCTGCCACTACAATTCAGAATGAGAAACATCTGTCATGGACCACTGGCCCGAAGGTAGGTGGCACTATCAGCTCTAGGGATGTGCATTTCATTTCAGAAAAAGTAGGATACGAAACGAACCACACGAGCCCAGGTGGTCCTCAGAACCGGCTGATACACACAGATCCAATTGCTTTACCTTTCTCTGTCTCGCACAGAGTTAAAATCCAATGAGGAATCATGCTGCGACGTCATTTGTGCTTGATCTGTGATGCTGGCCAATCAGGGTCTGTGCAGGGACATGCATCATCCCACCTCCCTCTCTGATTGGCCAGCAGCACGGAGCAGGAAAGATGACGTTGCAGTGTGCTTCCTCATTGCAGCTCAGCTCCGTGCTGGCAAAGAGAAAGGTAAAGCAATTGGATCCGCGTGTATCAGCCGGTTCTGAGCACCACCTGGGCTCACGTGGTTCATTTCGTAACCTACTGGTTCTGAAACGAAATGCCCATCCCTAATCATCTCTCTAAATCAGATGCAGCTCCTTATTGTCAATGCAACTACTGTCGGTTCAGTGATCTAACATTTCCTTTTGGATGCAAAAGAACTTTCCTAGTAATCAACAGCAAGCATAAGAAATATTGGAGGTGACTGGGCACAAATAAGTTTACATTCAAGAAAAAGCATATCTTTGGTTGGGGAAGAGGAGAGAAAGGGTTTCCAAGACTGTCTTTCTTGACCTGTGCTGACCTTTCTTCAAATTTAGGCTGCAACTACACATTGAAGGAAATGCTAATTCATTCACACATACTCACTGTGAAGTTGCACCAGGGAGTTGGTCTCTTCACATTAACTGGCCACATGCCAAAGAGGGGGGGGCTTGTTTGCAGCTTGCTGCAGTTCTATTTATAGTCATTCATGCAGTTGGAACAGCTAATAAGCTGCAATCAACTCATCACTGTTGGGCCTGTGGCCGTAAATAAAGTTTGTATTGTATAATCAACTTATCTCTCTAAAAACATCCTGCCTACAAATCAGAAGCACTTCACATCTCCACCACCATAGCTAAGAACGCATACTTAATGGGTGTTGGGAAAGGTTGCATAGATGAGCTTTTCACACACCCTAGGCCATTGTCCACCTAACGGGCCTGTTCAGGCCATTGTCCAACTTATGAGCCTATTCAGACCAGGGTGATGTGAAATGAAGGTGAACTATAAAATAGAGGACTCTCCAATAACTTTCCTCAGACTGATGAAGCTGCTTGGATGAGTAGCGAAACGTTTCACTCTCTCAAGAAAAAAAGCCCCGTTGCCATGACTCAACTTCTAGATAAACTCACCTGGATGACTGAGAATCTTCACAGATTCACATACCTGTGTTCGCGATTCCTAAACTTTGGGAAAAAAAGTCTTTCTGAAGAAAGGGCTGGAGAAAGTGTTTGATGGCATAGAAACTTTTCTGCTTTAAGTATATCAGCTGTGCCGCTACCTGGATGAACGGAGCCTCATGACAGTTACGCATGCACTGGTAACATCCCGTATTGATTACTGCAATGCGCTTTACGTGGGGCTGCCTTTGAAGACGGTCCGGGGATTGCAACTGGTTCAGAATCATGCTGCGCAGCTGGTAAGTGGCAGGGCTGCCAAGGAACACATCACGCCGATTCAGCGTAACCTGCATGGGTTACCAGTTGCTGCCCAAGCGCAATTCAAAGTGCTTGTTTTGACATATAAAGCCCTAAACGGCTTAGGACCTAGATACCTGAAGGACCGTCTCCTTCCATATGAACCTACCCAGCACTTAAGATCTAGCCAGAGGGCCCTCCTGAAAGAGCCATCTCTCAAGGAGGTGAAAGGGGTGGCTTGTAGGAACAGGGCCTTTTTGGCAGCTGCCCCCAGATTGTGGAATGCCCTCCCAAGCGAGAACCACCTGGCGCCAACATTGATGACATTCCGGTGCCAGGTAAAAACATTCCTTTTCCAGAAGTGTTTTAACTGATTGTAGTGGGTCCTGATGGCGAATTTAGTGTTGTATTTTAATATATTGTATTTATTGTATTTAAATGTTTTATTGTTGTAATAGTATTGCAATTTGATGTTTTAATTATCTGAATTGTTTACTGTGATTGTGAGCCGCCCAGAGACCTTTGGGTAGTGGGCGGCATACAAGCTAAATAAATAAATAAATAAATAAATAAATAAATAAATAAATAAATAAATAAATAGGTGTGTGTGTGTGTGTGTGTGTGTGTGTGTGTGTGTGTGTGTGTGTGTGTGTGTGTGTGTAGGTTGTCCTACCTCAGGAGGCAAGAGTAAGAGGGGGAAAAGGTACTTGAAGCAGGAAAACATTGCTTAAGTGTGCATGGTGCATCCTCCCCTTTCTGTATCAGTTCAATTGATTACCGTAAATATCTAAATGGATCCAGTTGTTAAAAAGTAGAAGTCCCACTGGTTGAGAGGGGAAATTATGAATGGGGGAGAGGACTCTGGGATGGTTTACATTTCCCTTTCCATCTTGCAGTCAACAGGGGGGACTGGAAATCAGTTCACCCCACATTGGTAGTATTTCTTGCATTTTTATCAACATGGTAGTACTCTCAGATCACTGTTCTTAGGGTTCCTGATGTCACTTCCTCCCCTCTCAGCTGTCTTGCTTGTCCTTCCAAGGAAGAACTATCTGACCCTTGTTCTCTAGAGATGAAGGGGACAGCCATGGCCTGACCAACTAGAACCAGCGCCTCTATCACATTTCCTATCTCAAGTACATTGCTTTAATAAAACACAACCTTTCTTATTTTCTATTGGGGGGTGGATGTGGACGTGATTCCATTACAAAGGGGGAAGTGGGCTTAGGTGTTCATTTCAAGTTTTAATGGGCTAAACTCTTCAGTTTTTATAGCTCCCTCGCTGCTGTGTTGCTTATTCTGAAATATTTCTGTACTTAGGATAATCCTCACAGCACCTGGAGGTGAAGGGAATGATTTTTCTGGCAAAAATTGTTTTTATGACTATTAGTTTAGTTTAGTTTAGTTTAGTTTAGTTTAGTTATTACACTTCTATACCGCATGATCTTCCATAAGGAACTCTGGGTGGTTTACAGAATTAAAAAACATCAGGTAAAACAGTAATATTGAAACAACAAATAGAAAACAACAATGTTAGCAAAAGAGGGGAGACCCTCAGCAAGATGCAGCAGCCAAAAAAAAAATTAAGAAGAAATAAGGTCACCATATGTCTCCTTAAAAAGCATAGTTTTAAAGCCTTTTTGAAGGCAGGCAGGGACTGAGGAAGGCGCAGCTCACTCGGTAGATGGTTCCATAATAAAGGGCCAACAACAGAGAAGGCACGGCTGCGTGTTACCAACTTCCTTGCCTCCCTGGGGGTGGCCACCCTGAGTGAGCGCACCCACGACTTTCGAGTGGGCCTAGCCTCAGTTGACCTCTGGGAGATACGCTCCTCCAGGTATTCAGGTCCCAAGCTGTGGAGGGTTTTGAAAACCAAAACCAGGACCTTGAACCTTATCTGGAGAGCCACGGGCAGCCAATGCAAGAACTGGGGTGATGTGATCGTATTTGCGAGCACCCACCACCAGTCTGGCCGCTGCGTTCTGTACCTGTTGGAGTCTCCGGACAAGGGTCAAGGGCCACCCCAGACAGAGTGCGTTGCAGTAGTCAATCCTCAAAATCATGAAGGCTTGCACAACTGTTCTCAGAGAGAACTCATCGAGATACGGACGGATCTGGGCGATCCTGCGGAGTTGGAAAAAAGCGGCCCTGGAGACCACCATCACCTGGGCTTCCAGGGAGAGGGCTGAGTCCAGGACCACACCCAGATTCCTGGCCCTGTCCGTAGGCTGGAGGGAACCCCCCCCCCGACTAGGGAGGGGGCCATTGTACCTGGACGAAGGCGCCCCGAAGAACAGAAGCTCATTCTTCTCTGGGTTAAGCTTGAGCCTGTTGGTCCTAGTCCATTCCAAGACCGCCTCCAGGCACAGATCGAGGGAGCGAACTGCCTCCACTGCAGAAGAAGAAAAGGAGAGATAGAGCTGCGTATCATCCGCGTACTGATGACAGTGAACTCTAAATCTCCTGATGACCTCCACCAGCGGCCTCATATAAACATTGAACAGCATAGGGGAGATTGCCGACCCCTGGGGCACCCCACAAGGGAGCATCCAAGGAGCCAACAATTCACCCCGCAGCTGAACCCACTGGGACCGGCCGTCGAGGAAGGATCGGAGCCAGCAGAATTTTACCCCACCTTTCTCCTTGGAAAAGGACCCAAGGTAGCTTACAGTAATGAGGGATAATATACAGTCCCATACAATTAAGACATGTTCAAGTATTTGAGAACAAGGAATTGAGGGACATCTTACAGCATTAATAGACAAACATTACATAAAAGAAACACAGTTATAAGTACAGTAGTCATAACACAAAGTCTATGTGAACCCATAGATTCATATAAAATACACATGGTAGTCCATCATTCAGTGGAAGCTTGCCTGAAGAGAAAGGTATTTGCCTGTTTCCGGAAGGACAACAGAGATGAGGCAGTCCTGGCCTCTCGTGGGAGGGAGTTCCAGAGTCTGGGTACAGCAGTTGTGAAGCCCCTTTCATGGGTTCCCTGAGACGTACTTGTGAGGGTGGCAGGATGGAGAAAAGGGCCTCTCCTGATGACCTTAACACCCAAGTCGGTTCATACTGTGAGATTCGATCTTTGAGGTAGCTAGACAACAGGTCATATAGTGCTTTGTAGGTCAAGGTCAGCACCATGAATTGCGCTCGATAGCTGATTGGCATCCAGTGGAACTGTTTTAATAGGGGGGTGATGTGATTACCCGCCTATTAAAACAGTTCCACTGGATGCCAATCAGCTATCGAGCACAATTCAAGGTGCTGTACCCTACCCCAGTCAGCAGTCTGGCTGCTGCATTTTGACCCCGTTGAAGTTTCCTGAGACTTTTCATCAGTAGCCCCACATAGAGTGCATTACAGTAGTCCAGCTGGGATGGCACAAATGCAAAGAAGATAACTTGGTCCCGAATGCAGAGCTAAACCACCCTGGGATGTATAATAGACCTCATCCTGCTAAAAACAAATAAATGACTAGGTAACTTGTTGATACAGATCAACACATCTGCCTGAAATTTTGGATGTGCTTGGGGGCACAGCTATGGGAGCCTGACAATGAGTCCACGGACTTTAAATGCTGGCAGACTGGGAAGGTAGGAGAGGCAGCAGCTGACAGTCTTGGTGAAGAAGAGGAAGTAAATAGAACGTGGAAAAAGTTACTAGCCACGAGCTTCAACATTCAGTTTACCCAACAAGTCCAACAAGAAAGCCCCCAAAACTCTGGCTCAGTCTGAGCTGCTGGTCGTTTAAGGCAGTAACTTCACATCCATTTTGTCTCTGATAGTGTTGCTCTTAGCAGTGGTACAAAAAATGTTACTTCACGTATGTCACACAACTACTGAAATTTGTCTCGACCACGCCCCCGGAATGGGCGCTAAGTGCGACAGTACCTCAGTGGTGTCCAAACGTTGGCCCTCCAGATGTTTTGGACCACAACTCCCACAGTCCTTTGTCATTGACAATACAAGCTTGGAATTCTGGGAGTTGTGGTCTAAAACATCTGGAGGGCCAAAGTTTGGATACTCCTGCTCTACCTGGTGCGGGGGTAGGGTTTTCCCTTGTCACTCTTTGTTCCCAGTTTCTGTTCCAAGATAAGATCCCATGGAGTAACAACTGTCACGCAACAAAACATTTGTTTCTCTCAGAAAACTTTATCCAGTTTTTTTTTAATTTTGACTTTTTGGAAGCGAAATATCAAAACAGAATTTTTAACCCCCCCGCAAAAGGAAAAAGGAAGCTAGACAAATTCAGTGTTTGTCACGGTACAAGATCGTGAGGTAACACTTGTCACGAGACAAGTTCTCACAACCATGGGAACACTGAAGCAGGGACAAAACCACGTGATCGCGACCAACACTGTCATGGTACAAAACTAGTTGTGGAACAAAGGAGGACGTGAAGTAACCACCTAACTCCTTACCACCCAGGGAAGCAAGGGATACAAATGAAATGATGTTTGAGGCAAACAACTTGACTTTTAAAAAAAATCAGACCTTGTAAGAAATTAGTTACCAAGAACAGAGCTGCCTGGAATAGCTGGAGACGGGTTGTTCGGCTCTGCATGCAGAATGAGGATGATGACATGGCAGCAACAAATCACCACTAATTAAAGGTAGTTTCAGCATGCAGGCCACTCATATACAAGGCAGCAAAGCTGGGCAGATGCCAAAATCACTTAAGGGACCCTTTAATCAGGCAGTGGTTTGCTGCTTCTGATGATGTCATCCTTGCTGTGCACATGGAATTTCAGCCCTTGAGTTACTGGGGGATTGCAGAGAGGTAACATACTTACATTTCAAAATCTAATGGCAACAATCCTATTACTTATGTATTCCATCTAAAATCAAATGGTGAAAATTGCTGCAATGAATTGGTCCCAGTTAACAAGTTGGGACGTTTATTTCTCATTGTGCTCCAGTTGAGGAAAGTAACTCTCAACTTCCTAACTAGCAGCATGATGACTTACTTCAGTGTACCTAAGTGACAGGATTCTGGCCATTAATGAGGAATTGGGCTAATTTATTTATTCAGTGGGTGATTTTTTTTGGTTACTTTTTAGCTGCTTTTAATGATCATTGGGAGGGGGCATTTTTACTGGCACTTTGGATGAAGCTTTTGCGCCATTGTTTTAGCCATCCTAATATATTTGTTTTTAAAAAAATAAGTCACGAAGAAGTAAAAACCACAGCAACCAGCAAACTCTAACACTTGGCTAAGCATTGCAAAGATGCAACCTCAGAACAGACTACTAGGGAAAGTTTCTTGACAGAATGTGGAAATTTTATGGCTAAAAAGACTTGGTATACAGCAGGAAGAGATTCAGCAACCTACAGAGGACAATTAGCTTCAAGTCTCCCCTCAGTAGACCTCCCCTTTTTGTTTGTTATCATCAACTGTCACTTACAGTCTGCATAATTCACCCAGAAACACTGGTAAGCTCAGTTTACTAATAGTTCGGCATAGATAAAAACAAATGGCATTCTAGAAAAATATTGATCATTAGTTGCATGATCAAAGCTTAATTGACCAGCTAGCTTCATACCAACTCATTACACAGCTCACTGATTGACCCCATAGTTCTAACTGATTCCTAACTGAAAAGAGGAAGAAAAGAACTGTTAAGATGAGAGATGTGGCTCTCTTCAAATTCCAAGAAAGAGAGGAATCAATTGATGGACAATCACTACAGCCCAGAGAGGTCCATCCCAGCCAAAACCTCTTAAAGGTAGGGTTGCAAAATTCCAACTAGAGATGGGCACAAAACAAACAATTTTTCATTTCCATTTTCGTTTTTTCATTTCGTTATGTAACAAAACGACAAACGAATTTTGTCTCTAAAATGAAACAAAATGAACAGAAACACCGGAAATTTTGTCGTGTGTTTCGTTTCCGTTACTGCAATATGAGTGAATTGCTTAAAATCCTAAAAAAAACACAAAAAATTGAAATAAATGATAAAGAAATGGTAACGAAACGAACGAAAACGAAAATGAATTTTTTGCAAAAATTCACAGAAAACGGAAACGAACCAAAACAGACCCTCCAAACGACAAACAACAAATGAAATGCCATTTTTTTTAATTCGTGCCCATCTCTAATTCCAACACAAGTTTGGGCAGTGAAAGGTATTTTCCTCTATTTCCTTAGGAGTGCACAGTAACATGTCCATAATCCACAGCACAATGAACTCATTTGGTGCCTAGAGCAATGGGAACCACAGCAGCCCTCCAGAATGAAAGAATGAACAATGAGGCAAGTTCCTTTTAAGAAAGTACATTATTAATATTATTTCTTATATTCTACCTTGCCCATTTGGCCCTTTGGCCACTCTGACTCTGCTCAAGCTTGGGGGTTCCAAGCATGGTCAAGAGACAGCAGCAGCCATCCTGGCTAGGGAATGAGGGAAGCTGTTATTTAAAATAATAATAATAATTTGGTGCATGTTGACAGCAACGTCACAGCTTTGCTATCATCATCATCATCGTTGTCACTGGATATCCCTAGCGGGGGGGGGGGGGACTTTTTGCCTACTATCTCAAGAAAACAGGGACTCAAGTCATGGGACTTGCTATTAAGTTGGACTTAAGTCTCACTGCCAACTCAACTCCAACTCAACTCAGGTCTCCCCCCGCCCCCCAGATGACTCAGACTCTGCTTGTGGCTCCGAATCCACCCATCCCTCTTCAGCCAAGCTGAACCTCTTTGATACAGCCATGGGGCTTCTGTTTTTTTTTGGGGGGGGGGTGCTGGCTAGGAGCAATTAATTGTCCATCTGGTGGAAGGGTCACTTTAAGGGAGATGACTCCGATCCGGGTGTGCACCTTTGCAGTTGTCTGAAGGCACCCTCAGAGACTTTTCTGCTCTTATGTCCTATCCTTTCTGCTTATATCCTCCGACTTGCCAAAACTAAATGAAACCTTGATAGTGAGCCTCCAACATGGAGCTATTGTTAATGTTAATTGGCTTGGGATAGCAGGCGAGGATAAAAGGCACTTCGGAGATCTCAAATGATAAGTTATCTGACAACTTGAAGGCAAACACTTAGGTTTGGAGAGCATCCCTCCCCTTCCTCCTCCACCTTCCCTTTGAGCCCATTAATGTATCATGAAACCAAATAAGTCTAATCAAAACAGAAGTCGCAATTAGTATTGTAAGTCAGTTGCCCATTATCTGTTGGCTTAATGGGCAGGTGCTGGAGCAGATGTGGCCAACTGTCTCGGGGTTGCTATGGAAACCAGAATATAGGACCCAGTGCAGATCATATCTCGTGGTTCAGGATAAAAATATCCACATAGGGTGAGTGGGTGGGTGTACACTTTCTGAATGAGGACATTTTGGGTGCCCTGTGGGGTATCCAGCCCATTGGATGTTAGGCAGTACTTTGATCTTACTTAGTTTCTTCTTCACGCCCTGCCCTTGGTTCCAAAAAGAGAAATAAAATCTTGTTGACATACTTCCCAAAAGAATGGCCGACCAAATAACAGCAAGACTGCAATGTATCAATACCCATGGAATAGAGGTGGGAGACATATGTAACAATGAAACATTGCCTTTATTAGCTGTACAGTAATTCTTCTGTGCAAGTCTGGCAGTGCTTATTGCCAGTGCCTCTTTGTGGCTGAGGAGATGGATGGCAACTTAGCTGAAAAGGTGTACACTCATAAACAACCAGGACATCTCTAAAAAGGGAAGTATGTTTCTAACACTTCTGTCTCTTCTCCCTTCCCTCTGAGGCATTCTCTTCTGCTTGGTTTGTTTCACCGAAGGGGGTGTTTTTCCAGCCTGTGTCCGTGAAAAGAAAACTCATACACCCAATAGTCTTTCGTCATTGGCCTTATCGTCTGCATTTTACAGGCCACGGCAGCACCCTCCAGACAGGCAGACGCACACACACACACATATACAAATTATCTACAAAGAACAAGGACATCAGATTCCAAGGTAAATGATGGCCTCCTCATTCTAACATTGCATGTCAGTGGCTTGAGATTCTGACAGGCTATTCCTCAAAGCCTCTGAATTATCCTGTGATTTTTAAAAAAAAAAAATACTTGGAACACGTCACTTAAATACACTGCAGGGCTGGGTCACATTGATCTGAAAAGCTGGATCTCTTAAAGCTTCAAAAATACGAAACAAACCAACAGTATTTTTCTGTGTACAAGACTATATTTTTGTCTAAAAATTTTAGATTAAAAATTGAGAGTCATCTCTGTTGTCCTTCCAGAAACAGGCAAAGACCTTTCTCTGCAGGCAAGCTTTCCCTGAATGATGGACTTGGACTACCATTTATTTATTTATTTATTTATTTATTTATTACACTTATTAACCGCCCAATTTTCCCATAGGGAACTCTGGGCGGTGTACAGACATCACCCAAGAGTGACTACCCAAATACAGGTACCCAAATACCATGTGTATTTTATATGACTCTATGGGTTCATATAGACTTTGTGTTTATATGACTACTTATAACCGTGTTGCTTAATGTCTATTAATACTGTAAGATGTCCCTCAATTCCTTGTTCTCAAATACTTGAACATGTCTTAATTGTACTGGACTGTATATTATCCCTGGATAATCAACTGGACATAATAAGAACATGAGAAGAGTCATGCTGTATCAGGCCAACGGCCCATCTAGTCCACCTTCCTGTATCTCACAAGTGGCCCCACCAAATACCTCTGGGAGCAACCAAGACTAGATATCTGTCTCCTGATACCACTCCCCTGCATCTGGCCCTTGAAGTACCCTGGTTTTAAGCCTGGATATTGACACATCTCCATCATGGTTTGTAACCTGTGATGGACTTTTCCTCCAGGAATCTGTCTAAGCCCCTTTTGAAGGCATCCAGGCCAGATGCCATCACTATCAGGACGATCATTCAGGATGCATTTCCCAGGAACTTTTCAACTTGGTGTTTTGGGAAGACAACTCCCTCCCAATCCAGAAAAACTGAGCATTTTTTCAGCACCAAGCAAAGACATCTTTTTTATATATTCATTTAGACATTTTAGATATTTTTACTTGTTTCATCTTTGAAGAAAGCTTTCAGTATCTGAATCATGTTCTGTTTCATAATCTGAGCATCAGAGTTTTTCTCCCTCTTGTTACTAAGAAAATGAAGCCTTTTGGGATTGTATGGTATGATTTCCTAGCATTTTAAATTGCATTATACCTTGCAGTTAAATCTCATATGTGTTCTACTCAGAAGAAATCCCAGCTGAGTTCATTGGTGTTTGCTTTCAAGGAAGAGTATAGCACTGGAGATTTAATATTCCATTTTCCCCATTTGTTCTGCAAGCTGTCCAGGGAATATAAGCTGAAGGGTAGCCATACCAGCATGGTATATAATCAATACATCTTCTGCTGCTCTGTTTAGTACATTAGGTCGAGGGAGGGGTATATATTTTCCTGCATAAATAATGGAGCAATGCTGAGAAAGAAGAAAGAAATCACTGTGGAGGAATCCAAATTTTCTTGGACCTCAGCATATCTTTCTCAACAGCAGGAAAATCTTCTCTTCCCTTTGGGAAAAAATTAAGAACCTAAAACCAATTTTACAAGCACAGCAAGTTAAGTTTCACTTTTCTGTATACTTTTATTTCTATAGAAGAGTTCAAAGATCCCACTTGGCCCAAGAAAATGAGTTTTGAAGAGGGGGAAAAAAAGGAAGAACGTTAATCAAAAAAATGGACCAGAAGGACATTCTGAAGCCCATCAAAAAACAAGATTGAAGCAAACCAACAGACGTGATTTTGGCGACATCCCTCGAAAAGTAAATTTGGAAGACATACTATTAGACATGGTTACGTCTGAATGACGCTTTCATGTTTGATTACCATATGGCAACCCACAACTATCAGCTGTTGTATCTATGCAAGACTCATTCACACAGAGATGCTAAAATTGTTTTCCTGGGCTTCGAAGAAGAAAAGAAGTTTCTCTATCTGGAAGAAGGCTGAAAGCTTTAAAATGCCACGTGGAGGTGATGTGATGAGCAGCAATGAGCTGGTCGCCCACAGAGAGAACAACTTGCATTGATTCTGCAGAAGCTGGGAAAGTTACCTTTTTGAACTACTGCCACAATCATGCTGCCTAGGGATGGGGTTTTCAGATATATATTTGTTTGGAATGTATATCCCACAATTCCTCATTATGGGGATTCTACCTGATCTAGGACACCTAAATTTGGCTCGCCAGGGGGTGGGGGGGCAAGCCTTGACTGGAAGTCTGACAGATGAGTCATGGCAACCAGACTTCGTTCCTTGTGAGATCAAAACATTTCACTGCTCACCCAAGCAGCTTTCAGCCTCACAAGAAAAGTCCAGTTGCCATGATTCACCTTTTGGATAAACTTCCCTGGAGGACAGAGAATCTTCACAAACTTGACAGGAAGGCTTTAAAGATGAGTGAGCACCATTCAAGCTTCTTCTTATCCTGGTGCTAACTGGGAGCTTTCTTATTGAACCAAAAACAGGTGGACCAAGGTCTAACTTCTAAACCCTTCTAATGTAGGCTTTTTCTCCCAGTTGAATGTTGGAAGCAAATTGAGGGCTGGGAGAATGAGAACAGATAAAAGAAAATATTTTTTTACCCAGCATGTTGTTAGTCTGTGGAACTCCCTGCCACAGGATGTGGTGATGGCATCTGGCCTGGAGGCCTTAAAAGGGGGATTGGACAGATTCCTGGAGGAAAAGTCCGTCACAGGTTACAAACCATGATGGAGATGTGTAATCTCCAGGCTTAAAACCGGAGTACTTCAAGGACCAGATACAGGGGAGTGGTATCAGGAGACAGATATCTAATCTCATGCACTTCCAGACACATTTGGTGGGACCACTGTAAGAAACAGGAAGCTGGACTAGATGGCCTTTGGCCTGATCCAGCATGGCTCTTCTTATGTAGTCTCTAAAGGTAACTTTTCAAAGTTCTAAAAATGGCCTGATAACACAGGGCCAGCCTCGAAAAGAGCAGCTGGGGTTGGTGCCATGTGACTTAAATTAATTCATTGATATAGAGTGCCCTGTTTCACAGGATCTTGTGGCAAGTTACAAAGCTGCATAAAGTCATGTTAGAACATACAAGATTTAAAACAATTTCAAGCCAAACAGCAAAACTTGGAAAT
>JAHTLZ010000045.1:2920058-2939218 GCA_023846285.1 Phrynocephalus versicolor
TTTGTTTGTTTGTTTGTTTGTTTGTTTGTTTGTTTGTTTGTTTGTTTGTTTTACAAAAAATAGCCACCCCACTTCCAAGTGGAACTAAGAATTGTGACAACTTTTGGGGAGAATAAAAAATCAGAGCAAAATTGAATATGTTTGTAAATACCCAGGAGATGAAAAAAGGAGAGGAAGTAAAAAAAATGGGGGGATGAGAAACTCCTTGTTTAAGCTTCACTGCTCTTCTGACAGGCTAAGAAAGAAATCTTAGCTCCCAATACACAAGGCTGCCCTGCTTGACTTTTGAGCAGTACTACTCTTCAAGAGTCACGATTAACAAAGACAGGAGGATTCCTGTTAGACTTATTTCAATCTCAAATGCAGCTTCTGGTGGGTTTGGCTGGAAGGGAGTATTCTGGGTTAGGGTGAGTGTCAATCCATCCAGCAATAACCAATTGTTCCTTCCTTGCCTCTGATTTCAAATAGAGTCGTATCTTTCTCCTTAAGAGTTTTTTTTCCTTCCTCACTTTTCAGCCTGCTAGCAGTTATACAGCTAGTTTATGCAGTCAGTGCTGTTAGCAGAGTATGTTGTCTTCAGGAATCGGCTGGAAGCAGGCTGGGAGTCTGCTGAGAGTCTGTTGCTGTAAGTAATCATTTTCGTACAGTATTCTGTTTTTGAGCTATTTAAATGTGAGTAAATATAACTTGTTATACTTTCTCTTACCTGTATCTCAGAATGAGTTATTGAGACTGTAAATGCCAGTTGATGAGACACAAGAGAGGTAGTCTACTCTGGGGACACTTGAAGCTAATTCTGCTCTGTAAGTTCCTGTGTTTCTGCTGCATGGTTAGAGGAGTTTAACAAAAACCATAGCATGCCAACAATTCCAAATAGAATTTGTCAACTTTTAGGCAAATGTAGATTTCATCATATTTTTCAGGGGGCCCTTTTTAAGTGCACTATTATAAAATGATATTGTATTAGCGTTATACAAAGTGGTGCTTAATACAAGATCATTTTATAAAAGTGTTGGCTGCAAAGTCGGCAGCTCAGCAGTTCAAATCCCGGATCCCATGCAGTGGAGTGAGCTCCTGCTGTTAACCCCAGCTCCTGCCAACCTAGCAGTTCAAAAGCATGTAAATGCAAGTAGATAAATAGGTAACACTGTAAAAAGGTAAAACAGAGTTTCCTTGCAGCCATGCCAGCCACGTGACCACGGACTTGCACAACACTGGCTCTTTGGCTTCAATACGGAGATGAGTACCACCCCAAGAGTTGGACATGACTAGCATGCATATGTGTGGGGAACCTTTACCTTTTACCTTAAAGTGGGGCTTGTTGAACTCACATTCCAATGAATTCTAGCCAATCCAACCGACACGTTGGGAGCAGCACTACATTAGTGGTTCATTACTCCCACAAGTTTTCAGTTTGGATAGCTCGTAGAGCAGTGGTTCTCAACCTGTGGGTCCCCAGATGTTCCTGGACTGCAACTCCCAGAAGCCTCCAACACTTGCTGTGCTGGAAGGGATTTCTGGGAGTTGCAGTCCAGGAACATTTGGGGACCCACAGGTTGAGAACCACTGTCCTAGAGCTTCATGATTTGAACTTAATGGCCATGGATTTCTGCTTAAAGATTTTTTTGGGGGGAGACAAATTGCATATAGCAGCAAAGTCATGTTAGAGTATGCAGCTGGAGATCCTCAAGGCTACCATCTAAGCAGCTGTGGAGTTATAATGTTAGGAAGCCTAAGATTATATAGGAAAATAATTTAATAAGTGCAGCAAAAGTCCCCAAAACTTCTGTTTTATGAAAGTAGTTTGCTTCACAGTTTCTGTTTTGTGACAGTAGCTTGCTTTACAGATGCTGGTTGTGACAGTAGCTTACTTTACAGATGCTGTTTTATGATAGTATCTTGCTTTACAGCGGTTGTTTGTAACAGTAGCTTGCTTTGGGGCTGCTGAATTATTTATTTAATTTTTCCCCTGCCAACCGTGGATAACTGAGTCAGTGGATAATGAATCAGTGGATATGGGGGTCCTGCTATATAACTTAGTTAAGACTGCTTCCCCTTAGGCTGCTCTACTCAGGTTGTCCCACAAGCACATCCAGGCTCTATTAAGGAATGTATCTGGAAAATTTCTTCATTTCTTTTGCATAGTTAGGCATGTTCTTTGTTGTTGCCCATATTTTTAACCACATTTCAAAATAAAATTTCATGCAGAAGCCACAGTGTTCATCAAAAGAGCAAAATATCTTGCAACTACTACAGGAGTAACAAGGTTTGTGTCGTGCTGTGTTCTGCTGTGTATAAACCTGAGCAGACTCAAGCTCATCACTTCAAGGCTCTATTGTTTTGCTGACACATTCACACGGGTCTACCCTCCAGAAATGTTCAAAGTCAACTAATTTAGATACTGCATTTTCCACAAGGTATCACCCTCAATGTCACTTCTGATCACCCTTCTGGCAATCAATTAGCCATTTATCATTGCTACTCCCCATTGTATTTCTGTGTAGTAAGGATTTGAACTCAGGTCTCTTGGATTTCTATTCCCTATATGACACTGGCTCTCTGACAAATGCTTGCAACAATGTGAAAGATTAAAAAAACAAAGAAAATGTCCCTTGACACTTAGAACTGATTACAAATTGGTGGGAAAAGACTTGTCAATATTCCTTTAAAATGTCTTCAAATGCCCTTTAAAAGTAACATCTGAAAGTTATCAAGCAGAGTTACAGTTTACAATTTCAAAATATTTACATTACTTTTCTCATAAGAATTTTTCACTGGCTGAAATCCAGTAGTAAACTACAACTAGATTAGGCCAATTGAATCATACTGATTTGGTGAGTAAATTGCTCCATAATTTCAATTGCTTCAGCGGACCTACTCCAGTTGTGACTTACCACTGGATTTCAGCTGTTATGTTGTTTGTTACAGGCCACTGTATTACTTGTATGTACTTAGAATATAATACCTTACTTATATTATAAACTGTGAATATCTTAGTAATAGACCTACTGAGTTTGCAAAAAGTAATATTATTTATTTATTTATTTATTTATTTATTTATTTATTTATTTATTTATTTATTTATGCATTTCTATACCGCTTCCATTTCCCTGAGGGAACTCGGGGCAGTTCACACAAAAAGGTTAAAAACATGTACATAAGAGAGAGAGAGAGAGAGAGATGGGCACAAAATGAACAAATTTTCATTTCCGTTTTCGTTTTTTTGTTTCGTTACGTAACGAAACGACAAATGAATGTTGTCTCTAAAATGAAACGAAACGAACAGAAACACCAGTTTCATTTTTGTTACGGCAATACATTGAACTGCTTTAAATGCTAAAAAAAATCACAAAAAAATGAAATAAATGGTAACGAACGGTAACGAAATGAACGAAAATGAAAACGATTTTTTTGCAAAAATTCACGAAAAATGGAAACGAACCAAAACGGACCCCCTAAACGACAAATGAAATGCCATTTTTTTATTCGTGCCCATCTCATATATATATATATATATGCCAACTACAAGCCCCCTACCAGAACATATACTCTTTATTTTATAGTATTTGCTGTATAAGAATAATAGATATTCATTAATTGTCCCTTTGTTTTAATGCAGCCAAACATAGCCCCTGAAGAAGGCTTCCTAAGCCGAAACGCGTTGGGCTTTTGTTACAATCAAGGATCTTTTTGCTCAGCATCCTGAGACTTTGTCTCTTTTGACTCGTGGTTCCTTTAGATGTTCCAGTTCTTTTGGCTCTCCACTGTATTACTTGTACCTAGTTGCTTCCATGCTCTGCTCAGAGGGAACACTCAGATGGTCCCTGATGCCACCACCCCAACTTCTGCCATCTGAAGTGACTACTTCACTCACTTTAACAAGTAGGATGAGCCTGAGTGGAGAATGAAGTGAAAAATGGAGTCAACAGCGACTGACAGTGGAGAAAATCAGTAAGTTCAAAGAAGAGGGTGACAGCAGAGACATGGAACAGGGAATTAGACAGAAGCGAGCAGAACAGAAATGGATAAAGTAAAAGGCTTGTGGTTGAGATAACTGGTAACATAGGAAATCAATGAGGTTAACTTATTGGAAGTATTCTCTGCTATAACCTGTCACAAACATTTCCTCTAACTGTAATTTCCCACTAATACATATATTTACAGATTCCTGGCCTTGAATGTGTTCTGGTTTGAAGGACTCTAAACTGAGCTGACCATGCCTGACATCCTGTCTTTGAAAGATACAGCCAAGTCTGTAGAAAGAAAGAAAAAAGTAAATGGCGCAGAAGAATCTTTAGGGAATATTAGAATAAAACTACACATTTTGATTCTGTGTTTTGTCAGTATGAATTCCATCCATGTGTAGAGTCTGGCCAGAACCAAACAAATCAATATATGAAGTAACATAGACCCATAGCTATAGCTATGAAATAAATGAACCACGAAATTTCAGCTTGTTGTTGTTGTTGTTGTTGTTGTTGTTGTTGTTGTTAATAATAATACTGCCTGGCACCAGTTCTCTCAAGTTTTTTTCCCACCCTTCTATAGTTAAACCAAGGACTGAATTCTATTCATCGTTGGGACTAAGTAGATGACTCAGATGAAAAGTTGTAAAGAATCTTGTGAAGACCAGCAGATCTGAATTAGCAGAAGCCTTGGTGGACTATAGGTGAGTTCTCCAGATGTGTAGGAAAACATACAACAAAAAGAATTTTTAGTCATTGCAGTGCCCCAAGATTTGGTTGGTTGTGCTGCAATTAGCTAACATGTTCACTTCTGGAAACATCTGTCTTAAAGGAAAGGCAGATGACAACCAGAGACGGCCCAAGCCATTTGACTGTCTCAAGGGAAATGGAAGATGATAGTGGCCTTCCACTGCATGTGCCAGAAATTGGCTGGGAAAGAAGCTTCACTCACTTGTGATGGTGGAACACTGCCCTCCATCACACCTGAAACATTGTGTTGTGTGTGTGGCACACACACACACACATATACACAACTATGCCCTCCAACAAAGGGGCAACAGCTGGGGAGACTACCGCTACCACACTTTAGATTTGAAACACCTTTTTCTTAAAGACAAATCACCTTAAAAATCACCTTGGCCATGCCCATTTTTGACCACTGTGTCGGTTTTTCTTGCGACGAGCACTGGGGTTGGTGGTTTTTTTAAATCAGTTCCTGCACCCCCTTTTAAAGTGTTTTGGTTGTATTTGTGGACATACTAAGCCACCTTTAGGTTTAAAGCCTCTAGGGGTTTAAAGCGGTTCAGCCAAGTGTGAACAGGGAAGCTGATTGCTAAGCAACCACTGAAGTGTGGACTGCCAAACCTCTGTAGCCACCACATGACCATGGGTGGTGCAAAATAAAAAGTGGCCACTCACGGAAGTGCGGTAGCAGCTAGGAGGAACAGCCACAAGTCTGCCTTTCTCCCACAACGTCTGCTAGGTGAGGTGATTCCATCCCCTGCCTAATGGTAGGGCCGGTGCCAACTACAACATATAAAATCATAGAATCTTTCTTCTCTATTGGCAGACAGAATTTATTCTCATCCACTTTGATATTGTGAAAGCCGTCCTTTTACTGGTACCCTTTTTGGCCATTGCCAAAACGTGCCGGGCGTTTGAATGCTTCATCAGAGCTTTAAAAGGAAGTGGCAGGTATCCGTCCTCTCACGACTCAGTCACAAGCCAAAACTGGCAAGGCAGAAAGCATTGTCATTCACAAATGTCATTTCCCAACATGTTTAGAGAAGCGGCTGCTGCTATCAAATGCAAGGGACAAGGTGGTAAATGACAAGGAGAACCCAGGAAGGTTCTTCTCACACAGAGGCTCACATTGCCATCTGCTGGAGTCTGTTGGTATCAAGTGAGCCTTCTACCAATGGAGGGGGGGGAGCAGAGGTATCTTTTGAAAGGATCCATAGCTCAACACTGAGGGAATATCCACACCAAGAGCTGCTCTCTACCATTGGGTGAGGTGTTTGAGAAATGTCCCTCAACAAGGCAGATATTCCAGGACATCACATACAAGAAGGAGAGAGGCATAATTTATCGCCCCTGTTGGCTCAGCGTCAATCTTATCAGGCTGTGCGGACAACACAGTAAATCAAGGCCAATGGAAAATGCCTGCCATTATTGGACTGTGCCGACTAGAAATAGCATAGAAACCAGCAGCTCTGTTCCTTTCACTCTTTCTCATGCATGCTCTCTCTCCCCCTCTCTTTCTTTCTCTCAGTTCTAACTGAACCTCTCTCTTGGCTTCTCCAAGGCTAGCTTTTAAAATATACAGTGGCCCCTTTTATAAAGGAATTAATTGTTCCAAATGGAATTCTGTTAAGCAAATTTTGTACAAATTTCCCATAGGAATGCATTGAAAATGGATTAATCCCTAATCCTGACCATTTTTCTGTTGTACAGATTCACCCCATAGGCAATTCTGTTAAGCATTTTCCCCCTATCTCTGGATTTTTTTTTCCTTCAATCGGATTTTCTGTTAAACAAACCGCTTGTTATACGAGGGTCTGCTGTATTGTAAATACAGTTATGAACTTTGCAAGGCTTTGCATTTTGAAAGAGATAACAAAAACAACAACGCCCTACCATCTACCTTCTACTTTCTGTGCTCCAATAGGGCCCCAACACTAAAACCCCACACTTCCCAAGTCAGGAAATCAAAATGTGATTGTCTCCAAGAGCCTTGTAAAGTCTGTCCTAAAATAGCCTAGATGCGACAAATAAAACTTGAAATCCCTGAAATAAAACACAAAGATTAGTACATAATACCTGCTCAAAGGAGTCGCGTCTCCATCTTCATGTCCCCTGCACACAAAAATTGGAATCTTACAATCTTAATCTAGGCGATAATTTATCCGCACTGAACTGTTGCTTCCTTAGAACAGTAGCTCTGTTAATCCCTGCCCCCTGTCTTTCTTTCAATTTCTTTTTCAAAACTTTCAAAGCATGAGCCATTTCTTTAGCATTCCATACACAATAGGATCAAAGGAGTTTCATCTAGCACTCCATGGCCTGTTCGACTAAATAGTTTGTAGCAGTGGTTTCCAACCTTTGGTAACCCAAGTGTTGTTGGATGACAATTCCCAGAAACCTCAGCTTCCAGAGCTCACGGCAAAGTCTTAGGAGACTTGTCATCCAAGAGCACTTGGGTTACCCAAGGTTGGGGACCTGTCTATTATAGAGATTTGAACTGCATGCACCCCTTGGAATTCCTACACGATGGAGTAGCTGGAAAGGGACACTTGGATAAATTGATAGATCTATTTCTGCAAAGTGTCTGAATCCTTAGATCAGTGACACATGGAGAAGGTATCATGCCCTTTTCATCATTCATGGGAGAATGTCAGAAAATAAAGGCTTAGACAGCCATGCCTGAATTGCAGTGGAGCCTGGGGGTAATCTTTACATAACATTTCTGTGACAGTCACTTCATCACTGTTATGTGCCATCAGGTTGCTGCTTCCAACCTACGGTGATCTTGCGAATTAATGACCTCCCAAAGGTACTATCATTAACAGCCTTGTTCAGATTTTGCAAATTCAAGAGCATGGTTTCTAGTGTTGAGTCAATTTATCTCATCTTTGGTCTCCCCCCCCTTTTTTTTTTTTTTACCTGCCACCCTCCACTTTTTCAAGCAAGTCAGGAAGGGCTCCCAATTCGTATTTGCAGGTGTCAACACTTCATCCTGAAAATGCTAGATTACAAATTTGGTAATTGGGACTCATTACTGGAAATCTTTCTGAACACTAACGTAAAGTGTAACCCTCACCACAAGCTGAAAGGAAGGCCTTCCTATAACTCCCAGAGGATCAGGGTAATATGAAAGTGAGAAACTGATAGGTAAGCTTTAAGAGGAGCCAGGGTGCCCTGGAACAGATGCAGTGTGCTGCATCTAGGTAAAAAGAATGAATTGCACAGATATAAGATGGGAGACACCTGGCTGGAAAATAGTACCTGTGAAAGGGATCTGGGAGTCTTGGTGGACCGCAAATTGAACCTGAGTCAGCAGTGTGACATGGAGGCCAAGAAAGCCAATGTTATTCTTGGTTGCATCAACAGTACCATAGTGTCTAGATCAAGGGAAGTGATAGTACCACTCTATTCTGCTCTGGTCAGACCCCACCTGTAGTACTGTGTCCAGTTCTGTGCACCTCAATTTAAAAAGAATGTTGACAGCCTCGAATGGGTACAGAAGAGGGCAACCAGGATGGCTGAAGGTCTGGAAGAAATGTCTTATGAGGAACAGCTTAGGGAACTGGGAATGTTCAGCCTTTCAAAAAGAAGGCTGAGGGGGGGATATGATAGCTATGTTTAAATATTTGAAAGGATGTCATATCGAAGAAGGAACAGATTTGTTTTCCATGGCTTCAGAGATTAGGATTCGGGGCAATGGTTTCAAACTACAGGAAAAGAGATTCCATTTGAACATTAGGAAAAACTTCATGATGGTTAGAGCTGTTCAGCAGTGGGATATGCTTCCACGGAGGGTGGTGGAGTCTCCTTCTTCGGAGGTTTTTAAGCAGAGGCTGGATGGTCATCTGTTGGAAATACTGTGATGGGAGTTCCTGCATGGCAAGGGGTTGGACTGGATGGCCCTTGAGGTCTCTATGATTCTATGATTCTACGAAATTCCCTCTCAGCAACAACCACCTACTGGATGGTGGCAATGGCAAACCAAAAGTATCTATGTTCATTGATTGAATTATCAGAAAGTAGATGGGGACCTGCTACCTCCGCTACCTCCTTACCATTCCTGATGGTCTCCTTAGTTAGAAGGAAGAAGAAGAAGAACCTTTATTGGCTTATATAACAATAAAACAGACAAAGTAACACGATGATGCTGAGATTTGTAGAAAACTTTCAGTGAAATACAGAGCTACGTTCCCTCATCCCTCACAATTTCTCGGAGAAAGCCCGCTACTGAGTCAATGGAAGCTATCCAGTCTACAGTTAACATAAAACGAATTTTGTCTAGGTGCAGGGCTTGTAAAATGGTAGCAAGATGCTTTGACCGTAGGTCATGATGGAGTGGGCAATACAAAACCATGTGCACTAAGGTTTGCAGAGCACCCTGCTCACATGAGCAGTGTCTTGCATCTGCCCAAGTTGGCATACCATACAAAAATTGAGATGGAACTTTAGCTTTATATTATTTATTTATTTATTTATTTATTTATTTATTTATTTATTTATTTACTTATTTACTTATTTACTTATATGCTGCCCATCTTCCAAAGGAACTCTGGGCAGTTTACAACACAATAAAAACAATAACAAAATAACAAATTAAATAAGACATCATAAAGCAAAAGGAATCAGAGGCGAGATGGCAGGACGGACAACAACAAAAAATTAACAGTCACCAAACGCCTTACAAAAAGCCAGGTCTTTAAGGCCTTTTTGAAGGCTGGCAGGGACTGTGCAAGGCGCAACTCACTGGGGAGATGCTTCCATAGTACAGGACCAGCCACAGAGAAGGCTTGGTTTCGGGTCACCATTTTCCGAGCCTCCCTGGGCATGGCCACCCGCAGTGAGTGCGCCCGTGACATTCTGGTTGGTTGGGCCGCAGTTGATCTTTGAGAGATTCGCTCTGCCAGGTATTCAGGTCCCAGGCCATGGAGGCTTTTATAAATTAAAACCAGGACCTTGACTCTTATTCGGGACACAATGGGTAGCCAATGCCAGTGAGCCAGTACTGGGGTGATGTGGTCATATCGATGCACACCCGCCACCAGTCTGGCCACCACATTTTGTACCCACTAGAGTTGCCGAATAAGAGTCAAGGGCAACCCCATGTACAGAGTGTTGCAGTAGAGTCAAGAGCATCCCCATGTAGAGAGCATTACAGCTTTATACACCTGTAAAGCTGCTGGCACATAATGATTTCCAAAATTGTAATAATGCAAAATAGAATGAACTGTAACTTTTGCCAGATTTATAGCAGTTTTTAACGAGGTACTCAGAAATGTTTATAATGGAAAATACAGTAGGACCCCTGTATCCACTGATTCATTATCCACTGATTCAGTTGTCCATGATTGGCAGGGGGGAATTAAATAATTCTGCAGCCACAAAGCAAGCTATTGTCACAAACAGCAGCTGTAAAGCAAACTACTGTCATAAACAGCTTCCATAAAGCAAGCTACTGTCTCAAAATAGCAGTTATAAAACAAGCTACTGTCAGGAAACAGCAGTTTGGGGTGGGTGGGCAGGTGTTCTTTCTTATCCACGGTTTTCATTATCCACGGGAAGGCCTGGAACCAATCACCAGCCGATACCGGGGTCCTATTGTAATGCCCGTATCTATATTGTTTGACTTGATCAATGTTGTTTCCATTTATATTCCATTTTATTTTTTCCAAGGTCTTAGTAAAAACCATTATTTTAGATTTAGCATAGTTCAGTTGCATTTTGTTTATGTTCTAGTATTCTACAGTTTTGCTAATTAGCCTTTTAAAGCCAAGATGGGTGCGCAAGATAATAACTACGTCCAAGTTTTAGGAGGTGACCATCCACATTTGCCAGGAAAGGAGCTAAATTTTTCAGGAACAGATTAAACAGGGAGGGGGCAAGAATACAACCTTGCTTCATACCTTAGTTAAAATTTGAGATGGATATATGGAGAGGATAATTTGCTTACAGTCAGAACTCTAGAATATGGGTTGTAAATATCATTTAAGGCTTCTCAATCTCTCCTCTTCTTCAAACTTTGAGGCATGTCTTGCATAATGCTAGTCTAACTAAACAACAAGTGTCAGAGATAACTTCCCTTCGTTCTCCTTCAGTGTTGCATTGCAATCAGTCCATCTAAATAGAGCATAATTTACTGAACAGGGAATATCCAGTCTGTAGGCCAGATGTAGCCTATGAGGATTCTCTGTTTAGCTTCCAGGACTCTACTTCTGCTGTCATCTCTGAATAGTGATTGAAGAAAGGAAGAAGAGGCTATTTATAGCTGTTTAGGGATTTATAGCCTGGAAGCTGTTGCATGACCCTGCCTTATACTGTAGCCAAGATCACTTTGGGCTCATAGCTCCCACTCAGCTTTGTAAAGTGGTATTTGGCCCCTTCGCTGAAACATGTTCTTCAGTCCCAGCTTACATTCTGCTGTAAACAGAAGCAAATTTCAGGAGTCTGAATTTTCCAGCCCCATGGACTGGACACACCACCCTTTGGGGTTGTAAAAACAAATGGAACTGCATGTGACTCATGGGGCACCTGCACCTCCTGTCATGGTGTAGACCAGGGGTCCTCAACCTAAGGCCCTGGGGCCAGATGTGGCTCCCCAAGGTCCTGAATCCAGCCTCCGGGACCAATTGCAGACCCTCCCCACCAACCCCCTGCTTGGCAAGCAAGCCAGCCTCTGCAGCTGCTTCTATTGCTGAGGCAGTTCAAAGCAGTGGGTTATGTCGCTTCTCCCACTCCCCCCAACTACCGCCCAGATGATCAGCATGCTGGCTAGTGGGGCATTCAAAGTGGGAGGGCTACGGCAAGGTCCCCCACTCCCCCCAACTACAGCCCAGATGATCAGCATGCTGGCTAGTGGGGCATTCAAAGTGGGAGGGCTAAGGCAAGGTCCCCCACTCCCCCCACCCACCGCCCAGATGGTTGGGGCACCGGTTGCAGCCGTGCGGGGCAATTTAAAACAGGAGTGCTGTGGCAAGGTCTCCCATTCCCTCCATGCCCTGAGGCCCCAACCTTGCTCCTCCTCCATCCTGCCCACCTGCCTTTCTTGTGTAGCTGCCGCCTGTGTTATTGTAGTTGTGAGGAATGAAGGGGGCAGGCAGAGGCAGTGCCAGCCAGCCTTCCGAGCCAAGCAGCCATGGCAGTGGCCCCAGGAGGGATGGATAGCAGGTGACTGAGGGGGAAACAGAGCTACTTCCCACCCACCCAGCCCCCTCTGAGTTGCTGCCTTGGACTGTGGAGCAAGGGAGGGGAGGAGGGAGCACAGCCATGGTCAGAGGCTGAAGCTGCCACCACCATCACTGGGTTAGAGACCAGCGAGGAGGAGGTGGTGGAGAAAGAAAAGAAGGGAAGAGAAGGCCAACGATGGCCTGGGCCCAGTTCCTGGGAGGCTGGCGGGGCTGCATTTGTCCCCGGTTGGTGATGGGCGGGCTGGCGAGCTAAGAGAGCACCGCAGCCAAGCTGGACTTGGCCAGTGAGCGGGCTGCAGGTGGCTTTGGGCATGCCTTCCTGCCTCCCCTGCCTCCTTCCCAGCCCTTGCTCCCTCCCTGCCTCTCTCACTTGCAGCGCACCCAGTCGGGCCGGGCCAGGCCAGGCCAAGAGAGGAGGCAGCTTTCCCTCCAGGGCACAGTGAGGATGTGATGGCCAGGGCACACGGCTGGATCTGTGTGCAGTGGCACCAGCCTTGCTGCCCTTGCTGCGGCTGCTGCTCCTCATCCTGAGTGGCCACCCAAAAGGTGATGAGGGGCCTGAGTTTGCCTGGGCTGCCACCTCCTTCCTGACACAATGAAGGAAGGAAGGAAGGAAGGAGAGCCGCTCCAGCTGCTGCCACTGGAGGAGGAAGAGGAGGAGGAGGAGGAGGAGGTGCAGTAGAGGGATCCTAGTGGTGGCACCTCAGGGTGGTGATCTGGAGCAGGAGGCATTGCTGGGGCCCTGGAGACATACTCCATGCCTCTATTATGTAAAATATACTGCTGCATACTTTATTTATGTATACAATATGGAATAGGAATATATGCTGTGTTGTAGGGATTTGGGTTATTTTTCAAACACGTGCAGTATATCAAATAACATTTTTTTCTCTTACAGAATATTTTGCAAGCCCAGAACAACGCATTTTGCAAATTCCTTCCCTTTCTATGTTTATTCTGGGAGTGGCAGAATTAGATAGATCCATAAAAACAAAGAGACTACATTCCTTCTTTGGAATAAATTTCGGACATGTATCAGCTATCTGGCATGACCCTTAGGAATCAAACTGCAGTCTCACCAGTTTGGTGGTTCATGCTGGTTTGTTTTTCAGCAGATCAGGTGCTCAGTGAGTCCCAGTACTGCTTCCTCTGAGTACACATTTCAATAATTAAAAGAAACTTAAAATTAATTAAGCACCAGAATTCTCTTTTGTGTTTTTTCGGCTGAGAGAAGGAATTTGGCCACAAGTTCTGTAATGGACTTATTTCTGTCTTCTAGAAGATATCTTGTATACCAGTCCAAGGATCTGCCTGGTAGACCTCTCATTACAGGGTAAAGAAGCCTGATACGCTCATCCCTGTAATAACTACATATAAAAAGAACATGCTGCAATGTTTCAATTTCTTTATCATTGCAGGGGCATAATCGATTTTCATATGGTATGCCATTGTAGTTACCCTCTAAAACTGCAGATGGAAGACCGTTAAATCTGGCTCTTGAAAAAATCTGTCAGTATTTTGGGATTATCTGTTTTTCCAAATATTTAGCACTTTGATGAAATTCAAGATTTAAACCAAAATGCATGGGTGCACAAATTTTCTGAGTCTTCTCTGTAGAAGACTGGAAATCAATATCTTTAACTCGCTTTTCAATGATGGACTTAACTGTCTTCAATTCATAAATGTGAAAAAAATCCATAGATAGGCCTAAGAAATGCAATTTGGTTGGGAAGATCTTTAACCAGGAGCAAGTGTAAACATCTTTCATCAGAAGATGTAGATATCCAAAGGAAGTGTCAGGATATAACACTTTGATCCAATATCTGAACACATGTAACCAGGCAGTACATTCGATTGAGGAGACGCCTGCCTCAAGTTGTAGACCTGCTATAGAAAATCAGATCTTTGTTCCCAACTATGACAGAACCTCTAAAGATGCTAAGGTGAACTATGGGGGTATCTGTTTGACCCAAATGGTGAGTTGTCTCGCCCTTAGAATTTTAAATAGAAACCCTCTTTTTGACAAAAGTGCTGAATTCGCATTGCTATAAGAAAATCTGGAATAAATAAATTAAAATCCAATTTGAGAGTAATGAAAGGAAGCACATCTTCCCACAATGCAGAGCTGAAAGACAGAATGCTTTGCTACAGCATATAGTAGCCATTAGTGCCCTTGGCATCTTTGAAAGGGGATAAGAACAATTAATTCAGGAAGATTATCATTGGCCCAAAGTCACAGTTAGCTGCAGGTTCAAAGGACAATAGAAATAATTACTTGCCATTAGAGATGGGCACGACTCAGAAAAAAATTTTCGTTTTCGTTTTCGTTTTCGGCTAGGGTCCGTTTCGTTTCGTTTCCGTTTTCGTGAGCTAATTTTCAAAATTTTTCGTTTTCGTTTCGTTACGTAACGAAAACGAAAACTGAAAATGAAAATGAAAATTTTTTCGTTTCTCCCCATTTAGCTCCATTGAGTGCTTTTTCAGTAACGAAAAACGAAAACTGGCTCAAAATTAGTCGTTTCGTTTCCGTTTTCGGTCCATTTTTGAACCGTTTTTCGTTTTCGTTTCGTTACGTAACAAAAACGAAAAAACGAAAACGAAAACGAAAATACCGCTAAGTCGTGCCCATCTCTACTCGCCATCAATTCTAATGTATGGCGACCGTTTCCAGGGTTTTCAACTTAAAACAGTCTTCGTAAGTGGATTCCCATTCCCTTCTTCTAGGGATAATCTGGGGTTGTACATCTTGCCGAAGACCACACAGGCTGCCTCTTCCACTAGGAGGCGCAGTGGGGAATCGAACTCTCAACCTCTGGCTCTGCAACCAGATACTTCACACACACACACACCCAGTTCTCCTGATGGTGGGAACAACAAGGGGGCAAGACTCTACTTTTCCTTCCATTTTGTGGAATGGCCTATCGGGGTCAGCAGGACACACACACACCCAGTCTACTCTTGGGACATGCTTCAAGATTAGCATTATGAAATAAATTTCGGCAATTCTTTCAGTCTATATTGCAGCTGTAGGTTGGGAACCAGATATAGTTAACATGTCCCCAGGGAGAGAGGTAGAATGAGAGAGAGACAGTCTTTAAATGAAAGCAAGCAGTTGGCTTGACTTTGCCAATTCTGCTCTTTCCACTTCAGTATTTGGATGAAGGAAAAGGTTAAGCCGAATTAGCTCTCTTGGGGAAAACATATCTTCTGTTGCTTTCAGGGGCTTTTCATTAAAAAGGGCAAATGGATGAACAAACCCCTAAAGGCATGGTTGGATGTCCCCCTCCCCCCCTCTCTTTTTTTATTTTTATTTTTATTTTATTTTTTGCACAGAATGGTTGGCCTTTTGCCCCTGATGTTGTAAGGAAGGAAATTTTGAGGCCAGTCCTAGATGAGATCCCATCTTCTCACCTTGAAGGAAGTCAGGAAAAGATTTTGAAAGTTGTCCCAGAGATAGGAGAGAGGTTTCTATGGTTATGCAAACATGTGTGTGTGCGTGCGTGCGCGCGCGCGCGCACACACACACACACACACACACACACACAGAGAGAGAGAGAGAGAGAGAGTACAGTGGTACCTTGTATAAAGGAATTGATTCGTTCCAAATGAAATTATGTTAAGCAAATTTTCCTTTATACAAATTCTCATAGGAATGCATTGAAAATACAGTAATCCCATTTTTATGTTGTATGGATTTTCCCCATAGGCGATTATGTTAAGCAAATTTCCCCTATCTCTGGAATTATTTATGTTGTACAAATTTTATGTTATACAAGCTGTTTGTTATACAAGAGTCCACTGTATATAGAATTCAAAAGAAGAGCTATTACATCATCACATGGATTGGATCGGAAAATAAAATGAGTAAACTAATAAACTAATAAAATCACCCTTGTGACAATATATAACCATGCAACCATTAATTTATAGTCTGTTTTTCCTCCAACGAGCTTGAGGACATGGCTCTCATCTTTTATCAATTTACCAATGCTGCAAGTTGAATGTTTGGAAGTTAGGCCACTACCCCATGTCTACTTTGTTGCTCTAGACAGTGCTTTGAGATGCAGATCTTAAAATCGTTCCCCCACATTCACGATGGTTCAAGGTCTGGAAGAAATGTTTAAATATTTGAAAGGATGTTATATTGCAGAGGGAACAGGTTTGTTTTCCATGGCTTCAGAGACTTGGACGTGGGGCAATGGTTTCAAACTACAGAAAAGAGATTCCATTTGAACATTAGGAAGAACTTCATGACAGAGCTGTTTGGTAGTGGAATATGCTGCCATGGAGGGTGGTAGAGTCTCCTTTTTTGGAGGTTTTTAAGCAAAGGCTTGATGGCCATCTGTCGGAAATACTGTGATGGGGGTTCCTGCATGGCAGGGGATTGGACTGGATGGCCCTTGAGGTCTCTTCCAACTCTATGATTCTATGATTTTATGATTCTATGATATGTCCATCACGCTTTAAACAAAATAAGGTGTAACCACGACCCCAGAAACACAAATCAGTGCATCTTCATGGCCTCGGGGTGGTGGAATCCTTGTCACTGTTCCGTTGCAGTTTTTAAACTGGTACACACACCATGAGGTACCATTTAATCCACAGCATAACTGTTCTGTTGCCATAGGGCCACCTAGTGGCACTACTTGGAGTAGCCACATGACTGTAAATTCACAATACGAGAAGCCACTATGCACAGAAAGAAGCCAAAAAGAAGTACTCAAAAGGCCTTTTCACATGACCCCTAAGATCCGCTGGCCACTTAAATTCGGACCAGAGATCTTGGGGGTTTGTTGCTCTTCCTGCGTCCCCACCCCTCCGCACTTCCTTGCTCCTGCCTGCATGAGGGTAGGGAGAAAAAAAGAGAGGAAAAATGCAGGCTCACCTCTGAAGCCGCCCCATCATCATCCTGATTCCTTCTTTTAAAGGGGCGGGAGGCATAAAAACCAAACAGAAGTGAGGAGAGCCCGGCACTCACCAAATTACATGTGTATCTGGGGATTTTCACCCTCCAAGAGCAGGTACATGAAAAGTGCACTGGGACGTGCTTAGGTGGGCGTGGTCGCACTTAATTTCCTGCAAACTCCGGAGCTGGTGGGGAAACAATTGTAAGCTCCGGAGCTGGCAGCCATTTGCGGCGGAGTTTAGGGGTCGTGTACAAATAGCCAAAGTTCAACAAAGGAAAATCCATACACTGATAGACCTACCTATTGGGCTTTAATTGTTTTTTTTAAAAAAAACAGTGCCACAGGAAAATAAAACAAAATAAACTTTGATGCGGACCCCGTCCGTGGCGTCACAAGTTACGTAACAATAAAGTTACATAACAATAAAGTGTGTCCTTGGGGATGCAAGAACAGCAAAAAAAAAAAAAAAACACCTGACCTCAACAAGATCTATTGCACATTTTAGTTTGTTGTGGTACAAAGTGGATGTGGGGTAACGGCCTTATAGAGGTAGAACAGAGATAGTTATAGAGGGGGCCTTGGCAACCTCCACCACTCACTGAACCACATTTTAAATATGAAGAAAATATTTTTAGTTCAATAAGGCCTGCCAGAGAGAGTGTTGTAGACATCCTGGACTCCTAGGAAGACGAACAAATCTAGATCAAATAAAGCCTGAACTATCTCTGGGGATTAAAAAAAACTGAAACTAAGGCTGTCTTACTTTGGGCACATTGACCACTACTGCACTTTAGATTTGAAACGCCTTTTTCTTAAAGACAAATTGCCTTAAAAATCACTGTCCGCTTTTCAAATTGCTTTTTCTAAAGAGCCCCCTTGGCCATGCCCATTTTTGACCCGTGTCGGTTTTTCTTGCGACGACCACTGGGGGTGGTGTTTTTTAAAATCGGTTCCTGCACCAGCAATTTGGTTGTATTTGCAGACATACTACGCCACCTTTTTTTGGTTCCCCCCCCCCTGTTTCTGCCGTTTCCCTGTTATAGTTTAAAGCGGTTCAGCCAAGTGCGAACGTGGAAGCCGATTGCTAAGCAGCCGCTAAAGTGCGGACTGCCGAACCGCTGTAGCAACCACATGACAGCGGGAGGAGATAAGGTGACACAAAATAAAATGCGGCTGCTCAAGGAAGTGCGGTAGCAGCCATTGTGAGAAAGCTGGATTCTCTGGAAAGACCCTAATGCTGGGAAGGGTGGAAGGCATCAGGGAAAGAGGAAGACCAGATACAAGATGGACTGACTCCTGTACAAAATTTGCATAAACAGGGTTTATTTTTTCCTCTTCTACACAGAACTACTATCTGGAGGAGTTAATTACCCTTAATTGCTTCCAAGTGGGTCCTTTATTGATCACCCGGCCCTGCTGTATTGATTATTAAAACAATTGTTCATCATCAAATACTCACCATAGGCACTTTCATTTGAAATAGTAAAGGCTTTTATTGAAAAGATGAAATTTCACAGAAATATTAGCTTACTAAAAAAAATAACACATGATTTCCCTCCCTACCTTTAGTATATCTAAAGCAAATTCAGAGACAGGGCCTCTCTACTCTATTAGAGAAACTACATAATTAAGAAGTCCATATAGTCCATATGCAGAAAACCATTTGGGGGGGGGGGAATCCTTCTCCTTCTCTCTCTGTCTCTGTCTCTCTCTGTTCACAGCATGGGAAAAACAATCTCATGCCCTTTTAGGCCAATCAGAGTTCCCTTGCTTCTTGGATGGTATGCATCTTCGGCCTTTGCTTACATTCCTTCGTGATCTCAGATCTACGACAGTTCAGGCCTTCAACTCAATATGAAAGATGTTTACCTTTGGCCTTTGAGACAGGCTTTCCTCACTCTCAATTTACCTTATAACTCCCTAAAGGACGTCTTGCGACTACAAGAACTTAGCAGACCAGATAAGAACAGGGTGTATTGGAGGCAGCTTGTTCATAATGTCGCCATAAGTTAGAGGTGACTTTATGGCACATAACAAGGCCTGTTTTTGGAAAATCGTAGAGCTGTTGAAGCTCATTTTGTGTGTGTGTGTGTTGTGTCATTACAGTCATGATTGACTCACCATGACTCCATGTCCATGAAGTTTTATTGGCAGCAATACTGGAGTGGTTTGCCAGTTCCTACTCCAGGCGTCTACAGCACCTGGTATTCCCTGGTGGTCTCCCATCCAAGTACTAACCAGGGCCGACCCTGCTTAGCTTCCAAAATCAGGCGAGATCGTATCTGCTTAGGGCAACCTTGCTATTCCTTCTTCTTCTTCTTCTTCTTCTTCTTCTTCTTCTTCTTCTTCTTCTTCTTCTTCTT
>JAHTLZ010000045.1:2939228-2955394 GCA_023846285.1 Phrynocephalus versicolor
TTCTTCTTCTTCTTCTTCTTCTTCTTCTTCTTCTTCTTCTTCTTCTTGTTTTTAAAGAAGCTTTGGCTACCAGAGGTTGAAATAAAGCAGTGTTGGCAAACGTATGGCATGAGTGCCAAAGGTGGCACTTGGAGCCCTGTTGGCATCCGACCTCGCCCCTTCACAGCCACCTGTATTCAGGTTAAATTGCTGCATTGGCACTTTGCAAAAAAAATAGTGGGGTTTGAATCGCAGTTTGGGCACTCAGTCTCTAAAAGGTTCACCATCACTGAAATAAGGCTTTCAGCTAAAACATGACCCCATTTATTAAAGAAAATGGTTGTGGGGTGGGTGGATTTCACAGGAATAAACGTGGCCCTCCAAGGTCCACAGATGGGACTGCTGGAAGTTACCAACTTCTATAATAGAAGATGAATAAGATTCTCCAGTGAACAGGACCCATTGTTGCATTAATGCAAAAGACAAGCAAACCATTGTTGAGGTTCATTTTATGAATTGAATAGCAAGACTAAATGTACAGTAAACTATACTACAAACACTAAACTACAGGAAACCAGATTTAGCCTGAATAAGAAAGGCGTCTTAACTGTTAGAGCAGTTTGACAATGGAACCAATTACCTTGGCAGATAGTGAGTGCTCCAAGCGTTGGAGGCATTCAAGAGAAAATTGGACAATTGTCTGTCAGATCTGCCATGACTTGGATTCCTGTGTTGAGCAGGGGGTTATACTCAGTGGCCTTCTAGGGCTCTTCCAATTCAATTATTCTGCTATGGAGGTCCAAGTGTTACACAGTCTATTTTATTTTTCTTATCATTCGAGCATCTGGAAGCCTTAAATGTCATATAACCTAAATGTCAATTAATTTGAATCCAGGCCTGGTAGAACCCAATTGTATGGGTGTGACCACTAACAAAAGAATTTAGCAAAAGAGAAAAGGAATGCAAAAAAAAAATCAACAAATAAAGGAAATTGTTTAAACAGTCATCATAGAACATATAAGAGTGCTAATGCAGACTAACCTAGCTGGCTAGTATGTATGTATGTATGTATGTATGTATGTATGTATGTATGTATGTATGTATGTATGTATGTATGTATGTATGTATGTATGTATGTATGTATGCATGTATGTATGCATGTATGCATGTATGTATGTATGTATGCATGCATGTATGTAGTGAGTGGCTCTACTTACGAGCAATTCGACTTAAGAGTGGAAAACCATTGGCGTTTTAACTGCTGCCTTACAAATTTTAGATGTGGTCTGCTCTATTTACAATTTCTTTTATTTTTTCATATTTTCATATATATTTTTAGATATGGCTGCTCTGTTTACAAGTTCTTCAACTGATGATGAGCATGCATTCAGAATGGATTAAACCATTGTATGTCAGCCACTACATATCATTTTGGCTTCAGCCTAGCTGCATCATTAGCGACAGTGCTATTCATACTTGTCCTTTGCTCTTCCCAAGGAGCTTACTGACCTGGGAGTCTCATCTTCCAGTGCTATCTCTTGTTTCATTCTGGATGGTCTCATCCTAGGGAAAGAGATATTCAGCCGTGGCTTACCATTGCTTTCTTCTGCCCAGTACTAACCACAGTTAGCTTGAGCGTTGCTGCTGTTGTCATTGAAAAGATCCTCTGCCAGCATCACCTTCAGCTACCACTATGTCCAGTAGCTGCTTTCCAGCTGTTTCTCCACCTCCATCACTCTTGGAACTATCTAGTTTCTTCTGCTGATGCTGTCATTACTCCAGAAGAGGTGGATGGTGCTTCAGTTGCGAATATTTTACATTGGGTGACCTTATTAAAAATCAAGGCTCATAGTGGATTCTGACCTCTCAATAGCATTGCTCTCAGCTTCTCTGACACGTGCAAAGGTGATGTTGTGACTGGGGGAGGGTAGAGCGAAAGAGGAAGGAAGTACAAATGTGTTATGCCTTGATCTTTTCTCCTTAAAAAAAGACCATGGGGGGGGGGGAAGCCTGCATGGTATAAATTGATCAAAACCCCTGGTGATGTTTTCACCTTAGATGCCAGAAAGCTGTTGAACAATAATTTGAGTAGGATTATTCAGCAGCACTACACAGAACAAGATCAAATTAAAATTGATCCTCCGAGTTGCATAATCCTCTCCAGCAGAATAATTCCAGGTAATGTGCTTATGTTTCCATAGTGGCATGTTGGCAAAAATATATATCTCCAGTTTCGGGTTATTTCTCTGCTCTGTTATTTGATAGCATGTCCTAGTATGTTTCAAAAAGACTAGGAGTTGATCCCTATGTTCCTGATTAAATCCTCCTATGCAACCTTCGTGGTAAAGGTATTCCCATTGGTACCACTCTCTTGGAACAGGCAACTGGCCTAATCCAGCCCCTGGAGGTCTCTTGGAAAACCACATACCTGAGGTCATTTGGCCTTGGGGATGGATCAGCTTCTCATCTAACATTTCTACAGACCCTGGCCACAGAGCCATCAGCAATACTTAACATATCTATGACCCCTAGCCAAATCTTCCTTCCCATCATCTCTCCTTCCTCCACAAACCCATTACCTATGCTTAACATATCTACGACCCCTGGCCACATCCTCCCACCACTTCCACAACTAATCATCTCCTCCCTCCTCTTCCCCCTCCCCTATCCACAAATGAACATCTGGTATGAAATGTATATCTCATCACATATTATATTACACAACCTCATTCTGCTGCTATGTCTGAAGAAGTGGACGTGTCCACGAAACATTACATTAAAATACGAAAGTTAGTCTTTAAGGTGCCACATGTTTTGAGTCTTTTGTTTTGTTTTGTTTTTCTTCGATTTTTGCCTGCAGTTCATCTAAAGGTGGTTCCTCATCCCTGTCTTAGCTCTACCTCTAGTGATCTAAGAGCATACCATATCTAAGGGATCATATATTCCCATATGGGCCTTATCGGCCTAAGATCACCAGGGGAGGCCTTCCTCTTAGGGTATTTGTACATGACCCCTAAACTCCGCCACAAATGGCTCCCAGCTCTGGAGCTTAAAATTGTTTCCCCACCAGCTCCGGAGTTTACAGAAAATTAAGTGCGGCCACGCTCACCTAAGCGCGTCCCAGCGAACTTTTCAGATACCTGCTCTTGGAGGGTGAAAAATCCCAGTTCCAGATGTAAAGGAGTGAGTGCCCGGCTCTCCTCGCTTCTGTTTGTTGTTGTTTTTTTGCCTCCCGCCCCTTTAAGAGAAGGAATCAGGATGACGACGGGGCTGGGGGAGGCTTGGACCGGCAAACGGAGGTGAGCCTGCATTCTTTTGTCCCCTTTTTTCTCCCTCCCCTCACGCAGACAGGAGCAAGGAAGTGTGGAGGGGTGGGGACGCAGGAAAAGCAACGAACCCCCAAGATCTCTGGTCCGAATTTAAGTGGCCAGCGGATCTTAGGGGTCGTGTGAAAAGGCCCTTAGTCCCATTGACGGCACAGGCACAGCTGATGGGGACACAAGAAAGGGCCTTTTCTATGGCAGCTCCCAGACTGTAGAACACTCTCCCTTAGGAAATTAGGCTGGCTCGCTCCCTTTTAACCATTCACTAGCAGCTGAAGATCCACTTCTTAAGACAAGCTTCTAAATAGCTGAGTCCTGGGTTCATTTTAAATCACTTAATACATAATTAATAATTATTACGGTTTAATTCTTTTTTTATGCATAATTTATTGAGTCTTCAATTCTGCTTGTAACATTGTGAGCTGCCTTGCCCCTCGTTGGAAGAAAAAGGCAGCTTACAAAGGTAAATAAATAAATGCTGACCTTTATTTTTAGGGCTCATTCTGCTTCAATCTATTTCTGGGGGAGCCTGTGGCCAGGAGCTGATTTTTAGCCTTGCCACTAGTTGGGCGGGATATACAGTAAATGTAAATAAATACAGTGGTTTGTATAACATAAAATCTGTACAGCATAAAAAATTCTGGAGATAGGGAAAATTTTCTTAACAGAATCACCTATGGGGCAAATCTGTACAAAATAAAAATGGTTTCGATTAGGGATTACTCTGTTTTCAATGCTTTCCTATGGGAAATTTGTATAAAGGAAAATTTGCTTAACAGAATTTAAAATAAATAAATAAATAAATTTGGAACAAATTAATTCCTTTATACAAGGTACTACTGTAAATACAAATAAATAAATACTTTTGCTCTCTGATGCAAAGTCCGTAAGCTTAAACTTCAGTGGTGAATTGCTGCTAGTT
The DNA here is from genome assembly GCA_023846285.1 of Phrynocephalus versicolor. Lineage (NCBI taxonomy): Eukaryota > Metazoa > Chordata > Lepidosauria > Squamata > Agamidae > Phrynocephalus > Phrynocephalus versicolor. The sequence continues at coordinate 2,943,453 of JAHTLZ010000045.1, forward strand.
AAGACATCAGCATAGGGATTCGGTGTTGCCTGATCCAGCTTCTTAATGCGCCATCAAGTCCGTTCTGACATAAAACAATTCTGACTTAAGACGATGAGAAGTCTCAGAATACTTTTGCTGTTCTCTTCTTCTGGGGTAGTCCTGGGACTGTGCAGCTTGTCCAAGGCCACACAGGCTGGCTGTACCCACAGGAGGCACAGCGGGGAATTGAACTCCCAACCTCTGGCTAAAGCACCGAGCCACCCAGCCAGCTTGCTCCAACTTCTCAACTGATGGCAATTTGATGCTAAAATATATGCTGATGGATTTATGCCAGCGTCATTGCCCAGTTGGATTGCAGCCAGTGCATGCAGTATACTGTATATACTCGAGTATAAGCCTAGTTTTTCAGCCCTAATTTTGGTCTGAAAAAATGGGTCCTCGGCTTATATGCGGGTCAATACTTTTAGCCACTGAGGCAAGTTTGGGTCAGTGGCTAAAAGTCATTTTAAACATTGTGCGCCACTTCTCATGACCCCCCATGTTTAAAATGACTTTTTAAAAGGTCATTTTAAAACAATGTTTAAAATGACTTTTGGCCACCAACTCAAGCACTTGCCTTGGTGGCTAAAACATCACACACACACCCAGCTCACAAAGGAGGAGTTGCCAGGTCCTGCTACATTTCCCACCCTAGGCTTATACTTGAGTCAATAAATTTTCCCAGTTTTGGGGGGTTTAAATTAGGGGCCCCAGCTTATACTCAGGTTGACTTATACTCGAGTATATACGGTACTTCAGAAGAGTATAGCAGATCAGTGCACCATATCACACTGGATTGAAACACCAGCTTTTATTTGGCTCACAAGTCCTTATTCTGCATTAATAACCTAAATATATTTTTGTGTGTTCCTGCACATCTATTCCAATTTCATTTCCGCAGAGTTTCCCATTCCATTTCAACCGAGTTGATCAGAAAACAATTTGCAGTTTTCAGCTCAGGTTTGGGGTTGGTTGCGTGCTTCCTTTAAACAGTGCCAGTGTAGATCAAGCAGATATAAATTATGCCATCATTTATTCAGCTGTTTACCAACTCGTGAATAGGCTTTAATTTAGACATTCCTAAAAACAACGGTTCTAAATGAAGAAATGTTCTCTAGCCATCATCACCCATCTGTTTAGATGCTCTGATGGCCACCTTAAGCACAGCTTGGAAATGTATTTTTTAAAAAGTAATTAGTTACAGTTCCTGGTGCCAAGAAAGGAGACAAGGTAGTGGGGTCAAATAGGGTGACAGCTTTATTAGTAACTCTTCAGATGTTTCAGAACTCTTGTAAGTACTTGTCCTATGGGTTCAGTGAGTCCTAGGTTAGGAGCAGCAATCTGTCAATCACTTTTTCAGAGACTGGCTGTGAACTTGCAGGTTGACCCAGCTAGCCTATCTTGGGGAGCTCTCCGCTGGTCTCTTTTGCAATTTAAGCACCTCTATAGCAGGGTGGTTATGGGGGCGTGGTGGCTCAGCAGGCTAGAGTACTGAAGCTGTCGGCTGCAAAGTCAGCAGCTCGGCAGTTCGAATCCTGAGTGCCACACAGCGGAGTGAACTCCCGTTGTTAACCCCAGCCCCCGCCAACCTAGCAGTTCGAAAGCATGTAAATGCAAGTAGATAAACAGGTACCACCATAAAAAGTGGGAAGATAAAACAGTGTTCCGTTTGCAGAAATGTGTTCGGCAATACCAGCCCCATGGCAACGGACTTGTACAACACTGGCTCTTTGGCTTAGAAACAGAAATGAAAGCAAAGCAAAGTGTTCTGCTTATATACTGCCCCATACCACTTCAAGTAGTCTCTGGGCGGTTTACAGTTTCATTGCAGTATGCAGGCTACACATTGCCACCCACCCACCCAGCAAGCTGGGCACTCATTTGACCAACCTCGGAAGGATGGAAGGCTGAGTGAACCTTGAGCCTGCTACCTGGGATTGAACTCCTAGAACCTGACACAACTAGCACACATGTGCAGGGGGCGGGGACCTTTACCTTTCTATAATGGTGGTAGCTGAGTTCCAGCGAGCAGAACTCTGCTCAGGAGGAGCTTTGACCGGAGGATAAGGGTGAAAAAAATTGCCAGTTTCTCTCCCTCTCTGAAGCCATCCTCACAAGCCAGCCTTAACGGACTGGCAGAGGGTGTCCCCTGAAACATTGTGAGAGATCTAAGAGGTGATGGGTTGGGGGCAGCAAAGAGCAATTTGACAGTAACAACAACAACAAAACTATCCTTCTTCAGCAGAGAAGCTCAGCAACATATTGATCCCTTCCACAAATGGAAGAAGAATGCTTTTGACTGGCACAAAAGCAAATCTGGCTATGTTACGACATCAATCCCGTATCAGCTTGAAGCTAGCACACGCTAGACCAGAGTGGATTTAATTTAAACCAAATCAATTTAAACAACTGGAGGGTGAAATAAAATCAATGATATATAAAAAACACCTCCAATATTAGATTTTTAAAAAAAAATTCAGATTTTTTTAAAAATCAAAATTAAAACTGATTTTTATCCACTTTGCAGTGAGTTAAATGGATTTGCTTTAAATCAAGTCCACCCTGTACTAAACTAAACCTAAGAGGTTAGCACTAGAAACCTGAAGCAAAATGTAAAACAGGCATCAATCACGTCTCTCACATATGAACTTCAACGTTCTATTCAAAACTCTACCAACTGATATCCGATCTTGGAGGGATTTGTGTATCACAACAGCATGTCCAGTTTGGGTGTGATGCAAGTGACATCCCTTGTACTATTTGGTCAACAATTTGCATTAAGGCTTCCCCCTCCCCCCCCGAAGGCTTACGAAGAATTCACTTGAGAACATTCTCCAGACCTGTTAGAGCACTTTTGTATTTCCTGTTAAATTGCTTGAATATTTTGCCAAAGTCATCCTGACATCACTTTACTCGACTTTCAGTAATAACTGAATATGTTATATTAGTTATATGTTAAGGTTTGGAGAGGAGGGGGCATGTTTCAGTTTGCTCTACAACACACTTGGTTTCATTATGCAACATTTCGGTACACTATATGATAAGGGGGGAAACTGAATTAAGAAGAAAATAAGCAGATGCAAAATGGTTTTGCTGTTTGGCAATGGAATATGCTGCCACGGAGGGTGGTGGAGTCTCCTTCTTTGGACGTTTTTAAGCAGAGACTGGATGGCCCGCAGTCCTGTGATGGGGGTTCCTGCTTGGCAGGGGATTGGACTAGAAGGCCCTTGAGGTCTCTTCCAACTCTGTGATTCTATGATTCTATGATTCTATGATTCTAATGAATGCATAACGTCATCAGGATATCACAGAATCCATGCTAACAACTGATATTCATGAATCATGGATGATGGAAAGTCGTTAGGTCTGAGTACCAAGTCCAAAACAAGTCTTTGTATCCAAGTCCCAAGTCCCAAGCTTCAAGTCTTAGTCTCAAGTCCCTGCCTGGGGAATTCTGGAAGTTGTCGTTCCAAAAAAAAACTGAGCTGCCAGGAAGGTCCCCTCAGTGTTAACCCTGAGCTGGCCTTGTCACCTTCTGAGATCATCATCCTGACACTGGAGACCTCCCTTCTCCCATGGCTCCTGGGTTCGAATCCCCACTTGGCCATGGAAACTCATTGGGGGAGTGGCTGGAAATGTTATACTCACTCCTTAAATATCTCGTGTATCTTAAAAGCCCTATTAGGGTCACTATAGGGTGGTTCTGATTTGACAGCCCATAATCAACATTCTTATGGTCATAAGTGACTTGACAGCCCGTATAAACAAGCAGCATTCTACAGCATTCTACAGCACAGCTCACATATACTGCAGCAACTGGAGGTATGTTTTTCTCGCTTGTCTGCGTTTCTTTGAAATAAATGTTATTTAAATATTTACAGCATGCTGCCGTAGATAAAGATTTCAGTCAATGCATGCAAGTCATTTTCTCTGGACTTCAAAAGGAGAAATAACTATAGCTCGAGGCACCTTGATATACCCAGCAATTTAATGTATAGTATGAATCATTTGGTAGACCCATTAAACGCTGCAAAGCTTTAAGCAGGTATCTTGCACTTTTTTGATCAAACTGCAGCTCCGAGGCAGCACATGAAATATTGGGTAATAAATAAATGATAACACCGAATGAGACCTCTCAAGTAGGTGGGGGGGGGGTGCTAAATAAACATGGACAACCCACTAAAATAATAACCAAGGCCATGATAATGAGAATGGCTCTAGTAGAGCTATGGAGTGAGAGGGGTTTCAGGTTCAGGAAAAGAGTGACCTTCAGCTCATTGCCGTTTGAACTTTCCTGGAGGGTTTCGCTGGACTTCAGCCCATCTTGTAACACTGAACTTACCAGAGGAGGGGGAAGAGACCAGGGTTTATCAATTGGTAAGCTTAAGACATGCACATACTTATTTTCAACGAAGGCTCCCAACTTGGTCGGCAACCTGAAAATGCTAAAACAATAAAACGTAGCTCACGGGAGGTTACGGGGTTTGAGAAGGCATCAGCTTTGGCTAGATATGGAGTAGAGCTAGAAGAAAAGGGTCAGCATTTTAACTCTGAGGGGGAGAGAAATAGGGAACCCCATGGAAGCAAGCAAAAAGGAAAGGAAAGCTGTTTATGTACCACTCTACAGCACTTAAGTACTCTCTGGACAGTTTACAGTTTAATCCTGCATGCTACATAATGAACCTCTCCCCCCCCCCCCCCGTCGCCGCTGCCCCCATTAAGCTGGGTAGTCATATTACAGATATTGGAAGGATGAAAGGCTGAGAGAACCTCAAGCCAGACACCTGGTTTGAACCCACCTCACGAGCAGAGGCTTGGCTGTGGTACTGCAGTTTAACCATCATGCCTTGAGGCTTTTCTGAGGATCCAAGCCACCTTGGGTCCTTTTAAGGACAAAGGCAGGGGATAGATAGATAGATAGATAGATAGATAGATAGATAGATAGATAGATAGATAGATAGATAGATAGATAGATAGATAGACCCTGCTCATCTTGTGTATACGTAAGCCTGTGGCTTCCTTTAGAGCAGGCATGTCCAAACTTCGGCCCTCCTGATGTTTTGGAGTACAACTCCCACAGTCCTTTGCCATTGGGAATACAGGCTTGGGATTCTGGGAGCTGTGGTCCAAAACATCAGGAGGGCCGAAGTTTGGACATGCCTGCTTTAGAGAGTCAGTCTCTCTTGCACATGGTCTTCCTCTTTTCCTCCTGCCTTCCACCTTTCTCACCATTATTGTCTTTTTTCAGGGAAGCCTGACATCTCATGATGTGCCCAAAGTAGGACAGCCTCAACATTTCTACCTCCAGAGGTAGTTCAGGCTTGAGTTGATCTAGGACACCCTTGTTCATCTTTCTGGCAGTCAAAGGTATCTACAAAGCTCTCCTGCAGCACCACAGCTCAAATATTACAAAGAATACTACTCTATTTGAGGAGGAGAGCACTTGAAATTTGGACGAGTCTTCAGGCTACTACTCTAGATTGGCTGGTGTAGGGATACCCTCAAGGATTGCCTGGTTTGATTGGTAACCTAATAGTTAGAGAACCATTTGCATTTGAGTTCCCATAAGGCAAGCTGCTTCTAACTGGGGGTATAGAACTTGGTGCTAGTCATCCTGCTACTGTCTGGGTCTCCATCATTCCTCATAGCCCCTAAGACATCTGATTGTGCAGCCTTTTCCAGAATGAGTCAGTTGTATCATAGATTTATGTAATTAATTTCTCTACCACAGGCATGTCCAAAGTCAAGCCCTGGGGCCACATGAGGCCTGTTTTCAAATTTTGAGTGGCTCGCAACCTCTTCTCCCCACTGGCTTAGCCTGTCATGCATCCCCACCAGCTGGCCTCTCCCAATACTGGATGGAGACGTCAGCTTACAATTTTATGGCTTGCTTGCGCTGCCTGCCTCCATCCATCCCTGCAGCCACCTGCCCAGCCTACCTACCCCAGGCTCCATTGCTTCAGCATCTTCCCCACCTCCTTGCATGTCCTAGAGGCTTACCCAAAGTTGGCCTGGGGGCCCAAATGTGACTGAATAGTCAGCACCCACACATTTTCACCTCACCAAATCTGGCCCTTCTTGCAAAAAGTTTGGACACCCCTGATCTACCATGTTCCATTTCAATATCACTGTGTTCGATGATATCAATACTCTTTGGTGATATTAATACTCTGTGTTTTGACTCCCCCTTGGACTCAGATAAAAAAATATATATGGGGTTGTGTTGGGTTTCTAATTCGGGGCACAGAATTAGGAGCCTTTTATTTTTTAGTGCTCTTTGCTACATTTTGGGTTGGCTATACACGCCAAAACACAATAACATGGTGACATCTAAGAAAATGTAAGTGCAGGCCGCACCATTAAATGTTCTTTTCTAAACACCACTTAGTGGCCAGAGGGCTGTGAAAATAAAAAGGCATTTTCCTACTAGCTGGAAAAACAGCATGGAGTGGGCCATCCAAGCCTTCTTCAGGAGGAAAGGTTACGGCCTCCAAGGATGATGGCTCCAAGGATCTCTCCAGAGATCTTACGAGCCATTTAGGCTCCTTTTGGATGAACGTAGTGTGGTATAGGGGCTTAGTACCTCCTTTGTGTACAAATAACACCATCTCAATTAGATTCAGTTTCCCTACTGAAGAAAAAGAAGACGTGAGCAGTGAAGGTTGACCAGTGGTGTGTTGATGAGTACAAAGGTGACAAACAAGCCGAGAAGATAAATAGAATTAATCATAGATCATAGAGTTGGAAGAGACCTCAAGGGCCATCCAGTCCAAACCCCTGTCATGGAGGAACCCCCATCACAGTATTTCCGACAGATGGCCATCCAGCCTCTGCTTAAAAACCTCCGAAGAAAGAGACTCCATCACCCTCCGTGGCGGCATATTCTACTGCCAAACAGCTCTAACCATCATGATGTTCTTTTAATTGAATCTCTTTTCCTGTAGTTTGAAAGAATTGCCCCAGATCCTAGTTTGTAAAGCCATGGAAAACAAGCCAGTCCCTTCTTCAATATGACATCCTTTCAAATATTTAAACATAGTTAGTTATCATATCCCCTCTCATCCTCCTTTTTGTAAGGCTAAACATTCCCAGCTCCCTAAGCTGCTCCTTGTAAGACATTTCTTCCACACCTTCAACCACGCTGGTCATCCTCCTCTGGACCCATTCAAGGTTGTCAACATCTTTTTTAAATTGAGGTGCACAGAACTGGACACAGTATTCCAGGTGGGGTCTGACCAGAGCAGAATAGAGTGGTACCATCACTTCCCTTGATCTAGACACTATGGTTCTGTTTATGCAACCAAGAATAACAATGGCTTTCTTGGCCTCCATGTCACACTGCTGACTCAGGTTCAATTTGTGGTCCACCAAGACTCCAAGATCCCTTTCACATTTACTGTTCTCCAGCCAGGTGTCTCCCATCTTATATCTGTGTAATTCATTTTTAAAATCTGGATGCAGCACCCTACATTTCTCTCTGTTGAAATTCATTCAGGAGGAATGATCCTGAAATGTTACATCCTTGCTTTCTCACTTCTCTCCCTACCTTTGGGCATCTCTGATTCCTTTTATCTGAAATAATTTTGCCTTCTTTGACAGTATATCTGTGGAGATTTTCAGTCATCGAGGTGAGGTTATCTGGGAGTTGAGACATGGCAACTGTCTTTCTTTTCTTGTGGGATCAAAACATTTCGCTACTCACTCAAGTTGCTTCTTCACTCCTCTTTGACAGTGTTTCACTCAAGTTCTGAGTGAGACATTCGCTGCTGACATGGTTAACATTACATTTTTCCTTGCTGTTTTCAGTATAGGAATTTATAAACTATACACTGATCTCCTAGACATTATATTGGCCCTTTTTCCTGGAACTCCTCGGCAAGAAAACATCCTAAATGCAAGAATGCAAGAGACACACTGGAGCAATGTATTCCATGGGGCACCAATGAGCAATGAGTACAGCTGTACTGGGTTTCCCCATCAATTTTACACAAAGGCATACAATTTCTGATATTAAGACACAGTCTTCGTCTTTCTCCAAAAAGAAACTAGCAGGCTTTCGGTAACTAAAGAGCAATTGTTTAGAGAAAGATGCAGGAAATCCTATGGATTTGGGTGGACTGATTTACATTTTTCCCATTGATCACATGACACAAAGGGAAATGCAAATCAGCCCAGAGTCTCCACCCCTAAATCTATAGTCTTTCCCTCTGCCACTGGGGCTTCTGCTTTTAAAAAAACCAGGTCCATTTTGATTGGTTCAGTATGTGATCACTTGGACCAATGCAGAAAAGGGAGGAAAGGTCTCTGTCACACACACACACACACACAGAGAGAGAGAGAGAGAGAGAGAGCACATACTCTCCAACAAAGCCTTTCCATATGGGCAGGACTCTTTAAAAAACAGCTTTCGTCTGTGGGCCACATTTTTCCAGCTTAAGAATAGAGCTCCTCTCCATTTGCAGGACCTTTTCTTTTACTATAACAAGGTGGGGAAATTGAGAAAGAAAAGTCTCTTTAGAGCTTAAGGCAATTCTTTATAACAATGCCACCTGCATGGCTATACGCAGAAGTGCAAGCAAGCAGCAAACAAGGCTTTTCTCCGATTTCCCTAAATTGAAGTCTCAAATTCACCCGTTCATCTTCAAAGAGAGTAAACCGGAGTGAATCTGAATTTCCATTGCTGTGAAGTCTCATCCTGACCTCGCTAAGCCCCTGCCAATAACTCACCAAACAAATGAGCCTTTTTGCTAGCTTTTGGCCAGTCCTGATTCTTGACTAACCATGTGGAGGCAAATTTTATTTAGAAACCAGAGAAAGTTCTCTGGGGGGGAGGCTTGAAAACTCACAGAAGGAGAGATTTCGATTGAACAACCAATGAGTTTGGATAACCAAGTCATCCAGGCAGTTTCAGGGAGATTCAGTTAGGTTGGAATGAAATGGAAAAAAAAACTGCTTTTTAATACAAGCCCCGTGGCGCAGTGGTTAAATGCCTGTACTGCAGGCAAAACTGTGCTCACGACCTGGGGTTCAATCCCAGGTAGCAGGCTCATGGTTGACTCACCTTCCATCCTTCCGGGGTTGGTAAAATGAGTACCCAGCTTGCAAGGGGGGGCAAAATGTGTAGCCTGCATACTGTAATTAAAACTGTAAACTGCCCAGAGACTACTTGAAGTGGTATGGGGCAGTATATAAGCAGAACACTTTGCTTTGCTTTATATCTTCAGATGCATAACTATTATTGGGGGAGATGATTTCCAACTTTTTAATAGGCCAACATTAAGGGAAATGGTTCATGAGGCTGACAGGTCAACACCAGCAGTTACACTTGTGCCCTGAAACTGTGCAATCTAACAAATCTGTACATTGTAAAATTTCCCTCAGCTTACTTCCAACCTAGGAAAATTCCTGCAGCTCTTAGTATTATTATTTTCTGAAGCAAAGGAAGCTTACCTGACTGTGTCTGGTAATGGCTCTTATTATTGACCTACTGCTGGTTTCATGCAACATTAAAAAATGAAAACCTCCCACTGAATTTAGAAAACAAGCCTTTCAGATCCAAGCTAAGCATTCCTGTTAAAATCTTGTCCTAACATGGCTGTTTCTGCCTGCATATACCAAGGACCAGTAGGACAGCACCTTACTCCATTGATTTAAATAAGAGGTTGTTGATTGGGGGATTGTCATGTCTCCATTGTATTTATACATAACACAATCTCCTCATTAGTTTCATTGTTTGTTTGTTTTCCTACATCCTTTGTGCTTCTAATTGCCTACAACTTGGCATGTGGGCTTCACAAACAGGTTTCCTCTATGGATAATAGCCGTTTTGTGATGGCTTGATTACCGCATTGTTGGTTGAGTGCGTGGGTTGCTGCGATGCTTTTGGAGATGAGGGAAAGCCTGTTTCGTTTCTTCCCCACTATCCCACCCCCTCACCCTTTGAAACACTTCTCCAGCCACCTCTGAAAATGACTACCAACAAATCCAAATACGCATGAGCTGAACGTTTAATGGATGCTCCATTGCAATCAGTGGGACATCAGGTCATGAACTGAGTATTTGCAATAGGCGGGGAATCGTTATCATTCTTTTAGCCTGAAGCTAGCAGCAATAATGTAGCAATTCTTTTTCCTGTTATAGAAAAAAAAGGGAAAGAGTCCTGATTGTGTAGGATGGCATTTCAAAAAGCATAGATATGACTATGAAGAAAATATTTCTCTTTCTGTCGCTCAGTTCTTCTAATGGCCATTGCCCAGACTCCCTGAATGTTGATGGGCTTCATCATTGATGGCGAAGATTCCATCACAGTGCCATAAATATATGCTTTCAAGCAAGAGATTGGCTAGATTGGATGCTGGAAAACTCAAAAGAATCATACAGTCACCCCCCGCCATTTCGCGGTTCAGGTACTGTGGTCCCACTACATCACGCAGTACCTGCACCTCAGGGCAGCATCGGTGGGTAGTGGGGGGCAATTGGGTTGCTCCACGCCATCCCCGTGCTCTGCCAAGAAGCCTTGGGGCTGCAGGGGGCTGCGGGGGGTGATCGGGTCGCCCCGCGCCACCCCCATGCTCCTCCGAGAAGCCTCGGGGCCACATGGGGGGTGGTGGGGGACGATTGGGTTGCTCCGTGCTGCCGCGCCGTGCTCCTCCGAGAAGCCCCAGGCAGCAGGGGGCGGGGGGTGATCGGGTCACTCCGTGCCGCCCCCGCACTCCGCCTAGAAGCCTCGGGGCCACGTGGGGGCAGTGGGGGGCAATCAGGTCACTCCGTGCCACCCCCACACTCCTCCAAGAAGCCTCGGGGCCACAGGGGGCAGCGGGGGTGATCGGGTCACTCTGCACCGCCCCTGCGCTCCTCCGAGGTAAGATCCCGCAACACCGTCTGCACACGCTGCCCCAAGACTTCTCAGAGAGGCACATGATTGCCCCCCCAGCCCCCCCACCCCGCTTCCAAATATCATGGATTTTCATGCATCACAGGTGGGGTGGGTCCCTATCCCCCGCAATCGGTGGGGGGTTACTGTACAATAATAAGGTTGGAAGGGGGATATCGAATCCAAGCCACTGTTCAATGAATGTAGGGGAGCCCACTTTGAGAGCTCACCCCAGAACCCCAAAGGGCTGGACAAAGTGCTGAGGCAAGCCATTAACCCAGGGACTGAAGTCACCCACCAAAAGGGCATGTCCAGGTGTGGAAAGAGACCAGGGCAGAGTGAACTCTGGATGACCCTGAGCTGGGCAGAGGTCAGCCCCCAACAGGCATGGCTCAGGAGTCCAGGGGAAACAGCTGGTCACCCAAGATATCAGGCCTGATCAGGCAACATCTGGTCTGGAGGAATAGGTGACCAGCCCAAAGCCCCTTCCTCTCCCCTGTCAATGATTCCCCACTTAGATAAGGCTTCCCTACCTGAGAGATCTCCACCCCCTATGATGTTGTTTACCACAAAGCCTCAGCCCTACCTGGCAGGGAAACGCCGAGCATGCTTGAACCCAATCCCTGTGTTGTGTAGTTTGTATCGCTACAAAAGAAGGAATGCAAATCAAAGCAGATCTGAGAGGTGGTTGTCCAATTTTCAAACCTATCCATACTGAAAGAAATCACCCCAGAATGTTCACTGGAAGGACAGATGTTGAAGCCGAGGCTCCAGTACTTTGGCCACCTCATAAGGAGAGAGGACTCCTTGGAAAAGTCCTTGATGTTGGGAAAGATTGAAGGCAAAAGGAAAAGGGGACGGCAGAAAATGAGATGGTTGGAAGGTGTCATTGATGCAACCAATATGGATTTGACCAAACTCCGAGAGGCAGTGGAGGACAGGAAGGCCTGGCAAGCTTTGGTCCATGGGGGTCACAAAGATTCGGATATGACTGAATGGTTCAACAACAACAACAACAACAACAACAACAACAACAACAACAACAACA
>JAHTLZ010000045.1:2961825-2992435 GCA_023846285.1 Phrynocephalus versicolor
AAACATTAGCCACCATCTTTACTGATTTATTATTATTATTTATTTGATTTTTTTATTATTATTGTTGAATTAGAATTGTTGTAAACCGCCTGGAGTTCCTTCGGAAGATGGGCAGTATATATCTTAGCCAATCTTAATGTCCTTAAGAGCATGTGTATTTCTAAGCTACCTCCTCCGAGTTCAGTGAAGTATAATTTCTACTCAATATGTCCTGAACGGAGCTGCATGAACAGTAGTAGCAATTTTGATCAGACATACATGAGCGGTGGCTTTCACAACATATCCTATCTCTCCTGGATAACATGGAATCAAGCCTAATGGAACTGGGGTCCAAAGAGAAAGGGGTTTAGTTGCTGTAGCTGCGGCTGCTGCGTTGTTAAATAATTACAAGATAGAAACCAAGTGGAAATTAACTTCTCCCTCAATCAGCTGGTCTCCTCCCTGCATTAGATCTGGAGCACTGTCACATGCTGATAAACTCATGTCCTGAAATTCTGGTAGGCGGAATTTGGGGAGAGCTAAAATCCTTAATTAGATTCATTCAGCATGTGTCCGACATTAGTTTTGATTTCAAAAAAAAAAGCAGCAGCAGCAACAGAAGGGAAGGGGAGGCTGACGGCTGCCATGCCGACAGCATAATTCTGACATATGCCTCTTGGAATTAATGAGAATCCTTGCCAGAAACCCATTTAGATACTAAAATTGTGATAAAAAAATCAAACTGTCAACAGCAATAGCAGGCAAGAGGAGGAGGGGGCAGCCTAACATCATTTGAAGTGCTGCATAAATAGTTATTCCACTGGCCTGGTGTGTGCTTGATTATGCCCCCACCACCACTAATACCTTCTCCCTCTGCTTCTCATATATCATCCAAGCACTGCCTTCTTGGACAAAACCAACCAATTTTCTTAATCAAGGACGGGACAAAAACAAGTGGGTGATCAAAGCCATTTCAAAGATGGTAGTGGAGAAAATGTGCTCATCTCTATTGCAATCTCTCTCTCTCTCTCTCTCTCTCTCTCTCTCTTTCTCTCTCTGTCCTCAAACCTGAAAGCTATGGCATTTGAATGCTAATCTATGCTGTGCAGAGCAATGGGTGAGTTCTTTTTTTATGAAAATTAGAAAGATTAGAAATTGCTAATATTGTACTGGTCTACCAAAGAACTCTGTTCGGGGATGTCTCTGAGCAGGGCACACACACGGGATTGAACTGTACATGCCTCGCTTTGTACTGCATCTTACCATTGCTTCCCTTGGCCCTGTAGAATCAGCTCTGACTGGCAGGCGCTCACAAAGGTTTCAGACGGAACTTTTTCCTAGCTCTGCCCAGAAATAGGGGAGTTAAAACTGGGAAAGTCTACTGGGAACACATCTGTTCTACTACTAAGTTATGATCTTACATATGGAGACTTCCAGATATTATGGGTCGTCATGTACTTACTGTATATGATGTATATCCACCTGGAGACTGAAGCCACGGAATCAAGAGAAGACTTGAGACTGGAAAGGACAGCAAGGAAGGGACTGGAAGAGATCCCCAGATTTAAAGGTGTGTCCTTGAAGACAAGGGCTAAGAGTCTCCGCACAGTTGCATTCCTATCAATATGTATGTACGTGAAGGCTGGGCAAATGAGGAAAACATACAAGGGGAAAGTTGAGTGGTTTGAAAGATGGTGTCGGAGGAGAGCTTTGTAACTACCCCTAGCCAGAAAGATAAACATGCAGTCTTAGATCAACTCAAGCTTGGATTTTGTCTAAGAACACTTGGTAGGTTGCTCATTCATGGGGTCATCATACATCAAAGGCAACTTGACAGCACATAATGGCTATGATTTATATGGCATATTTCCCCATCATGCAACTCATTTTGGAATATATAGGGCTAAACAGAAGTGTGCCTAGCAGAGTCCCTGCCAGCCTTCCGGAAGGCATTAAAAACTCTCCTTTTCCAGGAGGCGTTTGGTGTTTTTCTTCCCCCCGCCATCTGCTATTTCTCCGTTGTTTAGCTTTGTTACCTGTTTTAAATTGTTTAAATTGTTTTATTTAATTGTTGATATTACTATATTGTCATGTTGTAAACCGCCTGGAGTTCCTTCGGGAAGACGGGCGGTATATAAGCCCAATAAATAAATAAATAAATAAATAAATAAATAAATAAATAAATCTAACAGAGCAGAGCTTGTTAAGAGATCTATTAAGTCCATATTAATTTATGCCCCCCTTGATTCAATACATCTAGCTAGTTATACCTGATAAGTGGATCTAGACCATAAGGTGCCATCCGGGTACTCCCTGAAGCTATATCCTCTAGCTTAGCTGGGGGGGGGGGGGGGTTTTTCTAAAAAACAATGTGGATTTTGAAGCAGGAGGTACTCAATGGGACAGCTCCATAGCCATATACACACCTCAAAGAGAATCCCACCCACCCCAAAAGGAAGCTACCCTGATCTATGTCACAAAACCAATTCTAGCAGTCCATATCTCCAAGAGTAAGGCTTTTGTCAAGCAATGGAACTTAATTGCCTATTAAAGACCAAGCCACCTCCATATGCCTTGAACTGCTATGAGAACACACAAAGAGATACATTGTTCTGGTGAAATAGACACACATACCCCAGGCCCTGAAGCTGCCTAAATGCCCTAAGCACATCCGATCTCTCCTGATTTCGGAGGCTAAGCAGGGTCAGCCCGGGTTAGTACTTGGATGGGAGACCACCAGGGAATACCAGGTGCTGTAGGCGCCTGGAGTAGGATCTGGCAAACCACTCCAGTATTCCTGCCAAGAAAACTCCATGGACATGGAGTCACGAAGAGTCGGTCACGACTGTAACGACACAACACACACACACACACACACACACACACACACACACCTTTTCCGAGTTTTGTTATGAATCAACCACAGGATGCTGCATTATACCAGCTCTGGTCATCAATCGACTCAGCCAACATGAAAACAGGAACATCTGTATTTCAGATCCATCATTACTGACAATGAGAAAGCAATGACAGGGATGAATATGTCTTGCCACTCCCCTCTTACCATGCTGACAACACTAGACTAATAATACTGACCAGAGCTTCTAATGGCTACTGAAGAACCCATGTTGCTACCAAAGAACCAGTCATGTGATTCTTGACAACCTTGGAAAGCTACAGTCCACGATATTTCTCATTCAATACCTTGCACTAGGATACAATGACATTTCCCATTTAGTTCCATTTGTCCATGACATATTTGGCATTTGACAGTATTTGATAGCTGTCAACTCATGGGGTGTAGCATATAATAGTTAGCAGATAACTGACAGCTCATCGGATTGAGTCCTTTCAAAATCAAATCAACCAAGGGAGGCCAACAAGCCTTGAGCAGTTAGTTTTCAGGTTTTAGAATCAACTCATGCCTCTAAAATGCAAAATCATCATTTAAATAGCAAGAGCTGAAATGGTGCCTTATCCCAAATATATTTGCCATTCTTACTTCAGTTTGTCACCTCAGGATGACAATCAACCTGAATGTTTTTCTTTTATTTAAATGGATGAAACATATTTTTAAATCAGCAACCATGTAAACATAAGAACATAAGAATATAAGAAGAGCCATGCTGGATCAGGCCAAAGGCCATCTAGTCCAGCTTCCTGTATCTCACAGTGGCCCCACCAAATGCATCCGGGCGCGCACGAGACTAGATATCTGTCTCCTGGTACCACTCCCCTGCATCTGGCCTTTGAAGTACCCTGGTTTTAAGCCTAGAGATTACACATCTCCATCATGGTTTGTAACCTGTGATGGACTTTTCCTCCAGGAATCTGTCCAATCCCCTTTTGAAGGCATCCAGGCCAGATGTCATCACCACATCCTGGGGCAGAGAGTTCCACAGAGTAACAACACGCTGGGTAAAAATAAATATTTTCTTTTCTCTATTCTGACTCTCCCAACCCTCAATTTGAGTGGATGTCGCCTAGTTCTGGCTATTTTATAAGTGAATATATAAGACTTCTTCAAGTCTTCTACAAGAGTCCACCTCATTTTAAACATTTTCCGGAATGGCCCAATAAGTACATTCATAAAGGGCTGGATATGAACTAGTCCTCAATGGCTGTGTTCTAGGGATGGGCACCAAACAAAAAAGAAATGCTGATTCGTCAGTTTGTTACATAACGAAATGAAACAAAGCAAAACAGCGAAGCAGCATTTGTTACAAATGAAATGAAACTGTGTTTTTTTAATTAAAACAAACTGCTTCATTCCACTGTAAAAGGCCTGCCACCGAACAGTGCTGACATCATCCCAGCAATCTCCTCTCAGCCCCCTGCCAGGGGGTTCCCCACCGCCTCCCAGCTGGGAGGCAGCAGCAGCAGCAGAGAGAGTTGTTGAGGAGGACTCCCCTCCTAGCTCAGCTCCTTCGCCTGCCTTGGTGAGGCTCTACACAGCAGCGGACGTGGGTGCAGCAGTTGTGCTGGCAAGTCCTCCTCAGACACTCTTCTGTGCCAGCGACTGCCTCCTAGCTGGGAGGCAGTGGGGAATCCCCCGGTGGGGGGGCTGAGAGGGTAGCGCTGATGTCAGCACTCCCTTGTCAGCCCCTTGCCGTGGGATTCCCTACCGCCTCCCAGCTGGGAGGCGGCAGCAGGCAGAGAAGAATCTATGTCCAAGGAGGACTCACTGCCGCTGCACCCACCTCTGCTGCTGCCTCGCCGAGGCAAACAAAGGAGCTGAGCTAGGAGGCGAGTCCTCCTCCGATACTCTTCTCTGCTGCCACTGCCATTTTAAACAGGCTCCAGCCTCTGACCGGTAGGCTGGAGCCTGTTTAAAATGGCAGCTGCAACAGATAAGAGTGTTTGAGGAGGACTCCCCTCCTAGCTCAGCTCCTTTGCCTGCCTCGGCGAGTCTCCACACAGCAGCGGAGGCGGGCATCGCAGCGGCGAGTCCTCCTCAGACATTCTTCACTGCCACCGCTGCTGCCTCCCAGCTGAAAGGCGGTGGAGAAGCACTGAGGTCAGCAGTACCCTCTCAGCCCCCTGCCAAGGGATTCCCTTACCTCATTTCCTTTCGTAAGTAACAAAACTCTTTTGAAAATTTTTGTTACTTACGATAGGAAACGGAATGAAACTAAACTCAATTTTTCTGTTTCATGCCCATCCCTACTGTGTTCATTTTTCCAAAGGAAAGTGTTTTGTTGAATCATTTCAACAGAGTTTTTTTTTCTAGTGATAGAGACCTGATCATATTCTTAAGTTCTTTGACTGAGACCCTAGAAACTATTATATACTCTTCAGACTTGAAGCAAAACAAATTGAGGACCCATGTAGCCATCACAAAAACCAAATACAAAAGTGGAACATGTGATACCTTTAGGCTACTATAAAAATAACAAAAACTTTGCTAATATTTCAGGGACAAAAACCCCTTCCTCAGAGCAGTACCGATAGGTTATAACACGGCAATAGATGGACTTGCCAGGAGTTATTTCTTAGATGTAAGGTCCTTGGCAAGATGGAAAAAAGCCAGGCAGTTTTCTTAGTTGAGGCTCGGAGATTGGATGTTTTAGGCTGCATCCGGATTGAAAGGAGGGAGGTGTTTTAATTGCCCCAGTCCTTCCAAAGACATGTCATGGCTCACGTACACACATTCACACCACTCCTCAGTGTGGCTTTATCGAGGCCAACAGTCCCTGGATAGTTGTTCTTAAGTCTCTTTGTGGATTTTTGTTCTTAAGTCTCTTTGTGCTCTATGAAAAGGACTCTAAATTGAAGAATGTTCTGGGGAGACAAAACTGTTACAGCAATACCTTGGTTTGCAAGCATAATTCATTCCAGAAAAATGCTTGTAAACCAAAACACTCTTGTATCAAAGCAAATTTCCTCGTAAGAAATAATGAAAACTCAGAGGATTCATTCTGAAGTGCCATAGACCACATACTGTACACACAAAATGTTACAATAAAATGAATGAGGTTTAAATGTGGTTTATGACAACTTGCAGAGTTGCACAGTCGTGTGGCAAGATAATTGCAATAGGCAGATTGGAGCTGGGAGACAAAGAACTTTGCTTAAAAACTTTTATTACATATTTACACAATATACATCAACACACAGCATATATACAGAGTAGTGGGAAACTGCTATGTCACCAAAAACAGTCCCAAAGTAAATGGATTTCAACGCTGCCTTTTATACAATTGGCAACATAGTTTAGACCAATCACATGAGTGATAGGTGATTATCCATGGCACCTGGACATAATCATTCTGACCTTTTCATGTGATTATTCCATACACCTGTGTCTAGCAAATGACTATTCATTTTACACAGAAATCATTTTATGAATCTATTAAATATCATGTTACAGACATTCTGTCAAAACTACATTGACACCCCTCCTGTTTAACAGATTATAACACCTAGCCTTTCTCTGAAAAATACATGTTTTTCTTTAGGCAAAGGTTTGGTGCATACATCAGCACAATTTTGATCACTTGTGCAATATTCTAACACAACCAATTGTTGATCAATGCAGTCCTTGACATTCTGGTATTGGATCCCTATGTGCTCAATTCTGGATCCAACCTTCTGATTTTGTGGTAATTGGATACTTGAAAGAAAGTCATTATACACTTTGACTGGCAACTTTGTATACACACATATATCCCTTAACAATTTAACAAACCATGTTAAGTCACAGGACAAATCACTCAGTGCCCCATACTCCACCTCCACAGTTGAGCATGCAATGTACCTCTGTTTTCTGGACTTCCAAGTGATTAATGAAACACCTAAAAATTGCATCCCCAGATATGGTTATTCTCCTTTTTAGACATGATCCCCAGTCAGAATTTGCATAACTAATCAAATCAATGTTATCACATGTGGATATTTTCAATTTTAATGGACTGTTCCCTGGAGGTATCTTAAAACATGCTTTATACCTTTCCATTGTTTGTCCTGGGGTTTTGCAGCATGTTGACTTAGCATGTTGACTGCTGCTGACATATCAGGCCTAGATCAGGACGATAAGTACATGAGTGATTCCAGAACAGATTGATACAATTCAACATTACAGATATCCCCATCCTCGGGAATCCTGTTGAATCCCACCTCCATAGGTGTTGAGACTGGCTTACAGACTTCCATTTTGCACCTTTGTAAACGTTTTTCTATCTTGTCATTCTATCTTGTCACTACCTTCAGGATCTGTAATTACATCAATGCCTAGGTAATGCTTTACCTCACCAAGATGCTTGATTTCCACTTCTGCACCTAATAACGACATAAACCACTTGACATGTGAAACATCAGGCACTATCAAACAAATATCATCTGCAAATACAGACATGGATCTGCACTACTTGAAGAAAAGCCTAGTTTGGTTAGTTTTCCATGCAGACATTGATTCTATGCCAATCCCAATTGGCGAAGCCCCTATAAAGCTTTGTTAAGCTTGAGGACAAGCTCAGGATTCTCCAATTCGTATCCTGGAATCTGCCTCATATAGATGTCTTCTTTTAGGTTCACATGTAGATAGGCTGTCTCAACATCAAAATGATGCACTTGATACTTTTTTGCTGCTGCAATTGCCAATGCCACTCTAAATGTTTCTGATTTCACAGTGGGCACAAAAACTTTGTCATAATTGACATATTTTTCTTAAGAAAAACCCTGTGCCACAAGCTGGGCATTACAGGTTACTGTGTCATCACTGGACTTTTTCACTTTGTATGTTCATCTGCATTCCATTGCCTTTTGCCCTTCTGGCAACTTTACTTGTGTGAAAACTTGTGCTTCTTTAAAGAATCAAATTCTTTTCCCATGACCATGAACCAGTGTTTCCTTTCACTTTCTGTCAACTGAAGCATTTCCTTGTATGATTGTGGCACTTGGGATATGAGATTTATTGTAAATCTCTCTGGTGGCACTCCAAAATTGGACCTGGTAGAACATCTGGGAATTACGGGGTCTTCCACCATTGCATCATTTCCATCTTCCATCTGGTCAGACTCCACATCCCCACCTACATTGAAGCTATCACAGATTCTGAACGGTTTTGCACCACTTTGGTAGCCAATAAAGACTAATTTTCTCAATTTTGGGCTCTTCTTCTGTCTATACTTCTGAGGAATATGGACCCAAGCCTCTGATCCAAAAATCTTCATATGTTTGAGTGTCGGTTTCTTGCTATACAACAAAGCATATGGTACATCATTTTTATAAGAACTCCACACTCTGTTAGACACATAATTAGCAGCACATTTCATGGCTTCAGCCAAAACTCACAAAAGAAGTTGGCTAGAAGTCCACATCCACAGCATGGTTTAGGTATCTGGCTGCAGAATCTGCTCTGTTTAGGACTCACAACTGGCTTTTACTCAGTGTTTTTAATTTGACAATAATAATTTGACTAGCTGGCCCATGACTAGAAAGTGTTTGAAAAATAAGAAAGAATATGGAAAACAAATTTAATAAAAATATAAAGAAAAATGAAACAAACCCCTAACCTGCACTCGCTTTGAAAACATTCCTGGCTGGTCCAAGGGAAACTTCCATTCATCTCGCCTCCCTCTGCTTTAGAGGTTGCCCAAGATGGAACATTCCAGACAATCACCCATAATCCAGCAGAGGGAGAGAGAGGGCCGCAACTGGCTCACTTGTGATCATGTGACCTGCTTCAATTACTTGTATTACAAGACATTGCTTGTTGATCAAGGCAAAATTTAGAAGAAATGTTTGCATGTCTTGCAAAACACTCTTAAATGAAGTTACTCTTAAACCAATATATTACTGTACATTGATTGAATCTGCATGAAGCATTCTTTTTAGCTACAAAAAATTGCAGACTTAACATTGAAAAATAAATGTTGTGTAGGCAGAACACTTAGTTATGGTTCCACTGAAATAATAAGAAGTTGTGTGGCCATTACAAATTCAGATGCAAGACTAGGCTATAGGTGATACCTTTATAGGCCACTAAAAAAAATAAAAGAAGCTTTTGTGGACAACATATACTTTTTCAAAGCAAGTACCAAAAGTCGAAAAAATGGAAAAAGACGTGGTTTGTCAGGAGATTATTCTAAGCTGTGAAGGACTTTTTGGTACATGCTTTGCAGAAGTGGATATTGTCCATGAAAGCTTGCAGTGATTTTTTATATTTTTATCAGTAGCCTATAAAAGTATCACCTGTAGCCTAGTCTTGCATTAGTTATTGTTTGTTTTCTTTAACCATAGCTAGACATCATTCTGAATATTTTCTGATCATTGATTTCAAATCAACATGTAAAGCTAAGATGGAATATCTTCTGGGTCTGTCTATTTACTACATCTCTGGGAATCAAGGCACGAGGCTTCCAGGGCAAAACACTGAAATACTCTGTCATGTCCCATGTGTTCAACTCAGTGTTTAAGGAACTGCTTCAGATGTTTTTGCTAGCTACAATTTGGCTGGGTTCTACCAGGAACGGTCTTTTTGGTGGTGGTACTAAGTTTGTAGAATGCTCCTGTCAAGGCAAAAACTACTGAGCAACAGAGAAATCATAAACCCACCTGTGCAGGGGCTGTCAACATTTGATCTTTTGTACAAATAAAGTACTAACTCCTTGCTCCTAGACAGGAGCAAGTAAATTTCTTATACTTTGACATCCATATGCACATTGAGATGGTTATCTGATTCACACTGGCATTGAAACCTTTCAGGGATAAATGTTAGCTGTCGCAGGCCATAACAGCCTCAAACTACCAAGGAGTGTTATATAGGTCTATAGTGTTCTGAGGGCTTCAACTGTCATAGTTTTGACCTTGACATCCCCCCCCCCATTGGCACTCTTGGATGACTGGCTCTCACACTACATGCCTTTCAACACCAGCGGAAACATGACTTTCTCCAAAACACTCCTAGAACTAAAACCATGCACTTTGATGCAATGATACATTGATTCGGTGGTGCATGTTTCTAAGGAGGCACACTCAGGCCTCTTCTATATGTTGAATTTGTGAAGGATTTTTATTTTTATATAAGCGGTTACATGGAGTGGTGTGATGCATTATGTCAATCTGTTTCAGTCAGGTTCTTCTGTTCCACTTGTGTGCCAATTTAAACTGCAAAATTTATTCTATTTTAATACAGTACCAGCCAGTTCTATTTGTTTTCCTGGATTACTTTGATTCAACTACATTTTCAAGTGGCATGGATTATTAGCTCACTTGAGTGTCTAAGCTTGCAGTCTGCATCTATTTATCTAAGAGAAAGTTCTCTCAAATTCAGTAGGACCTACTCTGTGTGAATCTAAATAGACCCAATCAACCCCCACTGGAAAGAATAGGCAGGGTGGTCCACTTGCCCGCTAAAGCAGTCAAAGAACATCATATCAAAGTTCCTGTAAATTCAGCCGCCACCCCTGCCCAGGAATGACTAATGATAAGTATTAGCACTCCCCAAAAATTGCTGTCCCTTGTCAAAATATGAATCAGAGAATAAAATGTTCCAGAAGTGGTTATACCATTGTCCAACAGTGGTAGTTCTCCAAGGTCAAGCAGGAATTTGAACCACATTCCCAGAGTCCTAGCGTTTGGCCTCTCTCCTTAGCACATTGTACCAGCTGCCACTATGACTGCTACTGCACTAGAACATTCCTTGCAGATGTAAAGAGAGTTCTGATATAGAGTTTCCCTTGATGAGTTAGATATACATGCACTGTGTCCTCCAGCCCACCTATTTCAACAGCAATGTATCCTTATGCAGACAGACACTCTTTGGGATTGAAACAAACCAGAGGTAGTCTTAGTGCTAAATCATCAGCCCAGGTGAATCAGCCTTTCGGGAATGACAAGGAAGAAATCACCCAGAGTGAGCTGGGAGCCTTCTATTCTCAGAAAGCTAGGAGAACTAATGAAAAGCAAGGTGGGAGCACTGTAACATTTGGCACATAGGATCCTAATTAGGCAGTAGCACTAGGCAACTAACTTAATGTTCCTGGCAGATTCTTCAGAATATATATCCTTGTGCTTATGTGGAATCTGACAGAAATGAAATAGCACTGGCATGCACACACACACGCACACACACGTCTATGACCACAGTATGTTGGGAACATCTCATAAAGAACAAACAGTAATTCAGTTAAAAGGGGTTGTACCTTGGCATGTTCGTATGACTTCTCTACAGTCAGATAATAAGGGTATTCATTCATTCATTTGTTCATTCGTTCATTCATTCGTTTGTTCATTCATTTGTTCATTCGTTTGTTTGTTCATTCATTCATTCATTCAATCAGTCAGTCAGTCAGTCATTTGACTTTTATACCAGCCAGTTAGTACAAAGCACTATTCTGTAGCCCGCGTAATTATATAATTTGATTTTTTTTGTTTGCAGGTTATTTTGTTTGTGGGCAAATTGTTTTTAATTCACAGTTTGTTGTACACCACCCTGAGTTCCCAAGGGAAAATTGGGTGGTTAACAAGTACAAATATAAATAATAAATAAATAAATAAATAAATAAATAAATAAATAAATAAATAAATAAATAAATAAATAATGTTGTAAGCCACTCAGAGAGGCCTTCAGGTGCTATAAGCAGCATACTTTGCTTTATCAGATACCAGAAGACACATTTGGCGTCTGCTGAAAAAGTCAAAGCCAGCATTTCTCCTCTGAGAAAATAGCAAGTCCATCTGCAAGGCTCCCTTCATCATTTGAGTCCTGCCTGGAAGGAATGGGCCCTTCCGTCCTCTCCTGAGGTTGGGAGAGGCTGAATCCCACTTATTTATTTATTTATTAATCGTGTCCTAATACTTACCCAAAGTGCTGATCAACACAGCTGTCTTTCACCACAGAAAGAGAGTAAGAGGTGAATGTTGGAGGGAAAACCTTTTCTTTCTCCTCTCCTTCCCCACTGTCTCCTCAGCTTCTTTCAAAGTGGGAAGAACATATGTTGATTAGCATGTCAAACAATACCGCTGAAGTGATCTTTTCACTGTCTTTGTCCTTTGCATGCTTTCCAGCCCCATTCAACATTTTAAAGAGACAATGAATAAAATTAACATGCAAAACATGAGAAGGCAGCCCTCATTTCAATGATCTACAGCTGCATGAATATGCATCCGCCAATTAGATGATAATTGTGTTGGAGACAATGCAACATTCTTTGCAGTTCCCGATATTCATTTTATGGGCCCCATCGTTCACTCCGATCCCTGGGGTTTGAAACCATCTTTTGTGTGTGTGTGACTACAACTCCCAGAATCCCACTGCTGCCATTGGCTAGCTGTCACTTTTGTCCACCAGGAAGAAACAGGACAGAAAGTAGAAGCACTGGATAGTTTATAGGTTTAAGATCTCTGCCTGTGGAGCTAGAGGTTAGGGAGTTTGATTCCCCACTGTGCAGTTATAAGGTTCCCTAAAATAAAGGGGAAAAAATAAAAATAAAACCAGCGCCGACCAGGCCCCAGGAGCTGCGCAGTTGGCGCTTGAAGGGAAACAAACAAACAAAAGAGCCCTGTACTACAGCTGTAGCATGGGCAGGAACCCGGTAGTAAAAAATAATAATAATTTAAAAAATAAAATAAAGGAGCACCAAGCCTGCCCCATGGGTGGCCAGGTCGGCACCCTAAAATAAAGAAAAAATATTAAAAACAAAACCAGCGCCGACTGGGCCCCAGGGGCCGCTTGGTCGGTGCTTCAAGAAAAAAATGAAAAAATAATTTTAAAAAAGGAGCACCGACCTGGCCCCATGGTTGGCCTCTCGGTCAGCATCCGAAAATAAAGAAAAAATATTAAAAATAAAACCAGTACCGACCAGGTCCCAGGTGGGCGCTTGAAAACAAAAAAACAAAAAAGAGGCACTGGCCCCATGGCAGCGCCTCAAGAAGTGGCCAAAAAAACCCAACGATCCAGCGCACGGGGCCACTACCGGCCAGCGTGCACCGGACCTGGCCCACGGACGGCAAGAAAAGAAAAGAAAAGAACCCGATCTGGCGCGCGGGCCTGGTACCGGCCCAGGGCCAGCCAAAAAAAAAGCCCAGAACCCAATCCAGCGCACGGGCCCATTACCGGCCTGTGAGCACCGGACTCGGACTGTGGAACCTGCCCACGGATCACGGAACCGGCCCACGGTTGGCAAAAAACAAACAAACAAAAAGAACCTGATCTGGCGTGCGGGCCCGGTACTGGCCCATGAGCACTGGGCCTGGCCCACGGGCCCACAACCAACCATAGCCGGCAAAAAAATAAGTTGACCGGCCCGCGCTGCAGCTGTAGCGTGGGTCACGTCGTCGGCAGTAAAAAAACCCAATAAAAATAAAAATAAAAATAAAATAAAAAGGAATCCCGACCCATCCCCAGGAGTGGCCAGGTGGGTGCTCTAAAATAGAGAAAAAAAGAAGATGCAGTCCCCACCTGGCCCCAGGGGCTGCACGGTGGGTGCTTGAAGGGGAAAAAATTGGTGCTGGCCCCATGCCAGTGCCTCTCACAAAGCCTCTGCCGCAGGGGTCAGGATCCACTGCTGCCACCGCCACCACCAATCCATCGCCGCCGGCGGTAAGAACCCAAACCGGTTTGGATCAGTTCAGGTTCGTATGAATTTTTTTTTAATTCGTACAAACCCAAACCCAAACCAAACCAAGGGTGGGCCCGAACAAGACGAACCCGAAGCATGGGTTTTCTGATTCGTGCCCACCTCTAATTGTAAGTTCTAAACATTATACCAGAAGAGAGTTGGCTAAATCTATGGAAAGCAAAAAACTGACATCCCCTCCAACCTCTCAAGCTGTAACTCACTCTTTCTCTCCCCCCTCCTCCAGACCTTTTTCTTCACTGGTTCATGGCGACCCCTGTGAAATGGTCGTTCGAGACCCCAAAAGGAGTCCTGACCCCTAGATTAGGAACCACTGCCCTATGGGGAGAAAAGTGACAGACAGACAGACAGACAGACAGACAGACAGACAGATAGATAGATAGATAGATAGATAGATAGATAGATAGATAGATAGATAGATAGATAGATAGATAGATAGATAGATAGATAGATATGATAAAGTCAAAAATGTGCTTTAAAAATTGGCGTCCCTATCAGATAGATAGATAGATAATTTCTCTGACTGCTCCTCCAGAAGTATTTCGAGAAGTGCTTGCAAATAATCAATTGAATAAGGTGATAGTGCAACAAACTCTTTCATGTTATGGACATAAACTGGCTAGACAATGACTAAAATGGAGGAGTTTTTTCTGCCCACATATCAAAGAAGCTGGGCTAAACCTACAGAGAACAAACAAATAATATACTACCAACTAATCACCCCAAATACATGCTAACATTAATGTTGACATATTATAAAAACATTCAAGGAGCAACAAGGTTTGACACATGTACCTTTTGAGATCATGGTTCCAGGTTCTGCTTGGAAAAAGTTTAAGTGGGATTTGCCATAGATTTGCAATAGATGCTAATGAACTTCAATCATCTGTCCTAGTGACCATCACCTAAGGAATGCTTTCCTTCCCTCAGAACATCTGTTCTTTCAGACTGAGTGATTGCTTTAATAAGGTGTGATGAGAAATATTTTTATAGATCTAGCAGTGCAGAGAGAAATATGACACTAACCAAAGCGGATGGAGGTCACACTTCAGTGAAAGCTGAACGTCTCTCCCTATAACATGCATATAAATAGGAGATTTGCAGTGTCTGCACGCTCTTTCCTTTTCTTTAAAAGTCCACCCTGCCTGAACTGTCCAAACTCAAGGCATAGATTGTTCTCCCCTTTATAGTTGTGCCAATTGTTGCAACACAGAGCATCTGTCAACACCGATTGTTGTGCAGAGTTTGGAGACACTAAGATCATTCCAGATCATGAAATGCGCACTGCAAAGAAAGAAAGAAAGAAAGAAAGAAAGCACAGTTCAAACACATTTTAAGGACAATGTTTGCAAATCATTCAGTGAAGCTTAGT
The DNA here is from genome assembly GCA_023846285.1 of Phrynocephalus versicolor. NCBI lineage: Eukaryota > Metazoa > Chordata > Lepidosauria > Squamata > Agamidae > Phrynocephalus > Phrynocephalus versicolor. Next base: position 2,976,757 of record JAHTLZ010000045.1, read on the forward strand.
TGCACCTGTCCATTGCTCAGTCATAAGCCTATAAACATTGCCCTAAAGAGACTTACTGAATCAGAAGTCTGTGAAAAGTGGGGAAACGTTTGTCTAAGGAGTGATGTCCCATGAAGGAACCAGTTACAAATAACTACTTGCATGCAATTAGTTCCTTTCTCCAATAACAGAGGTATTGCTTCATTACAACTGTAATTTAATGAGGAACAATTTTAATTGGCTCTGCCATCAGAGGGTCTGAGATGGCCCAATATTTTCTGCCCTGCCCTGTACATAGACTCATAGAATCACAGAGTTGGAAGAGACCTCAAGGGCCATCCAGTCCAACCCACTGTCATGTAGGAACTCCCATCACAGTACTCCTGACAGATGGCCATCCAGCCTCTGCTTAAAAGCCTCCAAAGAAGGAGACTCCACCACCCTCTGTGGCAGCATATTCCACTGCCGAACAGCTCTAACCATCATGAAGTTCTTCCTAATGTTCAAATGGAATCTCTTTTCCTGTAGTTTGAGACCATTGCCCCGTGTCCTGGTCTCTGAAGCCATGGAAAACAAACCTGTTCCCTCTTCAATATGTCATCCTTTCAAATATTTAAACATAGCTATCATACAGGGAGGTCTCTTATACCAGAGGGCCTTATATGGCCCAATGTTTGTATGGCCTGCCTTGGACATACCAGGGAGGTCCACTCATACTCTCTTCATACCTGAAGGTCTGATACAGCCCTATGTTAAGACCCACCTTGGACATACCAGGGAGGTCTCTTATATCTGAAGGTCTGATATGACCCAATTACCTAGCTTGGACATACTAAGGAGGTCCACAAACTCTCTCAACATACTTGAGGTTCTGATATGGCCCAATGTTTGTATGACCTGCCTTGGACATACCAGGGAGGTCCACACACTCTCTTCATACCTGAGGTTCTGATATGGCCCAATGTTTATTGCCTGCCTGCATGCCTGCCTAGTGCACTGCAACAGAGGGTCTGATATGGACCAGTGTGGCTTAGAATACCATATTTGGGGAGGTTACAGGGAAGAGCTTGAGGAAGCTCTGCTGTAATTTCTATGCTGCTAAATGCCTGGGATCACTATATTTGAGTACTTCCAGTTCCAATTACAAATTATTTTTCCCGGGGGGGACCCACTTTGGAGTTGAATTACTTGGCCCCCTGAACCCCAAACCTCTCCAAATTTGGAGGGCTTACAGGGAAGTGCTTGAGGAAGCTCCACTGTAATTTCCATGCTGCTAGATTTCTACTGTACATTATGACATGGAATTTATACTCTTTTCTTAACTGATTGCGTTCTCTTTTAGCTTTAATATTGCCCTTCCAATGCTGTAAAATACCTCTCAATTCCCTCTTCTTACACTTGAGCATGTCTTAATTATGCTGCACTGTATATTGTCCCTCATTACTGTAAGTCACCTTGGGTCCCTTTCCAAGGGGAAAGGTAGGATAAAAATACTCAAAAATAAATAAATAAATAAATTTTTCACAGACACTGGCACCTGCTTTGAGAGCCCTACACAGCTTGAGATGTAGACACTTGAGGAGAGGCAGGATGGAAACCATGTCCTGCCTGTGGCTCAGTTCAAAGTGGCGCAATTCAAAGGCGTTTGTGTGCACTTCTTGCTTTCTTTGCCTGCCCTGCTTCTGTGACATCACAAGGACCCATCTTTATGACATCAGAAGGCGCCGTTCTTTGGTTCAGATTTTGGCTGTTAGGAACATGCTATGACTTCCTTTGGCCACACTCTTGCCCTGTCCATCAATACCTAATTTTGGGCAGAGGGCCTTTTGACGTCTCGTTTAGATATCATCTACACGCCCATCTCTGCTTGTCAATCCAGAAAAAAAAAATCACAGCTTCAGAATCCACCAATACCTGCCAAATTTCATCAGCTTGTAATAGAGATGGGCACAAAATGAACAATTTTTCGTTTCCATTTTCATTTTTTGTTTTGTTACGTAACGAAACGACAAACGAATTTTGTCTCTAAAATGAAACGAAACGAACAGAAACACCGGAAATTTTCTCATGCATTTCGTTTCCGTTACTGCAATATGAATGAATTGCTTAAAACCCTAAAAATAAAATCACAAAAAATTGAAATTAATGGTAACGAAATGGTAACGAAACGAACGAAAACAAAAATGATTTTTTTGCAAAAATTCACGAAAAATGCAAATGAACCAAAACGGACCCTCCAAACGACAAATGACAAACGAAATGCCATTTTTTTGATTTGTGCCCATCTCTAGCTCGTAATCAAGGAAGACTGAACACCAACACTACCCGTTTTTTGTATTTAATTATTGTGATTTATAATACCAGGGTCCACACTTATACAGTTTTCAGCTGAGGATTACGTAGAAGGAGAAAGAGAAAAACAAATGTCACTTGCTCAAGATGATCGTCTTGGGATGCTCGCAATCAGGCCTGGTTTCCCCGATAAAAATCAGAGATGCATTATGATGCTGAGGGAGAGACGTGACCCCCCCAACTGCATTTTTATGTGCCAATAGATACACAGAGTGAACCCAATTTTCCGAGCTGTATTTCACCTGTTTAAGCATCCAGTCTAAAGGCAGCAACACATGTTTAAAGCAGAGTTCAATTTCTTTTGATCACAATCTCACCCCTGTATTTGCACATTTAACCTATAAACGCTCCCTGGGAAGGGATTTTTATCCAGAGCTATAAATTCAGCCCAGAGAGGGCTCTTTTGGTGCAACATGAAGAAGAAGAAGAAGAAAAAAACAGTCCTGTCCTTTTGCAAAATTCATGTAGTAGCATTTTGTAGGGGCATTGCTAGCATCTGGGCAGAAATTGCACTACGGAAAGATCTAACCAGCCATACCTCTTCTGCAGACAGCTGCATGGATGGATCGTGCTCTCCAGGAAAAACTCTGATTTCAGGAGAAAATAAAGGCCACTGAAGAGGACATATGGGGTGAAGGAGGGACAGAATGCTGAAATGTTGCATCTTGAACTACAGGTCCAAGAAACCACTAGCCTGCATTGCCGGCAACTGAGGTCTTCTATAGCCAAAAGAAGTAACCTTTTTCCTGCCTCTGGTAGGAGCATTAAAGTTAAAATTATGGCAAATGGTAGGTCTTGCCAAAGAAATACCCTGGTGGAAGAGAAAGGCATATCACACACAAACTGTGGTTGAAGGACTCTGCAACATATAAGAAAATGCAAGGATGATTTTTGGACGTTCAGAGGTCCTTCACAAAAGTGGGAATCTACAGTTCAAAGAGTGAATTTCTCAAGTGAGAAGCTGTATTTTGGTAGAATGGCACACGCTTTTATGCATAGAGGGACCTAAATTCATCTGGAAATCAAGGAGCGATTCTGTTTGTTCCAGTTTCTTCTGGAGGAGGTAGTTCCTCTGCCCTTTCTCTATGAGGCCCTGGACCTCAGTGCGTCCTGAAGCAGTCTTCTGTGGGCCCTAGGCCTCCAAGGATTCCTCCACCAGGAACAGAAGGCAAAGGGAAGGTCAGATTCAAGGTCACAGAACCAATGTCCTGTCCCCACTGCTGCAATAAACCCACCAGAGGGGGTGGTAATTTTTTTGGATTCAGGCTAAAGTAATCTAGATTTTAGCCTGAACTCAAAACTTTTGTAATTCCAGGCAAAATCAAATAAAAACAAAACAAAACAAAACACATAAAACATGTGGCACCTTAAAGACTAACTTTCATATTTTAATGTAACTGGGCTTATCATAGAATCATAGAATCATAGAGTTGGAAGAGACCTCACGGGCCATCCAGTCCAACCCCCTGCAATGCAGAATGTTGTGTACTGATCTGTAATTGCTTGTTGAAGTAACTGCCTTCCTGTTCCAAGGGAACAGGCCTATTGGTTGATTCTAGTTGCTGCATTTGGATCTTCAATCCTATTGGTTCCTGCCAAAAGGCAGCCTTGTGATTGGTTGTAATTGTTCCCTCCAAAATGTATCTTTTCCTAGCCAGTCCTGGCCCCTATAAATGTAACTCCCTTTCCCCAGTCCTCAGTCTTGTCTCTCCCTGATTAAAGACCTGTTCACTAGAAGCTGTCTCCAGCCTGCTTTGTCTCTGAGCTGAAATCACTGCTGAATCACTAACCCCACGCTACAATACAGAAACCTCATCACAGTATTTCTGACAGATGGCCATCCTGCCTCTGCATAAAAACCTCCAAAGAAGGAGACACCACCACCATCCCTGGCAGCATATTCCACTGCCGAACAGCTCTAACCATCATGAAATTCTTCCTAACGTTCAAATGGAATCTCTTTTCTTATAGTTTGAAACCTGTTCCCTCTTCAATATGAAATCCTTTCAAATATTCAAACATAGCTATCATATCCCCCCCTCAGCTTTCTTTTTGAAAGGCTAAACATTCCCAGTTCCCTAAGGCCTTCCTCATAGGTCCATAGGACATCTCTTTCAGACCTTCAACCATCCTGGTCGCCCTCCTCCTCTGGACCCGCTCAAGGTTGTCAACATCCTTTTTAAACTGAGGCACACAGAACTGGACACAGTACTCCAGGTGGGGTCTGATCAGAGCAGAATAGAGTGGTACTATCACTTCCCTTGATCTAGACACTACCGCTCAAGGTTGCCAACATCCGTTTTAAACTGAGTCACACAGAACTGGACACAGTACTCCAGGTAGGGTCTGATCAGAGCAGAATAGAGTGGTACTATCACTTCCCTTGATCTAGACACTATGGTTCTCTTGATGCAACCAAGAATTGCATTCACTTTCCTGCCTGCCACATCACACTGCTGACTCATGCTCAATTTGTGGTCCACCAAGACTTCCAGATCCCTTTCACAGGTACTATTTTCCAGCCAGTTATCTCCCATCCTATATCTGTGCAATTCATTCTTTTTACCTAGATGCAGCACCCTACATTTCCCTCTGTTGAAACCCATTCCGTTAGCTTTGGCCTAGCACTCTAATCTTTCAAGGTCATTTTGGATTTTCATCCTATCATCTAGGGAATTAGCAACCCCTTCCAATTTGGTATCACCTGCAAATTTAATTAGCATACTCTCTATTCCTTCCTCCAAGTCATTAATAAAGATATTGAACAGCAATGGACCCAGAACAGAACCCTGGGGCACCCTACTGGTCACATCTCTCCAAGCTGAAGAGAGGCCATTTATGATCACCCTTTGGGTGCAATCAGTCAATCAATTACAAATCCACCTAACAGTGGTACTATCTATCCCACTTTCTACTAACTTCTTAGCAAGAATACCATGGGGAACCTTATCGAAGGCCTTACTAAAGTCCAGATAAGCAATATCCACAGCATTTCCCTGATCCACCAGGCCTGTTTTTTTTTAATCAAAGAAAGAGATTAAATTAGTCTGGCATGACTTGTTTTTAAGAAACCTGTGTTGAATTCTTGTAATGACAGCATTGTTTGTTAAATAATTATAGACTGCCTGTTTAATAATCTGCTCTAGGATCTTTCTAGGAATTGAAGTCAAGCTGACTGGGCAGTAATTATTTGGGTGCTCTTTTTTCCCCTTTAGAAGATGGGGAGAACATTAGCCCTCCTCCAATCGATGGGGACTTCCCCTATTCTCCAGGACTTTGGTATATCATGAAGTGGTAGTTTCAGCTGCAGGCAGGTCTTTGACCTGACCTTTAAGAAAAGCCACAGGGATAAGGAAAAATATATACTCCTGGTTGCCGCCTCCTATCTGCTCCACTTCCAGGAGCAGGTTTTCTACTGTAAAAAAAAAGGGAGGTAAGCAATGCAATGCATCAGTGTTGCCCTATAGTATAACAAATGACTTTCTCTGTGCCTCTGTGGAGACACAGCAGACATGCGTAATCTGCTGATATCCACATGCCTCTCCTCTTAATCCAATTAAACAATATGTCAACTGGATAGCTGCTAGTCATTTGATACCACCAGGTTCATTTTGGTTCATTTGGTTCATTCCAGGTGATTCCTGATATTAAGAGAAAGCTTTACTGGAATCACAGAAGGTTAAAACAAAACAGAAACACAGGTACAGTAAACCCCCACCAATTGTAGGGGTTAGGTACCCACCCCACCCGGGATGCATGAAAATCCGTGATATGCGAAAGCGGGTGGGGTGGGGCCTGGGGGCGGAGGGGGTGATTGCGTGCCTGTCCAAGAAGTCTTGGGGCGGCGCGCACAGGCGGTGTTGCGGGATCTTACCTCCCCCCGCCGCCCGCCCCCACCACCCGAGACTTCTCGTCCGGGGCCGTCTCCATTGAAATGCATTGGCTCAATGCATTTAAATGGAGAAAATTTTCCCCATTGGAATACATTGGCTCAATTCATCCCAATGGGGAAAATTTCTCCATTGAAATGCATTGACTCAATGCATTTCAATGGAGATTGCAGGGGGGGCCCGCCGACCCCCCCCACGCAGCCCAAGGCTTCTCAGAGGAGTGCGGGGGGCGATGCGTAGTGACCCAATCACCCCCCGCCGCCCCCCCACGGCCCTCAGGCTTCTCGGAGGAGCGCAGAGGGGCAGCACGGAGCGACGCAATCGCCCCCGCAGCCGCGAGGTGCAGGTACTGCGATCCCATGATGTAGTGGGACTGCAGTACCTGAACCACGAAATGGCGGGGGGGGGGTGACTGTACTAAAGGTACCACTACTAGAGTGATCACAATGATTTTGGCAACCCATTGATGGTTGACACTTCTTTAAGTACCTTCTGTCCACCTTCCAGAACCTTCCAGAAGCCCATACTCAAAAGTTCCTCTTTTTCTTTTTCTTTTTAAGTTGACATGAGCTAATCATGAGCTTGATACATGTCTTGGCTATTACCACATCTCCTATGTCAGCATATACCAGTTGACATTTCTGGGGCTTGGGCATCCGGGGAGCTGTTTAGGTTCTGCTTTGTGCTTAAACAACAGGAAAACCGCATTCTGCTAGATCTCAGTGGGACCTGCTAGGTTTGCAAAGATTCAGCTCATGCACAGAATGGGCTACTGTAAGGATGGAAGCCTTGCAATATTTGTACTCCTGCAGAGGCTAAGATCTTGCAAACAATCTGTTGCAGGTAGCTTTGCAGATAGAGAATACAAAAACTATGTGCCTATAGCTATTAATGGCACCTTGATTAATAGCTATATAGTAAATAAGATGTGCTTTAAGCACCTAAATCCAATATTATCATTTTGCTCACAATGGGGGGGAGGGGGAGGCACCAAAATGGAGCAATCTTACCCACAATAGAAAAAGTTGAAGCCCCTGGCAGGATTCCTCTGGGGATGATTTGGTGTGATCACAGGAAAAGGTAACAAACCAACCCATTCCGTCCCGAGCTAAATGCCCATCTGCTTACACATTCCTGTACCCCAGACTGTCAATTTACTCAGCTGGGTTTTCAAGAGCTTTCTCTGCCACTATCTCAACACTCATGTCCACTGACACCCCAAAATAGATGTCAATATATAACCTCAACTTCATGACATTTTGCAAGCTGGTTTTGTAAGCCTGAAGCAAAACAGCAACTTAGCAACATGAGTCCCACAAAGTCAATATGTTCTCCTGCTGTCTATGCCTTCTCTTTTTCTTTTCTTTTTAACACAACACACCCGGATGCTTTTGTGCACATCCTGAACATGGCACCCTGATGTAGAAATGATCCAGACAATTGCCTCAACAATTGTTTATAAGATCTCCTTGTCATTTGTTCTGTTGGTTTTGGGACGTGTAATCCCTGCCAACATCTCCCACTGAGCAGGAATTATAAAGAGGCAGCTCATGAAAGAATATTATCTTTGAGTAGAAAAGGGAGGTGAGGGATCAAAAAAAAACAACCCACCCTGTGAATAAGTTTGAAGCAGAGAGAAAGAGTGAAGGGAAAGACAACTAAATATAAATATACCAGCATTCACTCCACACAATGTTGCACAGCTTTGAACCAAAACATCTTCGTATTTGCCATTTTTCTCGCTAATAGATGCACAGAATAATTCTTATGCACAATGACATCTTGGGTTCCGTAATAAAGGAATTCCCCCAAGGAATGCGCCATTGATCAAATCTAAGACTTGCAAATGAATACATTGTTCCATCGGTTGGTGGCCATGGGGGGAAAAAGGATGCCAAACCGGATCCAGCTGATTTAAAAACCAAAAATGCATCCCAGGCATCTCTTGTTTTTAATTATTCAAAAGCTACTTGGCAATTTAAAAAAAATCAAAAGCCAATCACAGCAGCATGGGTTAATGCATCCGACGCCTGGTTTGATCTTTCTCTCTCTCTTTTTTCCCTTAAAAAAATAAAACTTTTAAAATGTTGCATCCCAAACCTTTGGATGACATCCTCCAGCTGTGAATTTTGCATACCCATTGAGGAATACCAAATGTGACCGTGGAGCATCTCACAGGGCCAAGGCACAGTAGATGAGACACATGCACACCCAGCCGCCTGTGTGAGTCTCGACACAGTGTGTAGTAAAGCCATGATTCCCATGTCAAAACCTCGAAGGTGATCCAGCAAGAGCCCCAAACCAACAGGTTCAAAAGCATCACCTCGGTAGCATTCCCCTTGTCCATTCTATGGTGTAAGCCATGGAGCTGAGCAACCAAGGATGTTCCCATCCCAATTAATCAATAACCTTCAAAATACATGATCTTCAGAACGGCCAGTAGCTACAGGACCTCCCTCAAGTCTGGGAGGTTAGACACAAAGGGAATCAGAATCAGCTTGACCACGGGCATTCGTATTCTTGAAATGGAAAAGGAACAGATACTCACTAGGGATAAGATTTTTGTTACTCTAGGACTTCCATCCCCAGAAGTCACCTAGCATCTCCCAGGGATTGGGAGAGGTAGAAAGAAGGAGGAGGCTGGGTCTTTCTAGCACCGTGATCTACTTGACTACATGGGCTTTGGCTGGAAAGTAGAAGGAAATGCCACTTCAGTCACTCTGCTTACTGGGAGTCTCCTCCACACTAGCCATTTACATAACATAAGAACATAAGAAGAGCCATGCTGGATCAGGCCAGCTTCCTATATCTCACAGTGACCCGACCAAATGCGTCTGGGAGCGCACAAGACTAGATATCTGTCTCCTGATACCACTCCCCTGCATCTGGCCCTTGAAGCCTGGAGATTACACATCTCCAATTCTCCATCATGGTTTGTAAACTGTGATGGACTTTTCCTCCAGGAATCTATCCAATCCCCTTTTGAAGGCATCCAGGCATCCACATCCTGTGACTAACAACACGCTGGGTAAAAAATTATTTTATTTTGTCTGTTCTCACTCTCCCAACCTCAATTAGAGTGTATGTCCCCTAGTTCTGGTATTTTGTGAGAGGGAGAAGAGCATCCCTCTATCCACTTTACTCATGCCCTGCATTATTTTGTATGTCTCAGGCGCCTTTTTTCCAGACTAAAGAGCCCCCCCCCCCAATGTTTTAGCCTTTCCTCATAAGGGAGGTCCCCCAGCCCAGCAATCATTTTAGTTGCTCTCATTTGCACCTTTTCCAGTTCCACTATGCCTTTTTTGAGATGCGGTGACCAGATTGTACACAATACTCCAGGTGCGGCCTTACTATCATCTTGTACAATGGCATTACAATGTTTTTCTAAAGAGAACCTTTCCATAAGCTACCCTCCTGTAGAGCAATGAAGGGACTCCCAGCAAGCAAAATGACAAAGGGGGCTTTTCCTTCTGCCAAAGTACATGTAGTTGAAGCTGGGAATGGAGTAGAGTGGGGGAATGAGTGCTCCCACTCAAGCTGTTCCACCTAATCCCAACAGACAGAGCTGTTTGTGCCACCTAGAGTGACATGGGCCTCTTCAGCTAGCCTGGTGCCTTTGGGTATACGGAGCTGTTTGGAGGCAGGAAAGGTCTTTTCTTAGAAACTGAGTGATCTGGTTTTTGAAAAAGGTTTCAGGGAGGAACAAATTACATGCAGAGGGCAAACTGTATGCTCTAGAAGTTTCTGAGGGGACACTTTGTACTTATGGAAACTTTTTTTGTTTTCGGTGAAAAGACGACGGAAGTCCAGCGGAGTAGTCCCCTCTTTATCATGGGGGTTAGGTTCTCTGACCACCCACGATAAAGGAAAATCCACAATATGCAGAAGCCTCCCATTGCCTCGTTTCCAAAGAGGCTTCCTCCACGGAGCCTCTCCACTCCTGTTCTGCAGCCAGGACACGCCAGTCCCAATTGCCTGCTTTGCAAAGAGGCCTCCTCCACAGAGCCTCTCCACTCCCCTTCTGCAGCCCGGATTTCCCCATCCCAATCACCTCATTTGCAAACAGATCTCCACGGAGCCTCTCCACTCCCCTTCTGCAGCCGGGATTCCCCAGTCCCAATCACCTTGTTTGCAAAAAGGTCTCCTGGCTGCAGAAGGGGTGGGGAGAGGCTCCATGGAGATCTTTTTGCAAACAGGTGATTAGGACTGGGGAATCCTGGCTGCAGAAGGGGTCTTGAAGGAAGCTTGCATCTCTTCCTTCCTTGAATAATATTGCTTAAATTTACAAGAAGAGTACACTGTTATTAATGTGCCTTTCCAAAAAGAAAAAGCAAACACCAACATCAGGGACAAGAGTTCTGTTCCAGTTTTGCAGAGGTCCGACCCTTTTAAAATTGTTGTAACCATGCCATCATTTTGGTGACGTATGCCTTAGAATATTTCCCTGTTAATAAGAGCAGAGAGTGGACCAACCTGATAAGCTGTCTAAGAATTTTATGATTCCTCGCAAGCCATTTATGCATTTTTCTCTGGGCTATTAACTCTGGGGATGAAATTTTAGACATACTTAAAACTGCTTTGCAAGAGAGAACACTGACAAGAGCGCTATATTTCTAACAAGCCAAAGCCCCATCTGTCATTCAGCAAACCAAGATCCACACTTTGTGAGAGCAACTCATAAAAGTACACCTCTCCCTTGTTATGGCCATTTATCCTACTTTACAAAATGTCTCTTTTCCTCCATCATTTAAGGCAAGGTGGAGAAGAAAGGGAAGATAAAGCAATATGACCATTGGTATAGATACACGTATATTACATATTGGTTCACTCGTGTGTAAAGAAAGGAGAATCTCCAGCCTGTTGAAAAGTCTGAGAGTTTATCTACAGGGATTCAAGCGTAGTCGGGGCAGGGGGACCACACAGAATATGGATGATATTATCCTGTGTACCAGTACTCCTGCTTCTTGGGAGGAAAGCAATGACAAACCTAGGTAGCATCCTAAAGAGCAGAGACATCACTTTGCCAACTAAGGTCAGGATAGTCAAAGCTATGGTTTTTCCAGGAGTGATGTATGGCAGTGAGAGCTAGACTATAAAGAACGCTGATCGCTGCAGAATCAATGCTTTTGAGCTGTGGTGCTGGAGGAGAGTCTTGAGAGTCCCCTGGACTGCAAGGAGATCAAACCTATCAATTCTGAAAGAGATCAACCCCGAATGTTCACTGGAAGGACAGATTTTGAAGCTGAGGCTCCAGTACTTTGGCCACCTCATGAGGAGAGAGGAGTCCTTGGAAAAGTCCCTGATGTTGGGAAAGATTGAACGCAAAAGGAGTTGGACACAACTGAACGGCTGAACAACAACACCAGCACTGTAGTTGAAATTAATGTTTACATGGCCCTGGTAAAAACTGTAAGAACAATTACTGTAAAACACATATGTAAAATAAATGACTACTGACCGAAGCATTTACCTTGATACAGACTTTTGCTAAACAGAGTGATAATGGTTTTGTATTATCTTCGTTATCAGACATAAGCTGCTTTCACACGACCACTAAAATCCGCAGCAAACTTTGATCCAGATCAACACGAACACACCCCGGAGAGGTGACATGGTTGATGTCGCAGATCAGATGTTCCCATGGTCTCGTTTTGAAAATCCACAACAGCTCTGATCCCACAACTGAGAACCACAGCAAAGATACCATAATGGGGGCAAAAAGGTTTTGGTGTGGATTTTCCGTGTTCCCACGGACTCAAGTAATGGTTTAAAATCCACATCGGAACAGCGACAAGGATTTTACCACCTCAAGACCAGGTACTTGTAATATGCGCTCGGTCGTGCTTAAGTGGGCATGGTCGCACTTTAATTTTTTTAAGTCCACTGCTCGTGGGGAAACGATTTTATGCTCCACATCTGCAAGCACATTGCAGCAGATTTTAGTGGTCGTGTGAAAGCAGCCTATAGTAACAGACAAGTTATCCAACCAACAGATCAAGCAGATTCAGACATCACTAACAGAACAATTCTTTGCTTCAGTGGAACTACAAGGATACCAAGACGTCGCTGCTGCCACCACCACCACCACCAGTACCTACAAGAATACCTGTGAACTCTTCACATCAGCACAGGAGGACTCCAACCACCAGGTCTGGCAGCCTGGCCTTAATCTGACCCCAATTGGCTAAACCTAGTGTGTTTACTAAATTATCACCCCAACTCCCAGATGTAGAATTCAGGCTCTACCCCACCCAGGCCAAACAGGAACATATTGTATTTGTCAGTCTATACAATGTCCCTTGTATAAGATGACCCCCATATCCCAATCCAAAATTACACTTTCATTAACCACACAGTTCTATCCTCAGCTTACTTCCATGTATAAAACAGCCCTCAAATTTTAATCTAACAATTTTAGACAAAAATATAGTCTTATACGTGGGGAAAGTACTGGACTTCTTTCAGACGAAAGTCAAATGAAGAGGAATGGGTAGACACATGGCCTCTGCTTTCTTTGTCGAACTCATAACACCTACTTATAAAACAAATCAACCTCCTTGATCGTCGAATGCAACCTTATAAAGCCAAGTTTTTAACAGCTTCTTAAATGCCGGGAGGGACTCCGGAGTCCTAATTTCACTCGGAAGGTGGTTCCACAGTGTTGGACCCACCACAGAGAAACCCCGATTCTGGGTAGAGGTTTTATGAGCCTCCCAGGGGATGATGACCCAGAGCACAAGGGACTGAGATGTTCTAGTGGTCCGGGCCAACGATGACCTCCAGATGATATGTTCTGTCTGTCAGATATTCTGGTCCTAAGCCATGGAGGGTTTTGTAAATCAAAACCAATACTTTGAACCTTATTCAGGAGGCAACGGGTATCCAATGAAAGTGAGCCAGAAAGGGGGTGATGTGGCCGTATCGGCCTGCGTCAACCACCAATCTGGCCACAGCACTCTGCACCCACTGCAATCGCCGAACAAGGGTCAAGAGAAGCCCCATGTAGAGATCTCTGCTTTGCAGCCTGGGAGGATATTGCCAAGATCCGAGCTCTGTCCTGCAGCCCAGGAAACAATTACATAAAAGGGAGTTCTGTTTTTACAAGCCAAGAACTTTGATTTGCAGAAGCAAAGAAGGCCAGGACAGCTAGTTTGTACTGTCTCCAGGATCAACAACAGCAACAACAAAAGGAGGCAGAGCAGAGATAGCAACACAGAACCTCTTTGTGTTCCTAACACCTTTATCATTTGGCAGTACCAATCAGAGAGGGAGAGCTAAAGAGAAACATATCCTGAAAAGCATCAAAGGGGATGGAAAAAGGAATTCAGCTTAATTTGTTAGTGCTGATCTCATAATCCTTTAAAAGCAGTCTGGAAGTTCTGTTGTCTAATTCAATTGCCTGAAACGCCATATGAACTCAAAAACAGGGTTTCTTAACTACTGAGAGCTCCTTCCTGAGCAGATTTGTTCTCTAATTTCAAAACTGATACTTGACAGTATATCAGAGAGAGAGGGAAGAAAAGCAAGCAGAGTTTATAAAGAAATATTCAAGAGGAATGTTGCAAGCTTTATTTATTTTTTTAAGAAAATACTACTATAATATGCAACTTGTTCCATGGAGGCAAGCCCTTCATAAAGAACATCAAATTCCTGGGATGATTTATGCTGAAATAAAAGAAAAACATACTATTAGAGACCATTGGGCAAAATCCCAAGATAATTTACTAAGCAAAGATCAATAAGTGGGGACGGGGGTTTTGTCTTCTTTTATTGCATTCTTTGAAAAAGAAATATTTTAAAGAATGCAACAACCATTTATTCTTGGCAGCCATTTATCTTATGAGGCAGAGAAATGCAGGGACTTCAGGTCTCAAATTTGGGTTGGTGGAAAAAAATTGAGCTCACACCTTAATGGTTTTCTGAAGTTCCTTGGGAAACCTTTGCCCAGCCAGTATTTACCAGCTTGGTCTGCCTCACAGGTGTATCATGAAAATATAATACGAAACAACATGAAAGGAAATGTGAATTCTGTAGAGGGAGAGAAGTAAGTATTGAACCAAAATGAGATATTTTATGAACCCGGCATCACATCTACCTGCAGAATCCACCTAGAACTAAGCCTACATAATAATCTTCTATGACAGGCCTGTCTAACAGGTAGACCGGGGGCAACCAGTAGCCCGTGAAGGGTTCAAAAGTAACCCACCAGCCATCAATAAAAAATGTGAGGGGATAAGTTCTCCACCTCTACCTCCCCCATCCCAAGTATCACCATTGCCCCAGCAAAGCTCTGGGTCTGCCAGCCCAGTGTCTCAGCCGAGCGGGGCAGTTCAAGGGCCATGGCACAGTCCCTTGCTCACCCTACTGGCCAGATGATCGGCACGCCACTGTCTCATGACCAATTGAGTTGTTGGTGCAGAGTGGAGGAAGGGGAGTGGAGGAAGGCGTGAGGGGCGGGATCATGGGTGTGCCCACCTCCTTTGTGTGGTGACGTCCCCCTCTTCCTCCCACCCTTCGATCCTCCTTCTCCGCCTCTGCCTTCTCCCACCCCCACAGCTGCCTCACATAGACTGTGACCTGCCATTCCTCCTGCTCCCCTTCTGAGCCATTCCCTCCTCCTTGCGCCGCTGTGGCAATGTGATTGCCCTGCTGCCGTCTTGGCCCATCCCAGCTGCACAGATAACATGGCAGAAGTGAGTGAGAGCTATGGGCGGCAGCAGCAATGGCAGCGAGAGGGCTGGAAGGGAGAAGGGGGGAAACAGGAGGAGAAGTAGACTCAAGTCAGGGCCCGGGCTGGTTGGGAGGGAAAGTGCACCCTTTTTAAAAAAAAGTTTTCCAGCAGCCTGGGCAAGTGGAAGGGGCGGTCTGCGCAAGCATGCACACACCTCCCTTGCACCTGTCCACACTGGCTCGAGTGGGTATAAGGAAAGCATGTGCATGGTCAACCTTACCATAGGAATGCACTGAAATATGTTCCCTCTAGAAAGGATTAATTGATTTTCAATGTGTTCCTATGGGAAACCGCTGCTCTACTTACAAAATTGTTTACTTATAAGCATATGCTCGGAACAGATAAAATTCATAAGTAGAGGTTTTAGTGTAGTAGCCCTCAGGCACTTTCGTCCAGAAAAAGTAGACCTCAGCCAGTACAAAGTTGGACAGCCCTGTTCTATGACATTATCATCTGAGGAACTGTGAGTAGTTTCTGGATTTCAGCCACTAGTCATGTACAGTGAGTAATGCTGGTTGGTTGGTTGGTTGGTTGGTTGGTTGGTTGGTTGGGCTAGAACAAGAACTGCCCCAACAAATCAATTGTGTTTTACAACTAGAGTATTTTTTTTAGCCCACGGCAATATGACTCATTGGGGCAAAAAAGCCCCCTACCCATTTAGGCAACCTGCAATGCAAATAAAGAAGAAGAAGAAGAAGAAGAAGAAGAAGAAGAAGAAGAAGAAGAA
>JAHTLZ010000045.1:2992445-3007898 GCA_023846285.1 Phrynocephalus versicolor
GAAGAAGAAGAAGAAGAAGAAGAAGAAGAAGAAGAAGAAGAAGAAGAGATGGGATGTCCTCAGGATGTCAGTGGTTGGTTCCCTCCAAGATTTCTTTTTCATTTTATTTATTGTTATATTTATGTCCACCCATCTAGCCCAAAAGGGCCTCTCTGGGTGGCTTACAACAATCACAAATAACAAAACACTGTACAGTGGTACCTTGTATAAATTTCCTTTATACAAATTTCCCATAGGGATGTATTGAAAACAGAGTAATCCCTAATTGCGACCATGTTTACGTTGTACAGTTTTGCCCCATAGACATTCTGCTAAGCAAATTTGCCCTATCTCCGGAATTTTTTATGTTGTACAGATTTTATGTTATACAACCTGTTTGTTATACAAGGGTCCACTGTACATAGTATAAACTAATATAACAAAGAAAGAGGTTTGGAGCCTTGCAGCCATTAAAACAAAAGCAAAACTAAACTATGGGTGATATCTTCATAAGCTGCTAGAAGAAAAAGAAAAAAAGTTGCTGAGCTTTCGAGAGCAGGCTTTCTTTTTCAAAGCAGGTATAGAAGTACAAACATGGCAAGGGATGTAATTTGCAAGGAGAGAGTTCTTAAAAGCTCACTTGGCAAGATGGACTCCAGACTTCTTCTTGGAAGGCACAGGGCAGCATGGTCCGATGGGGATGGACTCTACAGGCCAATTCAAACAAAGAGCAGCATGGTATGGGCACCTCCCTCTTGCTTACAACCATCATCTCTCTATTGGGTCTTCAAAGCACAGAGCTCCTGACTGGCCAGTGGTGGGATAGAAGCAGGAGGTTAATGCAAAAAAAAAAAAAACACTCTCTATTAGGGGGTGGGGAAGAAAGATTTTTTTTTCTGGGGGAGAATTTTAAAATGTCCCACTAGGAAGATCCAATGAAGATCCGATTGAAGAGAAAATGATATCACAGTACCTAGTGTTAATGACTTTTTGCTGTAGTTGTTTCTTTAGCCTTCTTCATGGTGGAGGTGGCTCTTTCATGGTATTGTGTTTCGTTGCAGTAAAAAAAAGAGGTTGGAGCTGTGCAGCCATTAGAACAAAAGCAAACTCGATTATGGGTGATACCTTCATAAGCTGCTAGAAGAAAAAATTAAAAAGGTGTTGAGCTTTCGGGAGCAAGCTCCCCTTTTTCAAAGTAGGTACAGAAGTCCAAACATGGCAAGGGATGTAATTTGCCAGGAGAGAGTTCTTAAAAGTTCACTTGGCAAGATGGACGCCAGGAAAGAAACAATACAATAAACCCCCACCTATCGCAGGGGTTAGGGACCCAACCTGACCCGCAATAATTGAAAATCTGCAATATGTGGATGCTGGGTCAGGTCAAGACTGAGCGGGCTCTCTGGGGGCTCTTGTACTTACCCCAGGCCTGGTGCTGCCCCAAACAGGCCTGCAAGGGGTTTTCCAGTCCTCCAGAGGCCCCCAAAGTGCTTTCTAGTGATCTGGAGGTCACTTCTGGTTTACTGGAAGTCACTTCCAGTTTGTGAGGAAGCACTTTTGGGGCCTCTGATGGGCCTGGGAAGGTCTTTCCACCTTACCTCAGGAAGCCTTTTTTTTTTTTTCATATACTGCGGACCCACGATATACCGGGACCGCCGTATGTGAACCGCGAAAGGGCGGGGGACAACTGTATTACAATTAAATTACAATTTTCAATTAAATTAATTTTCAATTAAATTGCAATTTTCAATGGTGCCTAGAGGTAATTTAGCTGATGCAAGGTTTAATGTCCAAGTTGGACAGAAAAGGCCTGCCGGAAAAGTCATGTTTTTAATTGCCTTTTAAAAGAGTCCAGGGAGATGGCAAGTCAGATCTCAGGTGAGAGATCATTCCACAGATTTGCAGCAACTACGGAGAGAGCATGTGATCTAGTCTACAAATGGTCTCATGCAGCAAGAACATTTTGAACCCATATCCTCACTTGAATCACATTACTGACCCTATTACAAACTCTTGTTGCACTAGAATTCTCCTTGTTGTCAGTAAATACTTTTGCAACCTTGCATGCTGCCTTTAGTAGGTTTGACTGGGAGGGACATTTAAGGGTAACTGTCAGTCACTGCAGCACTAACCAATTGATCCTTCCCCTGCTTCTGAATTCAAAGAGAGCCTGCCTTTCTGCTCAGTGCTTTCTGCCATTCTCTTTAGTTTATTGTATCCTATTACTAAAAGGAGTCGTGTTTGACAGTTTGCTATTGGTCTGTAAGCAAATAAAGTTTTTTATTCCTTCTACTATGAATGTCTCAGAGTGGGTCATTGAGACCATAAGCGCCAGTTTGTGAGAAAAGAGGTGAAGTACTCTGGGGAACATGATCCTATTCTGCTCTGTGAATCCCTGCGCTTCTACTGCACAGCAAGAGAAAATGAATAAAAAAATTCAAAACTCTGCAATGTAACACACCTAATCCAACTTTTTTAAAAAAATTGCACTTAATCCAACTTTTTTTAAAAAAAAATTGTGGGTGCAGGAGGATTAACAGTA
Organism: Phrynocephalus versicolor; assembly: GCA_023846285.1. NCBI lineage: Eukaryota > Metazoa > Chordata > Lepidosauria > Squamata > Agamidae > Phrynocephalus > Phrynocephalus versicolor. Next base: position 2,994,964 of record JAHTLZ010000045.1, read on the forward strand.
ATTCCCTTGTCTCAAAACACATTCACCCTGGGGTGAAACAGTGCCAACCAACCATCATGACATCACAGGGGCCAATTTACAATTGCTAACACATAGCCTCACTTTTGCAGTCACAGGCAAGAAAGAAAACTATTGGTACAGTATACAGAATTCTTGGTAGGCCCGTGTATTTGTCTGCTGTTCATACTTGAAACCAGTGGCTGGAATCCAGTCTGCCTCTAGAGGCATAACTTTGCCCAGCGTTACATCCAGGCAACACAGACTGTGTGATTTGATTGTGCAGTGAGTCGTGTGGTTCCCATTGTGGATAGCATGTGCATCTTGGCATTACTGTAGCTTTCGTGAGTATCACGTTCAGTTATGACCCACTGTGGCATTTATCTGGGGTAATGAATAATTCATGAGAGGTGTCTGTACTGATTGGAGGGTTTGTAGACCATTGAGAGAGTATGTGGAGTGGCCTGAGAGGATTTAAGGCTCTGCTCATCACTGTTTTAGTTAGATAGGGACCTACACTTCCTGAAGAAAAGTCCAGATAGAGTCTGAGAGAATCAGAGAGGGGCTGGCACTGTCTAGGAGCAGAAGTCAGATAGGGCTAGATAAGGGTCTTTCACTTACTGGAGAAAAGTTAGAGAGAGGAGAGAGAGGACTGTTAGAGTGCTGGTGAGGAAAACTGAGTGTTTAGTGTTTGTAAGCTTAGGAACTGGTTGTGCATATCCAACTTTATTAGTAATCAAACATAAGTGGGTTTGAGCTATATTCTCTTTGTTTATACTTCAACACGTTACCATTAATGATTTAGATTCTATCTTGTAATCAATAAAATTCTTTTATCTTTATTCAACTTAAAAATAATAATAATAAATAATAAACTTTATTTTTATGCCACCTTTCTTCCAGAAGGGGAGAAAGGCATCATAAAAATAATTAAAGTCTGAAGGCTTTAATTTACTAGCGAAACTAGTTGGTGGCAGCGAAAGAGAAAAATTAGAAGTAGTGTTTGTCAATAGCCTGTGAAAGGGCCGGGGCAAGCACGTTAACGCTACACCCAAGTACTGTGGCTACGCATCAGGATTTTGGCCCTTCTGTGAAACAATATTTCTGAATTCATGCATCTACAAATTCTTCAGTGAAGTTTCATATCCTTGTTGAAAATACAAAACTTTCAGATATGTATTGTATTGACTAGGGACCATAATGGATTGTATGATTCTGGAAGCCGCATCCTCATGCTGTCCTGAACTGTCCTGAACTTTGATTATTCAAAATGGGTGGATTGGTTCTCTGCTTGGGCAGCAGTATAACCTCTTAATAGTGAATGTCACGTACCATCCAGCAAGTTTAAACAGCTGAATTATTTACGGCAGCAAGGCACCAGAAGCTGGTGCAGAATTTTTCTTTCCTTTAAGACTTGGCTTCAGCTGCGCCCCATTTTCAAAGTCCAACACTCACACGTTAACATTTACCCATGGCTAATTTCCACTTCCTATGAAATATACATCCGTTCCCTCTGTCCAAAGAGCTGAAAAATTCAGTGTTTTCCCCTCCATGCCGAAGTCATGGATTAACCCAGTTCCCTAGCACACTCCTGATTCGTGAAATGTTACGGTACTAAGCAGACCAGGGAATGTGGGGGAAAGCACCTGAAACTTCATAAAAACAACATCTGATTATTTAATGAAGCTTTAGACGGAGGCAACACATCCGTTTGCTCTCTTCACAACAACTTCATGCCTATTCCAGTCCCTTCGCCATCTTCATTTTGTAATAATGAGCTCAACGCTGCTCGATTTGAAATCCCACCTGAAGAAACATGCTCTCCTAATTAAAAACCAAAGATGAGCTGCATATTGAAAGTAGGATAAATCATAAAAACAGATGGAATTACCTTGCCTGTAATGAGAGCAACAACAACAACAACAAAGACAGCCTTTACTATCAAACACATTCCTATTTCTGATTCACTGACCTTATAGGCCTCTTCCAAATCATTTCTATGATTCTATGATTTATACACCAGAAACCTGAGCTCTTGTAGGCAAAATCTTCCATTTTGCACTTCTAATGAAATTTATACTTGAAAATCTGGCGCATCTGAATGTGAGCCCCTTAAGAACCCCAACTTATACCTGCACGATAATACAGCCACAATGTTGTGCAGGAGAGCAAATCTGCATCCTACAAGGCAATTCTAAAAACGAGGGCCGTCCAAACCAAAAGCTATAACATCTGAATGTGAGAGAGAGTGTGTGTGGGTGCATCCGCTGGTAGCTTTAAGAATGAAGATGATAGGCAAGAAGAAGAGCCAGGGAAGTTGTTTATTGGAACAGAGAACGTGAAAGAGATGGACAATCAGAAAGTTGTGAGACCCAAAATAAGAGGGAATGATGAACAGAGAAATATGGATCCAGATATGATGGAAGAAAGTTTTCCTTGACACATTCTGGCCTCTCTCTTATGAAAAAACTCTCAGAATTTCTGTGAAAGCCACTCTACCTAGCACACTACTAATTACCCCTGCTACAGCCTTCAGATTTAAGTAATTGACATCCTGATAGTCCCATCCCTGTGTCTTGATTCCAGGCATACCTGATACCTTATTGCCTTGTCTGTATCTTTACCAGCACATGAGTCCCACCGCTGCCACCAGGAGATATGCATAAATACAGATGGAATACTACAAGCATGCTATGTTTTTGAGGCAGGGGATTTTGAGCCATGAAAGCTTGCACTAAAACAAAGCTGGCTACAGTAATTTGTCTTTTGTGAAAGATCTCACAGTGTTTTGTCCCTTTATTTTTCTCTACCTTTCCCCCTCCTTTTTTATACCATCATTTCTAATCCCCCCCGCGATTTGGGGGATGAAATGATGTCTCTTAAGGTTGTTGTTGTGAGTTTTTCAGGCTGTTTGGCCCTGTTCTGGAAGTGTTTCTTCCTGATATTTTGCCAGTCTCTGTGGCTGGCATCTTCAGAAGGCAAGGAGCTCAGGGAACTAGGAGTTCTCTCTGCTTTCTCTCTGCCCCAGAGCACAGAAAGAACTCCTAATTCCCTGAGCTCCCTGCCTTCTGAAGATGCCAGCCACAGAGTCTGGCGAAACGTCAGGAAGAAAAACTTCCAAAACACGGCCAAACACCCCGGAAAACACACAACAGGTATCAGATCCTGGTCATGAAAGCCTTTGAGAATACATTCTTAAGGTTCACCCAAAACTGGGGTTCTCCAAATATTGCAATGGAAACATCTCACCGGAAGCCAAGGGGCTGCCAGTCAAAGTTGCCATTATCCGGCTCAATCGGACTGTGGTCTGACTCACCATAAGGCAGCTTCCTCGGTTTCTAGATGTTGTTTGAACAGTAGTCCCCCCCCTGCCCCGTCCTTCACCAATGGCTATGCATGCTCAAGGCAACAGGAACTGCAGCCCAAATAATCTCTGCAGTGTCAAAGTTTGCCCGAGCCTCTCCTGACAGGATGGATTCCAATCATGTGCCCGAAGAGTTACAGGACACGAGTGCTGAACATTTTGCTACCTGAGAGAAAGAACAAGCTGGAATTCATTCCATGCACCAAAGCCGGTTGGATTTGGAACTGAATTTTTCCTTGAGGCTTGCAGTGAGACACCATTTCCAGCGCATATGAAGGTGGGCACCTAGGGAATGCAGGAAAACCCATAGAGAATCATAGAATGATAGAATCATAGAGTTGGAAGAGACCTCAAGGGTCATTCAGTCCAACCCCCTGCCATGCAGGAACCTCCATCACAGGACTCCCAACAGATGGCCATCCAGCCTCTGCTTAAAAACCTCCAGAGAAGGTCCTTCAGCATCTGAATGCCACCTCCCAACAGATGCTGCCTGAAGCAATCTTTCTCATTCTAATAGTAATGCCACTCTGCTAGAACATTCCCTCAGCAAACACACTGATGTGAGAAAGATTCCACCAAAGGAGAAAAATACAAACCAGTAGCCTAAGGATAATTCTTTGCCATTTTCACTTCAGCATTTCTTTTTTCCAAATCCTCAAGGTTTCCTCTCCATGTCTGACATCTAGAAAACAATTTTAATCATCTTCCAAGAGAGAGTGACTAACTTTTTTTGTGAGAACTTTGAAGCATTCCATGCGATCACAATACAAAAGGTGTGCAATTAACTTAAAGGCATTCTCTGTGCTTCTTGCACTACACACTGATTTTCAGAAGAGTTTTAATTAAAGTTTCTGACAGGAAGATAGCTATTTCGGGTCATTTCTTCAAGGCCTTTTCACTTGGGGATGCGGGAGGAGGGTAGACGGAGGCCAGCTAACAGTAGCCTGACTGTTCCATTCCGTTCATAACAATAGAGATGAGTAATTATAGTTGAGATAATTTTTTTTAATAAATGAGGAGTTACCTCCATGTAATTTTCCTGTCTGTACAGAGGTATCATAGTCCCAGTGTAAGTACTCCGACAAAGAGGCATTTGATAGGCCAATAAAGCAGGCAAAGAGAGTGCGACACCATGAAATGGCAGCTGACCTTTTAGAGGCAACTAAAGATACAAAAAAAGAGGTGGAGAAAGGTAGATTCCCCCAAGTTATACCTGCATGATAAAATAGCTACAGTGTTGTGCAGCAGGGCAAATCTATATTCTACAAGGCAATTCTAAAAATGGGGAGCAGTCCACACCAAATACTATAATGTTGAAACTGGACTTCTGATTGGCACCAAAATTAGCCCAGGTGAAGCAGTCTGCTCTTCCTCTGTGCCAATTTAGGGGATATTGGGACAAAGGCATTTCAAGTAAGGATTTTTAAAATTAAAACTGTTTCACACTCCCCATTCAGAAATCTTCTCTTCTATCTGTTCAGTCATGTCTGACTCTTGGTCATTTACAGTTTCCTTTAGTTCCATCAACACCATTCCAGTGTTCCTTCCAACGGGGTCAAGCCAATGAGTCCTTGGGTAGCCCTTTCTTATTTTACCATTGACTAATCCCAGCACAACTGTCTTTTTCATAGAATTATAGAATCATAGAATCATTGTAGGATTGGAAGAGGCTCTGGAAGTCTTCTGGTCAAACCCCTCCCCAAGGCAGAAAACCTCATTCCATTCCAGACCGATGGCTGTCCAATCTTTTCTTGGAAACCTCCAGCAATGAGGCCCCCACAACATTAGGAGGCAAGCTGTTCCACTATCTAATGGCTCTCACCATCAGGAAATTTCTCCTTATTTCCAGGTTGGCTCTCCCTCTGAGGAGTTTCCACCCATTGGTTCTTGTTATACCCTCAGGTGCAACTGAGAATAAATCAATGCCCTTTTGAGTCTGGTGATCAGAAATAGACAGATTTGAAATACAGTAAACCCCCGCCTATCGCGGGAGTTAGGGACCCAACCCGACCTGCAATTGAAAACCCGCAATATGCAGATGCTGTGTCGAGTTGAGACTGGGGGAGGCTCTCTGGGGGCTCTTGTACTTACCTCAGGCCTGGCGCTGCTCCGAATGGGTCTGCAAGGGGCTTCCTGGGCCCTTGGAGGCCCCAAAAGTGCTTTCTAATGATTCGGAGGTCACTTCTGGTTTAACAAAAGTCACTTCCAGTTTGCCGGGAAGCACTTTTGGGGCCTCTGACGGGCCTGGGAAGGCCTTTCCTCCTTACCCCAGGAGGCCTTTTTTCATATACTACTGACCCGCGATATACCGGGACCGCAGTATATGAACCGTGAAAGGGCGGGGGACAACTGTAGCTCATATACATTGAACAAATCAATCTTGTTTATCTTGGGGGGGGGAGAGTTTGCTTTAAATTATCAGTCCCCAAAATGCAGATATTTTGCCACAAATGTATTTTCAAACTTGTTCAAAAATAAGCCAGGACAATCGCTTTGAATGTGAATGAGAGGTAGTTAACCAATGGAAAAAGAATACATTTCTGTGATTTTCCTCCGCTTGGTGTCACTTTGTGTTTGGTAATGAGCACAAGATGGTATCCTGTCCAAATGTGGTCCATTTTCAAAATCTGAGCAGCCCGTGGCCTCTTCTCCCCACCAGCTCACCCTGTCATGCATCCCCGCCAGCTGGCCCCTCCCCATACTGGATGGAGACGTCAGCTTGCAGTTTTACGGTTTGCCTGCCCTCCCTCTCTCCCATCCCCCCAGCCACCTGCTCAGCCTACCCACCCCAGCTCCATTGCTGCAGCTTCCTCCCCGCCTCCTTGCATATTATAGAGACTTGTCCAAAGTCCAGCCCGGGGGCCAAATGTGGCTGAGTGGTTGCCCCCCCCCCACACACACACACATTTTCACCTCACCAAATCTGGTCCTCCTTGCAAAAAGATTGGACACCCCTGCTTGACTGCTGCCAGTGGGGTTTATTTATTTATGTATAAATTTTTATACTGCCCGTGTTCCCAAGGGAACTCTGGGCGGTTAACAACAACAATAAAAACAAACATCAGATACGCAATGTTTTCAATGTTCAGGCTGCCCTTTGGTATTGAAAGCTTTACTTCCCTTCTCTTGCTGGTAATGCAAACCTCAAATTAGGCAGCAATACCGGACTATTTACTGATGTTTTGAATTGTGGAAACAGACACACAATATCCCATATTCATAAACTATAGTTTTTTTAGAGGACTGAACAATCTTTATTGTTGAAATAAGTATGAAAAAAGGAATATAAATAACGAGGAAAGTAAGGAAACACTCATTTCCCAAATACAGTGATGCCTCTGATAACGAGGTTCCCCATTGAAATGAATGGGAAACCAATTAATCCATTCCAGAGGTCTGAGAAAAGCAAAAAAAAAAACCTGGGGGTGGCGAGGCACTGGGGCGGCAGGGCGGCAGGGGCAGCGACGGGCGCGGGGGTGGTGGGGGCGGTGGCGGGCAGCGATGGGAGGATGGCGACGGGCGGCTGGCGGGCGGTGGAGGTGCGGACAGCGGTGGCCAGCAGCGGGGGGCGGCAGGGAGCGGCATGCTGTCCAGCACCCTCTCTCCATTTTGGCACCCTAGGCAACTGCCTAGTTCGCCTTAATGGAAGCGCCGGCCCTGGGTACACTTTTGTTTTCAAAGCATTATGAAGCATTTGTTATCCGAGGCAGGCTATAGGGAATAGGGAATATTTGTTATCTGAAGCAGCCCTATAACCAGAAATTTCCATTTGTTATTGAAAAGATTTGTTATCAGAGGCATTCTTTATCAGAGGTATTACTGAATTTCTGTTGCTCCATGAGAATAAATCCCAGACCTCACACCCACCCAACCACACTCACACACAAGAATTGGGATTGGGAATTTAGCTAAACTATAGGAAGAATTTCCTGATGGCATGAGCTGCTCTTCACTGGAAGAGACTACAGTACCTTGAAAGGTGGTGGATGCCCTGGATTGGTGGTCTAAAGAGGAACCAGATGGTCACCTCTCAGGACATAGGCCTTTGAAGTTTTATCAGACTACTGCGCAGCTTGGGTTAGGGTTAGGTCTAGTGAGGTTAGAGGCATGTCCAAACTTCAGCCCTCCTAATGTTTTGGACCACAACTCCCAGAATTCCAAGCCTATACAGTGGTACCTTGTATAAAGGAATTAATTCATTCTAAATGAAATTATGTTAAGCAAATGTTCCTTTATACAAATTTCCCATAAGAATGCACTGAAATGGAGTAATCCCATTTTTATGTTGTACGGATTTGCCCCATAGGTGATTCTGTTAAGCAAATTTCCCCTATCTCCAGAATATTTTATGCTGTACAAATTTTATGTTATACAAACTTTGTTATACAAGGGTCCACTGTATTTCCAATGGCAAAGGACTGTGGGAGTTGTGGTCCCAAACATCTGGAGGGCCGAAGTTTGGACATGCCTAGGGCAACAAATACACAAAATAGTTTTTGAATTAAAATCCCTGTGTTTGTTTTTTAAGCAGAGAAATAGACTTGTGCCAGCTTCAGGAGGGGGAAATCATAGTTCCGTTTATTCAGTGACACCACCACCACCACCACCACCCCCAGGATTACAAAATATTCATTGAGCAATGGTTTTAGGACTTGCTTCCCCTGTGCAGGAAGGCACTAAGCCATTCCAAAGTATTGCCATGCTGAGGCACAAGAGAGGACCATGCCTCCAGAAGACACATAATCACCACTGTGTTTTAAATTCATGAGAGCTTATCGGGCTTAGGTGGGACGCATTCCAAAGCAGCCTTAGAGATTTCAAGATAAGAAGGGCTCTACGATGCTCAACCTCACAGACATCCTCATGGGGTTTGCAGGCTAGGGTATAGATTTGTTCTTAATCCAAAAGCCTCTGAATATTTGATCTGGGAGAACAATTCACTAGGAGAATGTCAGTGCATTTCCTACTGTTTATGGCATCAATTCCAACAGAGAGAGGAAAGAAGGAAGGAAGGAAGGAAGGAGACAGATGACAAAGAGAATTAGAGCCCATAATTTAGAACAAGCAAATCCTTAACTAAAGAATGCATCTTAAGTGTCACTGTAGGGTTTTGCAAATAGGCAACTTTGGTGACTCTTTTTCAGGACGTAAGCACTGGATTCTTTGAAGTCTGATTTCACAAACCAAAAAGACTGTGAGGGCTCTATCCAAAAATATTGTCCCCATGGGTTATGCCCCCTTTAGCCTACCAGAGAAGTTGGGATTTTTTTTGTTCCGGTAAAAAATGCGAGCCAGAAGTCCATAGGAGCTCATAGAATTAGAGATGGGCACGACTCAGAAAAATTGTTCATTTTCGTTTTTGTTTTCATTTTCGTCTAGGGGTCCATTTCAGCTCGTTTCCATTTTCGTGAGCTAATTTCAAAATTTTTCGTTTTCGTTTCGTTACGTAACGAAAACAAAAAACAAAAACGAAATTTTTTTCGTTTCTTCCCATTTAGCTCCATTATGTGCTTTTCCAGTAATGAAAAATGAAAATTGGCTCAAAATTAGTCGTTTCGTTTCCGTTTTCGTTCCAGTTCTGAGCCGTTTTTGTTTTTCGTTTCGTTACGTAACGGAAATGAAAAACGAAAACGAAAACGAAAATACCGCTAAGTCGTGCCCATCTCTACATAGAATCATAGAATCATAGAATCATAGAGTTGGAAGAGACCTCAAGGGCCGTCTAGTCCAACCCCCTGCCATGTAGGAACCCTCATCACAATATTTCCGACAGATGGCCATCCAGCCTCTGTTTAAAAAACCTCCAAAGAAGGAGACTCAACCACCCTCTACGGCAGCATATTCCACTGCCGAATAGCTCTAACTGTCATGAAGTTCTTCCTAATGTTCAAATGGAATCTCTTTTCCTGTAGTTTGAAACCATTGCCCTGAGTCCTAGTATCTGAAGCCATGGAAAACAAACCTGTTCCCTCTTCAATATGACATCCTTTCAAATATTGAAACATAGCTATCATATCCCTTCTCAGTCTTCTTTTTGAAAGGCTAAACATTCCCAGTTCCCTAAGCCGTTCCTCATAAGACATTTCCTCCAGACCCTCAACCATCCTGGTAGCCCTCCTCTACACCCGTTCGACGTTGTCAACATCCTTTTAAAATTGAGGCGCACAGAACTGGACACAGTACTCCAGGTGGGGCCTGACAAGAGCAGAATAGAGTGGTACTATCACTTCCCTTGATCTAGACACTATGGTTCTGTTGATACAACCAAGAATCACATTGGCTTTCCTGGCCACCGCATCACACTGCTGACTCATGTTCAATTTGTGGTCCACCAAGACTCCCAGATCCCTTTCACAGGTACTATCCTCCAGCCAAGTATCCCCCATCTTATATTTGTGCAATTCAATTTTTTTTACCTAAATGTAGTACCCTACATTTCCCTCTGTTGAAATCCATTCCGTTAGCTTTGGCCCAGCACTCTAGTCTGTCAAGGTCATTTTGGATTTTCATCCTATCCTCTAGGGATAGGTTTTCCTTTTTTCCCCCTAGCCCAGACCAGCTCATCCTGGGGCTGGTTGGTGCTTTTTAATTTTTTTTAAATTTCCCCTCCCCCTAGCGCTGATAAGCTGACCTGGCTGTCAGTGCTGTTTTTTTATTATTATTTTCTTTTTTTTCCCTAGCACCACCTGCTGGCCGTGGGGCTGAATGGCGCTTTTTAAAAAAAATCCTTGTACGTGGGAATGGAGAGCCCACATCTTCAGTCATGTGACCAAGAAAGAAGAAAAGCTGGACTTTCACTATATCCAGATCTTTCCCCCAGGTGAGATATTGGCCTTGGTCATCATTCTGCAATCTTAACATGTTTTCAATTCTAATTATGTGTTTATTGCTGAGGGTCAGTTTCTAGAGTCATTTTGCAGGGCACACTCTCTCTTGAGTTGAAATTATCACAGCTTCAACCTTGGCATCCCAGAACAAGGCTGGAAAAGATTCCCAACTGAATCCCTGGAAAACTGCAACCCATCTACCTAGACAATGCAATGTGGCTACAAAAAATGCAAATACTATTTTAGGCTGCGTTCATAGAAGCATAGTCTCCAAATCCCTCAAGCTATTCATTCCCCTCTGTTTGACACTGGTTAGGGCTCAACTTGAGTACTGCATCCAGTTCTGGATATTGCACTTCAAGAAGGATGCTGACGAATTAGAACTTGTTCAGGGGAGGGCAACAAGGATTATTAGGGAACTGGAAACCAAATCTTATGAGGAAAGACTAAAAGACCTGGGCAAGTATAGTCTTGAGAAAAAAGGACCAAGGAAAGTTATGATAGCATTTTTCAAATACTTGAAAATCTGTCATACAGAGGAGGGGCAGGCTCTGTTCTGCCCCATGGCTGGCTGCCTCATGATTAGAAATAGTTTGAAAAAATAAGATAGAATGTTGAGAACTAATTAAATATAAATATAAATATAAAGAAAAATAAGCCCCTAAACTGCACTTTCCTGGCTGGTGCAAGGGAGACCTGTATTCCTCTCTCCTCTCTCTGCTTTGAAGGCTTCCTGAGACAGAATGTTCCAATCACCCACAATCCAGCAGGGGGAGGGAGAGAGAGAGAGAGTGCCTATACTGGCTCACTTGGGATCATGTGATCTGCTCCAGTGCTTGTATATCAAGACATTGCTTGTTGATCAAGGCAAAATTTAGAAGAAATCTTTCCTGGTCTTGAAAAACACTCTTAAACCAAGTTACTCTTAAACCAACGTATTACTGTACCTGTATTTTCCCATCTATAAGATGCCCCATGTATAATCCCCCTCCTTTTCCAATCCAAAATTATGATTTCACAACCATGCTCGGCTTACTTCCATGTATAAAATGCACCTTAATTTTTAGTCTAAGCAAAAGTACTGTATGTTCAGTGACAAGCTTCAAATCATCAGTATATCATTTTTTCCTTTGAAGACACAAAGAAAAATCAGACCCTGTCCTTAATTTGCTGTACAACTCCCCACCACCACCATATATATTTTTCAACATGGAGCTTTTCCTAACATGCATACATACTACTTGCTGCTTTCCATAAGCTACTACATATCTTTGTTTTAGTTTTGGAGCCATTCTTTCTTACTGCAAAATACAGAAATAAGCATAATCCAAAGGAGAACTGCCTTCGTTCCCATACAAGTCCAAGACGAGTCAAAGTAGGTCAGTTTGCTATGAGAGAGAGAGAGAGAACCAAAACAGAATTTCCTACACCTTCACCTCAACACCACTCTTCCTAGCCTCCTCCCGCAAAACCGTCGGCAAAGCGTGAAAGCGATTCATCAAAGCTGTGATTTGCTTTACATTTATCCACATCAAACCGTTCGTCTCATCCATTGTGCTGTAAATGATCTAAGCCTACCTTTCTGTCTCACTGCACTGGCCCTCATTTTTCCCCTCCCTCATTATATGCCACCAAACTTCTGAGCGGTACCATCTTTTGTTCTCCACCCCTCTTGCTTCCAAACCAGACATCAATGAAGCTTACATGGACTGAACAGCACACAATACACACAAAAAAAAGAGTAGTTTTAATGATTTCTTTCCCCCAAACAGAGAACGGCTTTTAAAAGAGCATGCCTGCCCCTCTTTTATTTACATTATTCTACATCTCTCTCTCTCTCTCTCTTTGTAATACTCAGCTAAACTGGACTTACTTTCTCTCTAACAAATCAATGACATTTTTGACGGTGTAGCCAAAGAAACGTCGTGGCCTCCTGGTTAATGAGATTCAAAGGCCTTCCTTTTCCCGTAATCTCATTTTCCCTCCATACTGTTCAATGTCAACATTAGGCATGCCTCAATCTCATGTCTCTTAATTCCCTATGTTGGACAGCTCTCTCTTGTAGCCCAACGAAGTTGTCACCATTTATCAATGCCAGGTGAGCTATCCTTGTCATGTATTTATTGGCTTTTTAAAAGATTTGTCTCTTTGCTGGAATAAAAGCCCTCGCTTTTTCATCTGCGTTTGTCAAGAGAGCCGCTGTACACTTATCGGCTCCTTTCTTCCCCAGTGACGTATCCCTGTTTTGCTAGTCCAACATCCACTTCATTCTCTTCTCCGCTTTGCTGTACCATTAACCTTGAATGTGTTGTTCTCTAGCAAAATAGCTGCTTTACTGCCAGTGGTAACTTTATAGGGAACGTTCCATTCTTCCTTTCCCATGTTGCATTTGGCCTTAAGCACAGACCTGTCAAGTGCCACGGTTTTGGCGGGACATTCACGGATCAATTATTCTTTCCCGCCGTCTTCCCGAAAAAAAATTCTCTGAAATGTCCCGCATTTCCAGCAGAGGGCGTCTGAGCTCCAGATACTGCTGGGCAGCTGTATGGCCGGCCACCAGGTGACCTACCAGAGAGCACCTCTCCCTGCACAACCCCTAACCCACATGCCACCAGCTGTCCAGATTGGTATAGATATATATATATATAATAGATAGATAGATAGATAGATAGATAGATAGATAGATAGATAGATAGATAGATAGATAGATAGATAGATAGATAGATAGATAGATAGATAGATAGATA
>JAHTLZ010000045.1:3009125-3023939 GCA_023846285.1 Phrynocephalus versicolor
GACAGATTTAAATTCCAAGAAAGGAAGTTTTACCTGACTATTAGAAAGGGCTTCATGGCGGTAATAGTCACTGTGCTTCGGAATGAATGGCTCAGAGGGTAGTGGTTTCTCTTCCATTGTTCTGCTCTTTTATGTTTATTGCATTATTGTAAACCACTTGGAGTTCTAGTTAGAATACGGGAGGTAAATAAATAAATAAATAAATAAATAAATAAATAAATAAATAAATATTACTATTTTATTATTTATCTAATTTATTTGATATACCGCACTATCTGACCAAAAGTCACTCTGGGTGGTTTACAAAATTTTAGACATAAACAGTACAATAAATAATATATTATACAATATACAATATACAGTATAACTAAGTAAAAATCAACAAATCAATCATAATTAAATCAAACAACAAAACAATAATGATGAATCTCAATTAATATACAAGAAAAGAGAGAGGCAGATTAAAATATAATATAAGAACCAGATCAGCTATATGATGAACAATAACCAGGGGAAGCAAGTCTATACAGCCAGGTCTTGAGCTGTTTTTTAAGAGGCTTGCAGAGTGGGGGGCCAGACAAATCTTGGAGGGCAGCTGATTCCATAGGCGTGGTGCAACCACTGAGAAAGCCCGATTCCTGGTGTTAGTTTTCCGGGTTTCCTTTGGGGTCAGCACCCTCAGATGACTTACCTGAGAAGAACAAGTGTTCCGAGCAATACTTGGTGGTAGGAGCCATTGCGACAGATGATGAGGCCTCAAACCGTTTAGGAGTATGTAAGTCATTGTAAGAACTTTGAAGTCAATATGGAAGTGTTTAAGCAACAGTTACATGACCACCTGTCATGGAAGCTTTAGCTCTGGGTTTTTTATTTTTTTCCTAGTGACCCTTGGGGGCCCGTCCACCTTTGCCAATTCTGTTTGGCCAAGTACCCCAGCATTCACTACACCAAGGTTAGAAACTGCATGAGACTTGTTCATTTTTCTGGCGATCCAGAGTACTGTATCTGCAAAGCTTTCCTCCAGTACAAACAAATCACTGTGGGGTGGGTTTTTTTTTTGTTTTGTTTTGTTTTGTTTTGTTTTGTTTTTTTGTCAGTTTTCTCAACTGCTCAACTTTCACACTCATACACATTGATCAAAAATATAAGAGTGTGGATAATCTTGGGCTTGGGCTCATCCTTAAATCAAATTCTAATTCCTTCATTTTTCTCCCTCTTTGCCTCAGTCTTATGATCATATGGCTGCGGTCACCATTTAGATTGAAGATTGAACCAAAGTATGCAAAATCTCTGTTTCAGTTTCTTCATTGTCGGTGCTTAAGCTTTGTAGTTCTCTGCAGTCGGGATTGTTGTTGACTTAACATTCAACTACAATCCTGCTTCTGGCACTTTCTTCTTTCTTTTTCTCTAATACAGAAGTAGGGGATTCATTTACAGAGAAAGATATGAAACAGACAGAGAGCTATATATAAATCTGTTAAGTTTTTAGTAACTTTTGTTGAAGCTCAAAACTGGCAACCCGGGTTACCTGGAAACAAATTTCTCTTTTAGTACAATTTAGGCATATGTAAGGTATCTCTTTGGATCTCATTTTGTTTTGAATGCTCTTCCTATCTTCACCTTACTGAATGTATTTCTTCTCACAATTGCTGCCACAGTCTTGTCATGCATCATAGATTTGCAAACATCTCTAATGACAATTTAAAATGTTTCCTCATTCAGCTGGTGGATAACGTGCCTCTCATCTGAATTACCCAACTCATTAGGTTGAATTAGTGCTTAATAAATGCTGAGTTCTTAGCAGCTTGGCAGCTACTTAGGAGTCAATCTGTAACACTGAGGTTGGGACTAAGTGTGGCTTGATACCTTGGAACATTTATTGATCTGCTTGTTTCCCCACTTTCAGTTGGGAACTGGCCCTTTTTAAAAATCATTTTACATTAACGACAAATTGAAAATACATGCAACGATTCCTTGGGTCAGGGAGGCTCTTGATCTGAATCATCATAATCTTCTTACAACTGCCAAGCTGGAAGAGACCATATGGATCACGACAACCAGGTCTTGTCAGAGAGGCCCAGTGGATGGAGAAAGACATCAAGTGAAAATTCTCAGTCATCCAGGTGAGGTTATCTGGAAATTGAGTCATGGCAACTGGACTTCTTTTCTTGTGAGATTGAAACATTTTGCTACTCATGCAAGCAGCTTCTTCAGTCTGAGGAAAGTTGGTGGCGAGGCCTCACCTGGATTTCACATCACCCTGATCTATAGTGTAGTGATATGAACTACACAACACATGGTTACACAACACATGGTTGCAAGCATCTTTAAGTCCCAGGCACGTTTTGCATCTTGTCTCTCGTCTGGGCTCAAGGCTTTTATTGGTTACAGTAAACAAGCATCATAAGGGGTGGAGTGAGAAGCATTGACATAGAAGAGGCTACTTGCTGGTGGTCAGGTAGCCATGAATTCCATTGGTGGGAGGGCCGCAGGCAGCTGTTTGTCCTGCAACCCCCTCTCACAGGCTTTCTGGCTGATCTGAGGGGAGATACAGACCGAGATGGATTCCTGAGTAGAGATGGGCACGACTCAGCGAAATTTTCGTTTTCGTTTTCGTTTTTTCATTTCGTTTCGTAATGAAAACGAAAACGAAAATTTTTTCAGAAGCAAAACAACAGAAACGAAACGAAAAAATTTGCCGTTTTTCGTTTTTGTTATGGCAGACACATTGCATTGAAAATAATGCTAACGAAACGAAAAATTTTCATTTTCGTTTTTGTTTTTCGTTTCATTTCGTAACGAAAACAAAAACGGAAAATGTGCAACCCCCCCCCCCAAAAACGAACCGAAACGGACCCCTAAACGACAAACGACAAACGAATAATTATTTTTTTGAGTCGTGCCCATCTCTATTCCTGAGTATGTGGGCTTAGCTATGGAATCCATTCCCCTCCATCCGAGGCCTTCCCGCTCAGATAGAGAAGTTAATGGCTCCCAAAGGCCTTACCCATGTAGGCAGCTGGGGTCATGTCCTTCTCCGCAAGGGGACTTCTCTATACTATTCAGATTAAATGTTTTGATCTTGTATTTCGACCTTGCAAGAAAAGAAGTCCAGTTGCTATGACTCAGATCCCAGCTATCAAGTGAAAAGGCGAGCTGAACACTCTCTACACTTTGAATGAAAAACAGATGACACCGGTCACTAGAGTATTATCACTAGTACAGATGGGCACTAATTGAGAGTTCTTGTTGGTTCGTAGTTTGTTGGTGTTGATGAATCACAAACCATGCCGAATTTAAAAATAAAAATTAGTTTGTGGTTCATTTGATTTGGGCCCATCTCTCAATGGGTTTCTCATCCCACACTCTACTTCATGGTCTCTAGCACCTATCTTAATCACTCTGGGCCTCCTCCTCTTCCTCTTCACCCTCTCCACTGCTGCTGCCCAGCTGAGTAGAACAATAGATCGTCAAATTCTTTGACGTCTCCCTATATATAGCCCAATGGATGGCTATATACACTTTCCACAATGCTCAAATAATCCACCAAGGAAGCACTGGGGCAGGACATGGGTCCCAGACCGCCTATTGTCCTACTCAACTGGGCAGCAGCATTGGAGGCAGCAGAGGAGAGGAAGTGGCCTGGAGTGAGTAAGAGAAATGCTGGGGACCATGAAGTGGGACATTCTGGGAGATAAACAAAGGGAAATGCAACATCAATGATGAAAAAGTCTAGTGTTTCATTTCGCTTCACGAAAGCACGGTTCCCCAAACCATGCATGAAACAAACCATGAACCAGGCTGGTTTGGGGTGGGTGGGTGGGTTTGTCGTTCATTTCATCCCCATCTCTAGTCACTAGCGATCTGACAATGCATATTCCTGCCAGGAACATTTAATAATATAAGCACAGTTTGGTGCACTGTCAGACCACTAGTGAGTAGCGGTGGCGGTGGTGTTACAACTCTCAGATGAGTCCATGTTGATTGGCGTATGTGTAATTATTTAAAAACACACTGTTGTATCTAAAACAGAGGATTATTCAAATATTAAGCGAATTAATAACTTTAAATTTAAAATGTTAGGCATTCTTATCAGATCTGTATTTTCCCAGCAATGTTCACAAAAATGAATTAACGTGCTTTTCTGTTTCTTAATTTTCCTCCTGTAATTCACAATGCCATAGCCCAAGTGTTAAGCTTAAACCAGAGCCCAGTGCAGCTTTGATTGCTGTAGATGTGTTGGGTGGAGTCCTGTTTCCATTCTTTCAGCATTCCTCTAGTTCAGTGGTGGCAAACCTTCAGCACTCCAGATGTTTTGGACCACAATTCCCACAGTCCTTTGTCACTGGCAATCTAGGCTCAGAATTCTGGGAGCTGTGATCCAAAACATCTGGAGTACTGAAGGTTCGCCACCACTGCTCTAGCTGATCTGTTCCACTGACCTCACAACCAGAGCACAACTACTTAGAACAAACCACAGAGCTGTGCAGGGAAACTCCCTGCATGATAACAACTGTGGGCACAGCCTTTTCCAACAAGATTCTGAAGTTTGTCTTTAAACCAGACCTGACTGCCCTCTGTAAGGAGTGACCCATCGTGGCCATGACATTTTTGCAAACTTGCTCTGTTTATTTAAAGTTACTCAAGCCAGGAAATCTGTCCCGCTTCAGGAGTCATTCCAAAAGGCATAAAGAAATGTGCTACTTCAACATATACAATAGCATTGCAATGAAGGAAATGCACAGAGAATATTTTGCTTATTCACAAAGCCCTTCAGGTTGATGGAAAAGGTTACCGAGAATCCAATCAGTGCGCTAGGATATGTTTAGCTCCTCTTTGTCCTCCCAGCCTTTATGAATGCCTGTGATCTTGAACCATGGCAAGGGCTGCATTCTGCTTATCTCACGCTAATAATGCAGCCCAAAGAGCTTTCACTTATAATGCCAGCAGCTGCCGGGTGAAGCTAAACACGATTCATTATCCACAATGAACATCATGACGTGGCAGATACCTGAATAACTTGAGCACTGGACATACCTTGCCAGAGCAGTTTTCAAACCGGGGGCAGGGGGGGAGAGATGTTGAGGTCTTCTGCACTTCTGAGTCATTCCTAGAGAATGGGCCTGAGCCTCCATTTGGAAATTTGTGCTGGTTTGTATTTATAGCACCGCAAGTGTTGTGTGCTCCCATCCCCGGCCTCCCCAGTTGGATCCCCCACTCACCAGTGGACACGCATTCCTCTCCTCCTCCTCCTCTTCGGTTGTATGGCTACCCTCCAGCCAGTGCATAGGCTTCCCCGGCCCACCTCCGTCACTGACCACCCACTCAGACAAGGAGGCAGGACAGGCAAGCCCATGTCCTGTAGGAACGGGTGGAATGGCCAAAAAGGAGGAGGAGGAGGAGAGAAGCATGCTCCAAGTGGTAAGTGGGTCATAGGGCAGGGAGGCAGGAAGGGGAAAAGAATGTGTGGTGGCACCTGTGGAGCTGAGCATAACAACCAGCACAAACCTACACACCCAGGTTTACGTCCATCTCTAGCCACTACTACACTCATGTATGTGCAGATGTTAGGCTAGACTGGATCACAGAACTTGGGTCACACTGGAGAAGAGAACATAAAAACTTAAAAAGAGCCATCCATGGTGGATCAGGCGAAAGGCCCATCTAGTCCAGCTTCCTGTATCTCACAGTGGCCCCACCAAATGCTTCTGGGAGCGCACGAGGCTAGATATCTGTTTCTTGATACCACTCCCCTGCATCTGGCCCTTGAAGTACCCCGGTTTTAAGC
The DNA here is from genome assembly GCA_023846285.1 of Phrynocephalus versicolor. Taxonomy (NCBI): domain Eukaryota; kingdom Metazoa; phylum Chordata; class Lepidosauria; order Squamata; family Agamidae; genus Phrynocephalus; species Phrynocephalus versicolor. Next base: position 3,014,914 of record JAHTLZ010000045.1, read on the forward strand.
CTGGAGATTACACATCTCCATCATGGTTTGTAACCTGTGATGGACATTTCCTCCAGGAATCTGTCCAATCAGACAGGGAGGCAGGATGATGCATGTCCTTGCACAGTTCCTGATTGGCCAGCACCAAGAAGAGGGAAAGATGATGCATTGGAGGCTTCTTCCTGGTTGGAATTTTGCCCAGTGCAAGCTAAATCAAGGTAAGACAGTGGTTGATTTTGTTCCAGAGGGTGGGACTGAGTTCCGACCTCCAGCTGTGCTGGCATGTTTCATTTCAGAATCAGAACCAGTCCCCTTCTGAAATGAAATGCCCATCTCTAATTCCAACCCACAAGGCAATAAGACTGGAAGTATAAAACAGGCGGGCCTTTAAGGTGAGTGGGTCGGCATTTTGGGTCCTCCCTCCTTCCTCTCACAGCTAGGGATTAAGTGAGTGAGAAAAATATTTCCAGATGTCACATTTTGAACAGGCCTTCTGTGAAAGATAATTTGCTTGTGACAGCCGTGACACAACCATTGGTGGCCGAGCTCCTTCTCGCCTTTTAAGATCCTTAGCTTTTAATTGGAATGCTGCTGTCAAGCTATGTTTTTTTTGTTTTTTCCACTTTGGAAGAAGGTCCTCTGACTGGGGATTTAACCAAGCGTGTATGGCAATTAACTCTTCCGTGGCCTTCTTAGTGGTTTCTTGGGAGCATGTGGAAATGTTAGGATTTTAAAAACCTAAAGAACGCAGGACAGCAGAATTGGCATCAAGTCCTCCACAGTGGACCACCACTTATTCCTTAGTTCTGGTGAAGCCAAACACCTTTGCTGGTAACCAATGGAAGACAGTCCCTTCCTCTTTGTAGACATATTTAACAGCTAATGAGTAAAGAATGTGAAGGAAATTGCTGAAACAAAAGACAGTAGTATTTCATCAGGAACAGTGGAATGACCTTGCTTCTCACCACATCTCCTCCTTCTGCCCCCTGCTCATGGGAGAGTTTGTGAAGGAACCCAAGATATTTTGCGGCCTGAGGTCAAAATCCAAATGGCATCTCTCCCTCTGCACACCAAGGTTCAGTGAATATGGGTGACTAGATGCCAGCGGAGTAATTTTTGGCAAAACATTCCTCAAGCATCTTGCCCTCCTCATGGCAATAAACAAACAAGCAGGCAAGCAACAATAACTGACCATTCTTCCCAGTGAAACACACAAAGGTGTCTTGTAATGAGTCAGACGAGCAATTTATCTACCTCAGTATTATCACTGGTGACAGGCAAGATTATTTCCTGGCTCTACATGGAAGTCCCCAGTGGTCTTCCATACAAGCACAAACCACGCCTGACCTTGCTTAGCTTCTGAAAGCACATCAGATGTTGGATTTATTAACAACCTCACATACTATCTGTAGTTTGCTTGACTGGGAGGGACCTTCCTGGGCTAGGGTGATTATCTGGCCAGCACTAAACAATAGTTCCTTCAAGCCTTTGAATTCAAATATATCCTTGTCTCTCTGTTGAGTGCCTTTTCCCTTTCTTGAGTCAGTTACTAGCAGTGTTGTTGTTGATCTGTTCAGTTGGTTGCTAAGTGTGTATGTGTGTTGTGTCATTACAGTCGTGACCGACCCTACGTGACTCCACGTCCATGTAGGTGTGCAGTAAAGAAAGCAGAATATACAAGTCTTTGTAACTTCAAGTAACTGTAGGTAAATAAATACAGTATTTTTTTCTATTCTTTCATTTAAAAATGTCATATAGCAAATTATTTGCAAATAAATGAGAAATGGGTGGACTCTGAAGAATTTATAGCCATTCTTCTCGGCCAGTCTTTGTATTTTACTGCATAGCAAAAAGAAGCTTTATAAGACATTCAAAACTCTGCAACATGGGAGCAGGTGTCTTCAGAGTGGTAGGTGACATTAAATGGTAGGATTGACCCTTGGCAGCCACCAAAGGCCAAAATGAAGCAGGTACTCTAAGGGTTTCTGTCCACAACAAGTAATCTAAATTCAGGGAACAGGCAACACCTGGAGTTGCATGAGTCTTTATAGGAGGGAAACACTACACCTTTGGCTATCCCGAAGGCATAAGAAAGGCATACCTGTCAAGTGTCCCGTTTTGCCCGGGACACTACCGTTTTTCAGACAAGGGAGGCTTTTTGCTGACATAGCAGCTAGCTGCTGAGCAGGCAAAGCAGTGCCTGTGAAGTTACCCTGGGTTTGGCTGGGGACTGGGTAGAGGGGGGATGACCTGGTGTGGCTGCGAGCCCCCAGGGTGGGAGAGGCAAAGTGAGTGGTGTGTGTGTGCATGCACATGTGCATGGGCGTGTGGGTGTACATTTGTATTTGTGAGTGCTCGCGTGCTAGCATGCACGCATTACACCTCTCTCCTCCCATCCCAGCCAGCACTGGGGGAAACTTGACAGCTATGAAGAAAGGTGGCCTGATGTTTTTCTCCTTCAAACTGTAGGATCTGCTCCTCAGAACAGTGGCTCCAAGTGCTGCAAATAGATTTGTGCCTTAGCTATCATAGCAAAGAAGTTAAATGAATCAACGATGTCAGTTTCTACTGTGGAAGAAATGGGACAAATTTCTAAACTCATATCCAGTACTTAGGCTATTTCCCTAGCTCAGCAACTGGATTTCCACCTTTATATTAAAATATATATCAGCCAGCATTAAAGAAAAATCTGCAGAGCCACAGGAGTTAAAAGAAAGCCAATCACCCAGATCTTGGGAGGAAATGTAAGAGAGACTCCAAGAAAGCCCTGTCCCTAAGTTCTCAGGAATCTAATTCATGTTGAAGGCCAGCTGTTGAGTGAACTATCTAACAATGATCTTAGGAAACCAAACAAGCTTATATGGGTGCAAGTGGTCCTTAAAGTAACCTGGCCCTGACAATACTTTGAACTACTAATCCAGGTAATTTATTTATTTATTTATTTATTTTTGCATTTATATCCCGCTTATCTTCAAACGAACTCTAAGCGGCTTACAAGGGCTATGTTAGCCACACAAGTACAAGGATAAACAAATATAATTACAACAATAAATTTAAGAACAGTAAAACCTAGTGGCACCTCATCAACTAGAGCGTATGATGGCGGAGAAGAGAAAAGAAAAAAGAAAACAAAAAAAAAAACCTAAGAATAAGAATCGCCAAAGGCCTCTTGGAAAAGGTAGGTTTTTAAAGCCTTCCGGAAGGCCAGCAGGGACTCTGCAGAGCGCACTTCGGTAGGGATGGAATTCCAAAGGCTAGGGGCTGCCACCGAGAATGCCCGGGTCCGAGTACTTGTCTTCCGGGCTTCTCGGACGGTGGCGACCCGCAGCAAGTGCGCTCGTGCCTGCCGAATGGGATGGGCCGAGGTGGATCGCTGAGCGATACGCTCTGCCAGGTAGTCCGGTCCCAAGCTATGGAGGGTTTTATAAACTAAAACCAGGACCTTGAATCTAATCCGGGCTGCATCGGGCAACCAATGCAGGCGGGCCAGGACTGGTGTGATGTGTTCATGACGACGCACACCAGCCACCAGCCTGGCCGCCGCATTCTGTACCCGCTACAGACGCCGGAGAAGAGTCAAGGGCAACCCCATGTAGAGGGTGTTACAGTAGTCCAGCCTCGAGATCACCAGTGCTTGGACCACTGTTCTCAGAGAGTTCGCGTCCAGGTACGGGCGGATCTGGGTGATCCGACGGAGATGGTAATAGGCGGACCTGGTCACCGACGCCACCTGGGACTCCATGGTAAGCGCTGGGTCCAGGAACACACCCAGATTCCGCACCCTATCCGCGAGCTGGAGGGAGACTCCCCCCCAGGCAGGGGAGAGGGCCACTGTACCCCGACGGCGAGCTCCCAAAGAACATAACCTCCGTCTTCTCGGGGTTGAGCCTAAGCTTGTTCGCCCCGGTCCAAGTCAGTACGGCCTCCAGGCATCCATCGAGGATCCCCACAGCTTCCACTGCAGAGGTGGAAAAGGAGAGATAGAGCTGCGTGTCATCAGCGTACTGATGACAGCAGACTCCAAAACTCCTGATGACCCCCGTCAACGGCCTTACGTAGATGTTGAACAGCATGGGGGACAGAGACGACCCCTGTGGCACCCCACAAGGGAGAATCCAAGGGGCTGATAACTCCCCCCCATGCTGAACATACTGGGGCCGGCCCTCCAGGAAGGAACGGAGCCAACTGCGAGCAGAGCCTCCGATTCCCACCTCAGAGAGCAAATATTCTATTTGCAACAGCAAATAGAATAACTGACCAAGAATCCATGTTGCTATGTTCTTCTGAACATATCATTTTTGCTCATTTGGAAAGCTGGTGCAACACATGTATACCCTATGTCCTAGGTGGAAATGTGACCTTCATATTTGCCCATCTTTGACATAACCCCAAGGAGTACCTACTGTATGTGGTTTCATTATTCATCAGTAGACTCTCTTGTGCCATACCCAAAGGGAGGTCCCAACAGAGTGTATTACAGCAGTCTAGTTGGATGTACCTAGCACATGTATGGCCAATGTTAGAACCATATTTCTCTTGGTAGAGTCACATTTTTCTCTTGGTAGAGATTTTGAAGCTGAGGCTCCAGTACTTTGGCCACCTCATCAGGAGAGAGGACTCCTTGGAAAAGTCCCTGATATTGGGAAAGATTGAAGACAAAAGGGAAAGGGGACAGCAGAGAATGAGATGGTTGGACGGTGTCATTGATGCAACTAATATGGATTTGACCAAACTCCAGGAGGCAGTGGTAGACAGGAAGGCCTGTGAGCTCTGGTCCATGGGGTCATGAAGAGTCGGACATGACAGAATGACAGAAGAAGAAGCCCATAAGAAGGAGGAGGAGGAAGAGGAGGAGGAGGAGGAGGAGGAGGAAGAAGAAGAAGAAGAAGAAGAAGAAGAAGAAGAAGAAGAAGAAGAGTCACAGTAGGTATGCTAATCCAAGATGGTGAAGGGCCCTTCCTCCCAATACTGATTCTTTACCTCCTTAGACAGTTGCAAGTAGACCAGAAAGACCCCAGAATGTGCCCTCGGACCTTCTGGGGGCATTGGGGGGCTGGAAACTCTAATTCCCTGGGTTTTAGTCCACACTTTAAAGGAGACATTGCATGTGCTGAACAATCTTAGGAGCAGGGTTCAGGGTAGAGCAGCTCTACAACCTGGAACTAATTCTCTTTCCCCGTGAAAGTCAACTGCTTGAAAAGTCCTAGGGACAACAAAACAGTAGTAAGATTTAGTATGAGTTAAGTGCTTGGTGACGTGTATTAAGGCAGGAAAGTGTTCTGCTGCAGTGAAAAAATGGGGGGAAATTATTGCTTAGAATTAATAGGAAAATGATTAAAACTAAATGGATTAGAATTTTTATAAGACATTAAATTAAAATACAAGACAGTTTTATGCCTTGGAATAAAACCATGGAATGAATACATTTGAAGCATGGTGCATGCTTTACATGCCCATTGTGAGAAGGATATCGGAGCACCTGAGCATGTATGGAATAAAACAACTCAGTGTCTTTCATTTTGAATTGAATTTCCCCATCCCAGAAGCATCTAACAATTCCTAATTTGAATGTCTGCACCTTCCTCCCAAATTCAGCTTCAAAATTGTGGCTTATAGACATGAGGAAATATCCTATTTTCTTAAGGCTGACTGAGCGTGGCGAAGCATCTGCCTGAAAATCCATCATCTCCTGCAAAACACTGTAAGACACACACATCCCACTGAGGTGCTTTTTTTTTTCTGCTTCTTCCACAATTTAATGCAAAAGTGTCTCCTAGCAAAATCAGAGCCTTTGTGAAGCTCAGTGCAAATGCACAAAGAGAGAGGGGTATACATAAAAAGTTAGGCTGGCTGGCCACAGATTCAAACGACCTACTCAATGCTTTTGCTATTATTGGTCCAGATAGGAAGGCAACTTCTTTATCCTATGAGAAGTAGCCAAACCAAAATTAATTTTCAAGCTACATTGTTTCAGTCTCAGCCCCTGTCTTTGCTTTATTGGTGGTTTAGTTTAGTTTGGTCACCATCTCCCAGATCTTAAGCTAAGACTAAAGCAGGTGTGGCTCTCCCGTTAGCGAGAGTGGGACAAATGTGGAGAATTCTAAAAAGACAGCAAATTATTAGTTATTCAGTTATTCACTTGGTTTTATTGGATTTTAAGTTTTAGATACATAATACCTTCTGCTGGCTTAAGCATTATAGTAAGGGTGCCATTTGCTGTCCTGCCCTCTTGACCTCACCATGGAGGCAAGTCCCGGGGTGAACAGGCAGTGGTTGCAGTGGTTGATGTCCCCTTAAAGAATCAATTTATTTACTTAAAAAGTAAAGGTAAAGGTTCCCCCCACACATGCGTGCTAGTCATGTCCGACTCTAGGGGCAGTGCTCATCTCCGTATTCAAGCCGAAAGGCCAGTATTGTGCAAGTCCATGGCCACGTGGCCGGCATGGCTGCAAGGAAACCCTGTTTTTACCTTCTCGCTTTTTACGGTGGTATCTATTTATCTACTTGCATTTACATGCTTTGGAACTGCTAGGTTGGCAGGAGCTGGGGTGAACAGTGGGAGTTCGCTCTGCTGCGTGGCACCCAGGATTCGAACCACTGAGCTGCCAACTTTGCAGCTGACAGTTTTCGGAAGCCTTAGTCCACTGAGCCACCACACCCCTTTTATTTACTTAGGAGGGCTCTTTGATCAAAGCAGAGAAGGCCATGTAGAGGAACAGGTTAGTGGTGTGCCCCTACATGGCTAGGGTGGCCCACTGTACCCTTTGAAGAAGGACAGCTCTCCACTTACTGGGGTGCCGGAGGATATACATTTTGGATGGAGATGTTCTCCATTTAAAAGGCAATCCAGCCCAAGTTGTATTTGAACAGAAAGAAGCAGAAGAAGGAGGGAGATCAGGGACCCCATAGGTTCCTATCCACCGCGAGCAAAACTTTGCCACCAGACCTACTAGGCAGAAAAGTCTCCTGATCACACATATCCCCGAGAGGTGAGAAGTATAGTAATTAGTTTCAACTGCAAAAAATAATTCCAAATCATCATACACAAATTTGCACAAACAAGTCTCATGCTACATACCTCAGTGGTTCATGAGAGGCTGGGAGTTTTATTCCCCACTGTGCACCCTAGATAAGGGCTGGTCTTCACAATCCATAGGGTCCCTTCCCACTCCACAATTCTGAGATTACTATTATGTGTCCCCTTTTTTCATGACCCATGAAAAAAGAAAGCCAACTTTCTTCCCAACGTTGGAGGGAGAAAAGCGGCGAATCCAGATGTGCTTCATCATGATTGCTTTGCTCACTGGAGAGTGAAGGTACTCTTGCCGTGCTGAATGTCTGTGTTGAAGACAGCTCATAACGCTGCTGATCATGGTAATCTATTGGAATTCATGGATGCTGGGTTAGGAAGGAATTAAGAGCAAGCGCAAGGTCAATGTAACAGGAAGGAATTTGCTGTTGATGAGCATTGACCAGTCCAAACATTGTTGAGGAATACAAATATCAATATTTTTTGTGTTGTGTTGTGTTGTGTTGTGTTGTGTTGTGTTGTGTTGTGTTGTGTTGTAGGAGTCCTGTGGTGCAGTGGTTATATGCCTGTACTGCAGGTAAAACTGTGCTCACGACCTGGGGTTCAATCCCAGGTAGCAGGCTTATGGTTGACTCAGCCATCCATCCTTCCGAGGTCAGTAAAATGAGTACCCAGCTTGCAGGGGGGGGACACAATGTATAGTCTGCATAGTGTAATTAAAACTGTAAACCACCCAGCGACAACTTGAGGTGATGTGGGGTGGTATATAAGCAGAACACTTTGCTCTGCTTTGCTTTTTGTGTCGTGTTGTGTTGTGTTTGCTTGGTAAACTGCCCATTCCATGTGAAGTCACTGCCCTGGACAGTTTACAACCAAGTTACCAGACCTGCTTCAGGCTCTGCTTCAAAACTTTCCAAACACACCTGGTCACTTTTGGAAATTTGATACTAATCTCCAGAACGAACCTTCTATCTCAGAAAAAGATTTGGGGAGAGGGATAGAGAGCCCAGGCAATGTATTTTGCTCTCTTGTCTTTTCTGTAGTATCTTCTGCAATGACTTCCTGCACTTCTCCTTCTTACTGGTGGAAGAGGCACCATGGAAAGGTGAACGTCTGCTCTACAGGTCTATAAAGACTTTTTAGGATACTTTCTTGTCTTTTCTCCCTTCTGTGCTTTCTACAAATGGATTCCTTAATAGAATAAGTATCCACTTCATTCCCACCCCCCATGACCTGTCTGTTGACACAGACAGCTGTTACATACTAGCCCTAAGGTCAACACTACACCCCTGCACTATGCCAGTAAAATACCAAATAATCCTAACACATCAAATGCATCTCAGTGTGTTTTCATGTTCTTCTGACCTCTTAGCCCGCCATCCTGATCACAGGCTGGACAAGTATACAGCAACAGGCTTGCATCAACCCATGAAATCTTTCCTTCCCAGAAATGTAGAGAAAGGGAGATGTGAGCTGATCAATCTCTCTCTCTCAAAGAAAAATGCTGCAATACCACTGAACACTGGGGAAATTAAAACAATGGATTGCAGAAGGGAAGTTAAGGAGGTGGGTGTGGATGGCAGCTTATGTGATTTGATTATTCTCATCCGTGTACCTTTGGAAGGGGGGATTATCTGGCTGGCTGCCATGCCTCCTAACACGTGTGGATGAGCTTTTGGGTTGGGAATAGAATGCCTGTATTCCTCAGTAGAGCCTTCAGCTGAGTCCAAATGCAATAAAGTAGCTTCAGAGGTTTTGCATCTTTACGGAAGAAAAACACAATGGAAACTCTGCAGCCCACTTCTTAGGAAGTGTCACTTCTACTTCAGGCAATCAACTGTTGGTCAATACTTGATATGAGAAACTGAAATCTTTGACAGGGATGGGACTGTTAGGTTTCTTGGACTACAGGTACCATCATTTCCCCCAATCTGGAATTTCTGCTTGGCTTCTGTATACCTTGCAACACTATAATAATAATAATAATAATAATAATAATAATAATAATAATAATAAT
>JAHTLZ010000045.1:3038258-3050099 GCA_023846285.1 Phrynocephalus versicolor
ATCATCATCATCATCATCATCATCATCATCATCATCATCATCATCATATTAGAACTGAAGAGCAGGAAGGGAACCTATGGATCATGGGGTCCAGCCTTTGTCAAGAGTACGCAGAGAGGAACTGAACTCGCAACCACTGGTTTCACAGCAAGAAACCTAACCACTGAATCACTGATATCTTCCTGACTTGGTCACTTAGGCCACGTAAAGCGGGGGAGAAGCACGGTGGTAGTTATGTCAGCCCAACCGAGGTTTATCTCAAAAGCTTTTGCTATCTCGGCATCTCTCATTCACTCAAATCTTTTTTTCACTTCCTTTTGATGGAAAAATCCATTCACTGCCAACTTTCTACATTTCACTGATTGGCTGTGTTGACTTTGTGCCTTTATCCAAATCTGATTCATTAAGACTTTTTAAACTAAAAACCCAGCTATAGTGTTAACCGGTCTGCCTAGGGAGGAGATTACTGAATGTGACAGGATGACAATCTGTTTATACGGAGGTAGATGCATCTTTTTTGTTGGGATTTTTGCAAACTCACATGCTAACTTTAGAAGGTGCAGCTGGGGTGACTGTCAATCTATCCAGCAGTAACTGTTTTTCCCTCCTGCCTTTGAATCCAAAGAGAGTCTACGAGATCTCTCTAGAGTCTATGGAGGTCTGTTGCTGAAACCAGTCATGTTTGTCAGCCTTCTGTTTTATCTGTTCAATTCTAAGTAATAAAACATTTTAATTCTTTTCACTAACTAATGCCTCGATATGAGTTATTGTAAATGCCAGTTGATGAGAAAAAGGGGGTGGACTAATCTAGAGAACTTGAAATTATTCTGCTCTGTGAATCCATGCACTTCTGCTACACAGAAATTCAAAACTCTGCAATAGATTTTTACAAATGAAAATGAGAGAGAGAGAGAGAGAGAGAATGACCTTCTCAGGTTTCCTAAATTGTATTTTACCCATTCTGAAATATGCTTCTATCTAAACCGATGTCTTTAGGGTATCTTGCGTCCCTTCCTTCCTTCTCACATTTTCTTCTTGGGAAGGACAGAGTAGCCATCTTACCTTTGTTCTTGGGAGGCATGGAAGCAGATGAACCTGAGTTCTTTCCAAAGGAGAAGTGTGCTGTGCCAACCCATGTGAATTTCAAGGAGCTGGATCCACGTGCTTTTGAAGCTTCCCAGCACAAGAGGCCCTTTAATGGGTTGGTGCCAACTTCCCCTTTTGTACTGGAAAGGTACTGGAAAGCCATGTTTGACTCTTTCCCCCCAAAAGCTCTTTTCATTAAGAACAGAACTGGCAAGAATAGAATTCCTAAATCCGTCTTCCTGTCATCTTGAGGTTTTATTTTAACAAAATCAAGTACTCCTTTTTTAAAAAAAATGCAATTGTTCTCTTAACAAAATAGAATCTGGGGGACTATGAACTCAATAATTATGAACAGTTCAAGAACATTGTGGCCAAGGTGACCGGGAGGAGGAGGAAAGCAATTACTCGCTTTAAAAGAAAGTAGAAAAGGGGGCTGCTAAGAATGGAAGGGACCCTGCCAAGGGCAAGAGAAGTGGAGTGGGAGTGAAGTTGAGCCGGTTTTATTGGATTAGCAGCAACACAAGCCCTTCACTGTGACAGAGCCAGAAACTTTCCCCAACTGTTCTGCAGTCCAGCAGTGCATGTAATTCAGGCAAGCCAAACTCTGCTATGGGTAAGAGGTAGGAACATTCTATAGTTCCATTCCTAAGCCATATACTTGTAATCAGAATTATTCAACCCCTATTGCAAAGCATGTTCGTTGTGATGATTTGCGGATTTTGCTTCTGAGCTTATTTTCTTGCCCAAAAAACTCGGAACACCAACAAACTAACATCTTCAGTTTGATTTCTTCAGGATGATCAGAAAGACTGGTGGTGGCCCCCAAACTATGGAGCTGCTCTCAGTCTTTCCAATAAACAGAGTCAGAGCAGATATAAAATAGCTTCTTATGGGGTTTAGGAGCCACTGAGCCTGGAAAGAGAGATTATAGCAAAGTGTTCGGCTTATATACCACCCCATACCACTCCAAGTAGTCTCTGGGCAGTTTACAGTTTTTTAATAACAGTATGTGGGCTACATCAGACAGCATCTATTTAAAACGCATGGAACTAATTTTAGGACTACAGCTTTGTAGATTTTCCAGGTGGCACTGGATACTTCTGAGAGTTGTAGTCCAAAAGCACAAGCCCGCGTTGAACTGTGTCCCACCCACCCTAGCTGTTTTTTTGTATTTCTATTTTTATTGTAAGCCGCCCAGAGTTCCCTTTGGGAAGGGGTATAAGAGTAACAAACAAACAAACAAACAAACAACCTTAAGCCTGCTATCTGGGATTGAACCCCAGGTTGTGAGCACAATTATGGCTGCAGTACAGCAGTTGGACTACTGCACCAAGAAAGATAGAATACTGTTGATGTTTCCCATGTAAGCACAGACAAGCATCCCATGTTTTTTTTTGCTCTGGGAGGTCTCCAATTTCATGCCCATTTATGAAGAACAATTTGCCCTGAAGGAGGGGGGTGGATCTTTCCCAATTCCCTTTACATGATTGCACAAGATTGTGAGATCCAGGCATCGTTTTTCTCTGGTCTCACCACACCCCCACCTTTATGGTTATTTGAGGATGAATGCCACTCTTACCGTTTCTTCCCTGTGGCACCACCTCCCCACTCCAGCAAGTTTTTACATCATTAAGCACTATTTACAGATACCAGGTACAGTTCTCCAAGACATTCAGTGAAGACAGACAAGACAGTTTAGCGTTCCAGTTCAGTTTCAATTTCATTTCCATTTTACTGGACTAATTATCTGCTCGAGATTCAGCCGGCTTTCCAGAATTCTAATTTATTCCATCTCCCAATCGATGTATTACTCAGAATGAGCTGGTAGGCAGAAGTGCCATCATCGTGAACTGTCGCATTTGAAAGTGCGAGCAGGGAGAGCCATTTTTTTAATTGGGGGCTGTTACATTTGGAAGTGCAGCCCGGAGGTGGCGTTTTTGAGGCTCCATAAGAAGAAAATGTGCACCAAGGACAATGTTGGTGCGCTGGACTTTGATTTTGTTCCTTCCTCACTTAGCCTAGATCCTGACTGCAGCAGTAAAAGAGCCGGCATTTAAATCACATTTAGCCGCAGCTGCATCAATGTGTTGTTTTTAAAGTTCACACGATGCACAGCGGATCTCGGTTCCTCCCCCCCCCCGCTGCCCCCGTGTTATTCTGTTCAGAATCATGTCATTAAACCTCCTCCTCACTTTGTATTTCTATAGTCAGTTGTTCTGTCTCCCTCTCTCCGCCCCCCCACTGCTGATGGAAATGATAAGGCTGTTTCTATGTGTGCCTTTACTGCGTATGCATTTAAGGAGTGGGGTGGTAGGTTGGCGAAGGAATTGGAGTGCACCCAACCACTTCCAGGATGCAAATTCCAATTCACCTGCTGACCGTGGCCCATAGTTTCTTCATGCAAAAAAAGGAGGTTATCACTATCATGATGATGGCGTTGTTGATGTCATCATGTGCCACCATGTCACCCCCAACCTATGGCCACGCCATGAGGCAGCTCTCTCCAGAATGTCCTGGCCACAACCGCCCTCCTCAGCTCTTGTAAACCCCAGTCTGCGGGCTCTTTTTTACCTTGTTCTTGTCCCTCTTTTAGTTTTCTTCCTATTCATTTTACCTTGAATGATAACCAGTAAAAATCTATGTTTTATTTCTCACTACAGCACTAAAATATTCAACTTCCCTTGCATCTATGTTTCATAGAATCATAGAATCATAGAGTTGGAAGAGACCTCAAGGGCCATCCAGTCCAAACCCCCAGCCATGCAGGAACAGTAGTCTCTCCATCACAATAGTCTCTAAATAGTCTCTAAAGACATGGAAGACAAACCTGTTCCCTCTGCAATATGACATCCTTTCAAATATTTAAATATAGCAATCATATCTCCCCTCAACCTTCTTTTTGACAGGCTAAACATTCCCAGTTCCCTAAGCCCTTCCTCGTAAGACATTTTCTCCAGACCTTCAACCATCCTGGTCGCCCTCCTCTGTACCGGTTCGAGGTTATCAACATCCTTTTTAAATTGAGGCACACAGAACTGGACACAGTACTCCAGGTGGGGTCTGACCAGAGCAGAATAGAGTGGTACTATCACTTCCCTTGATCTAGACACTATGGTTCTGTTGATGCAACCAAGAATCACATTGGCTTTCCTGGCCGCCGTATCACACTGCTGACTCATGTTCAATTTGTGGTCCACTAAGACTCCCAGATCCCTTTCACAGGTACTATTTTCCAGCTAGGTATCTCCCATCCTATATCTGTGCAATTCATTATTTTTACCTAGATGCAGCACCCTACATTTCCCTCTATTGAACCCCATTCCGTTAGCTTTGGCCCAGCACTCTAATCTGTCAAGGTCCTTTTGGATTTTCATCCTATCCTCTAGGGAATTAGCAACCCCTCCCAATTTGGTATCATCTGCAAATTTAATTAGCCTACTCTCTATTCCTTCCTCCAAGTCAATAATAAAAGATATTGAACAGCACTGGACCTAGAACAGAACCCTGGGGCAGTCCTTGAGCACTCCTCTTCCGACCCTCAGTTTGGCTTTATCAAGACTACAAGTCCCTCCTTGTCTGAGGAAGTGGGGGGGAGTGATACAAAAAGCATATGTTCCATTTGAAAGTTGGGACAAATTAGCAAAACTCACTTCCTCGGGCAAGCAGGGACTTGTAGTCTCGATAGAGCCAAATTGAGGGTGGGAAGGGTGTTGGGCAAGGACTATGCTGCTTTGCTTGATATACTGGGTGATAAACCGTATCCAGGACTTTGAATCAGTCTTAACACCAGCTCTGCCTCCTGATACCATCATCTCGTGTATTCCATCTCACCAAAAAGATTCTCAGTGCCTGATAGACTACATCCTCTATCAAGATTGCGTTTTTGGTACAATGCTTTGATAAAGTTAGCAAGTTGCTATCGAAAGCTTAGCTTGCATTTTTTTGTTTTAGTAGTGACCAATAAACCTACTTTTGAATTTATTTAAAACTGTAATAGCAGTTTAAAAATAGGTTTAGAGGGTTCTTTATACTCTGAGGCTATAATCCAAAGCTTAACCAGCTTCTGCATAAACCAAGCATTGATGCTTATCAAAGTATACACACCTTGGCCAGGTTCCTACTGAGCATCTACCGAGTAGACGGCCCCAACAGTAGAGTAATCGTTGACTATATTTTATTGCATAAGTGACAACCTCCATAAAGAGAACCTGCCTTCTGCTTGCCAACTATAATGCTTGCCTTGGCAGCATGATCCTGGTAAGATTTTCCATTCAGCAGGCATTACGTAGGCTATTGGCCATAGACCACATACAGGGAACTCAACATCCTGGCAAATCAGGGAACCTAGTCACATGGAGACGCTAGCATTTTGTTGGTATGTATGTAGGCCCCTTTCAAGTTAAAACTGAGAGTACATACCTCTGGGTACACCAGGGTAGGCATGTCATGCGAATAATCACCGCCCTTCAGAAATTCCTTGGAATTCTTATGCACATGGGCAACTTGACTATACAGATGTTATTACTGCCTACACCAATAAGGCGTCAGTTACCACTGTTATTGTCATTGTTGCATGCTCTTCAATCTGAACCAACTTATAATGAATGCCCTTAGCAAGGCTTTCAAGGTAAGTGAGATATTTAACGAGCTCCAAATTCCCAGTCAGTTTCCATGGCCAAGTAAGGATTTGAACACTGTTCTTCAGGGCCTTAGTCCTTCACTCTGTCCACACTGGGAATACCTGCCAGTGTTGCTATCTAGCAAGTTCATGTGTATTTTCCCAAGTGCTCAAAAAGGCAGCCAGAGAGCTCCATCTAGTGCATGCAATGCCCAAATAACTCTCCAGACACTGCATGCAGAACATCGTATTCATTGTTAGTCAAAATTTGATCAGAAAGGTGTTGTTTCTAAAATCATTGTGCATTTTGCAGTCTATATAGTAAAAGTGGAGATTGGGGGGTGGAGAGAGAAACAAAAAGAAGAGAAGGGTAAAAACATTGTCAGCTGTGAGATACAGCTTGTATAACAGTGTAAATGTGCTGTCCCCTCAAAATAACGCAACACACAGCCATTAATGTCTAAACCACTGGCTACAAAAATGAGTACACCATTAAGTGACAATGTCCAAATTGGGCACAGTGTCAATATTTTGTGTGACCAACATTATTTTCCAGCACTGCCTTAACCCTCGTGGGCATAGAGTTCACCAGAATTTCACAGGTTGCCACTGGAGTCTTCTTCTACTCCTCCATGATGGCATTACAGAGCTGGTGGATGTTAGAGACCTTGTACACCTCCACCTTCTATTTTAGGATGCCCCACCAATGCTCAATGGGGTTTGGATCTGTAGACTTGCTAGGCCAGTCCATCACCTTTACCCTCAGCTTCTTTAGCGAGGCAGTGGTTGTTTTGGAGGTGTGTTTGGGGTTGTTCTCATGTTGGAATACTGCCCTGCAGTCCAGTCTCCAAAGGGAAGGGATCATGCTCTGCTTCAGTATGTCACCGTATATGTCGCCATTCATGGTCCCTTCAATGAACTGTAGCTACGCAGGGCCAGCAGCACTCATGCAGCCCCAGACTGTGGCTCTCCCACCACCATGCTTGACTGTAGGCACAACACACTAGTCTTTGTACTCCTCACCTGGTTGCCACCACACGCTTGACACCATCATTCTAAACCAAGTACGTTTATCTTGGTCTCATCGGACCACAGGACATAGTTCCAGCAAACCATATGTGGGCTTTCTTGTGCATCACCTTTAGAAGAGACCTCCTTCTGGGATGACAGCCCTGCAGACCAATTTGATGCAATGTGCGGTATATGGTCCAAGCACTGACAGGCTGAGCCCCACTCACCCACCCCTTCAACCTCTGCAGCAAAGCAGGTAGCACTCATACATTTAACCTCTGGATATGATGCTGAGCACGGTCACTCAGCTTTTTTGATTGACCATGGCAGGGCTTGTTCTGAATAGAACCTGTCCTGTTAAACTGCTGTATGGTCTTGGCCCCCGTGCTGCAGCTCAGTTTCAGGGTCTTGGCAATCTGCTTATAGCCTAGGCCAGTGGTGGCAAACCTTCGGCACTCCAGACGTTTTGGACCACAACTTCCACAATCTTTTGTCATTTGCAATACAGGCTTGGAACTCTGGGAGTTGTGGTCCAAAACATCTGGAGTGCTGAAGATTCACCACCACTGGCCTAGGCTATCTTTTTGTAGGGCAACAATTCATTTTTTCAGATCCTCAGATAGTTCATTACCATGAGGTGCCATGTGGAACTTCAAATGACTAGTATGAGAGAGTTGGAGCAATAACACCTGCTCCCTCTTCACGCCTGAGACCTTGTGACACCAACGGGTCTCATGACACCAGGGAGCGAAAATGGCTACTTGAGCCCAATTTGGACATTGTCATTTAGGGGTATACTCACTTTGGTTGACAGTGGTTTAGACATTAATGGCTATGTATTGTGTTATTTTGAGAGGACAGTAAATTTACACTGTTATACAGGCTGTATATTCACTGCTTTACATTGTAGCCAAGTCTCTTATTTCTTTAGTGTGAAATGTGAGGGGTGAACTCACTTCTGTGATATACTGTATATAATTTTTAAAAGGCCACTAGTAAGACAGTTCATTTACACATTTGAAAGACAGACGAGAAAATCATTAGATTCCAAGAACTGCTAGGTTCACAATAGTTTTTTCCTCTAATGTCACAGCCATCATTCATTTTTTTCAGCTTGATGCATTGCTACTAATTGAGCTAGAATATCTCTTCCAAAATGAGAAATCTTGTTTTGCATTGTTAAGATTTCCTGTCAAGGAGGAAGACACCACACTGTCATATGCATTGACTCAAATCACATTCTGTCCATCAAAGACTGCCACATTGAGTCAGACTGATCCTGTGACATTTGTGCACTGTACGTTTTTATTCCAAGTAGATGTTTTTCATTGATTATTCAAATGATCATCATGGAGTGCGTTTACACAGTACAGTTATACCAATTTGAAACCCTGAATTACAGTGGAGAAGTTCTAAAGGTAAAAGGTAAAGGTTCCCCCTGCACATGTGTGCTAGTCGTGTCCGACTCTAGGGGCGGAGTTCATCTCCATTTTCAAGCCAAAGAGCCAGTATTGTGCAGGTCTGTGGCCATGTGGCTGGCATGGCTGCAAGAAAACACTGTTTTACCTTCCTACATTTTACAGCGGCTCCTATTTATCTATTTGCATTTACAGTGGTACCCCAACTTAAGAGCAGTTCAACTTAAGAGCAATTCAACTTAAGAGTGGAAAACTGTTGGCGTTTTAACTGCCCCCTTACAAATTTTAGATATGGTCTGCTTGACTTAACAATTTTATTTATTTATTTTTTTAACTTTTTAAAAAAAACATTAGATGGGCACTTCGACTTAAGAGTAGTTCGACTTAAGAGTATGCGTTCGGAACAGATTAAATTTGTAAATTGAGGTACCACTGTACATGCTTTTGAACTGCTTAGGTTGGCAGGAGCTGGGGTTAACAGCGGAAGCTCACTCCACTGTGTGGTACCCGGGATTCGAACTGCCAAGCTGCCGACTTTGCAGCCAACAGTTTCAGTGCTCTAGTCCGCTGAGCCACCACACCCCTGGATAAGTTCTAGTAGCTCACCAAATTACCAGCTCCAAATTACTCCACCCTTTCTGGGTGCACAGCATCATGTGGTGAGAGGGTTTGAGTGTGTCAGCCAAGAGCAATCCTGTCAGGAGGCTAGACGCCATTATGAGCCCAAACTTCTAACAGGGTCACTCAAGGCAGAATGCTCACACATCAGACAACAGACTAAAATCTGCCCACCTTCCTCAGGTGTAGCAACTATGTCAGCAGATGAAAATAGGCATTTAACCACTGCGCCACGAGGCTGCAAAACGTGCCCTGAAAGCACTGGGAAGCAATAACGTATTGGAGATAGATGGGGTACCAACAGCACCATTGTAAGCCTCAGAGTCTGAATCTATCAAAATCCTAATAAGAATATGTGAACAAGTAAGGAAAATAAAACCATGGCCCACAGACTGGCAAGGCTTAATAGACATTCCAGTCCCTAAGTAAGGAGATGTCAAAGTGTGCAGTAACTATAGGACCATTGCTCTATGTTCCCATGCAAAGGAAGTCATGGTGTTGGAGCAAAGTCTTTTAACCTATTATGGAGTGAGAAAATCCTAGTGTTCATGTTGGAGTCAGAAAAGGAAAAGATACTTGAGATGACATTGCCAATATCTTCTGGCTGCTAGAGTGCACTGAAGAATTTCAAAAGAAGAACACTCTGTGCTTCATAGAACACAGCAAAGCCTTTAATTGGCTGGATTATGAGCAGCTAGGGCTTGTTCTGAAAGTCATGGTTTTGCCTGAGCACTTGATTGCCCTGATGTGCCACGGAGGCTTGTGGCGCAGTGGTTAAATGCCTGTACTGCAGCTAAAACTGTGCTCACAACCTGGGGTTCTATCCCACGTAGCAGGCTCATGGTTGACTCAGCTCTATAACTTTCTGAAGTCGGCAAGATTACCCAGCTTGTGGGGGGGGGGCAATGTGTAACCTGCATAATTAAATCACATTGAGGAAGGGACTGGTTTGTTTCCCATGGCTTCAGAGATTATGACTCACAGCAATGGTTTCAAACTACAGGAAAAGAGATTCAATTTAAACATTAGGAAGAACTTCATGACAGTTAGAGCTGTTCAGCAGTGAAATATGCTGCAATGGAGGGTGGTGGAGTCTCCTTCTTTGGAGGTTTTTAAGCAGAGTCTGGATGGCCATGTGTCAAGGAATATGGGGAGATAGAATGGTTTCCAGTAGGTAAATGTATCAAACAAGGGTGCATTGTATCTCGGTCTATCCTAATGCACATTTTTCATTTAAGAAACACACTGTTTCATTTTGTTTCATGTAGTTGAATCTTATGCTGTTATTGACCCAAAAAATATTGGGGGTGGGGTGTCTTGTTTTGGGTAGAAACTTAAAAAAATAAATTCCAGCAGTTCCACACGGTGTCTTAATGTGCTCACACACCCCTTTTTTTGCAACATTGAGAATATCTGCAAGTATTTGTCTGAAACCTTAATACAGACTGGTGAGCTTATGCTTAAGGGCTATTTTTAGGCAGCCCCCCCCCCAAAAAAAAAGACCATGAGCCCACAAGAGAAAATCTCAGCAAGCTGAAGAAGCTCCCAGATTTATAGAAATGCAAAACAGGTTTACACAAAAATATATGTAGCAGAGGCACCTATAAAGGACAGAGCATGCTAAGGAAGCAAAAAATTCTCAGTCTGACCAACAGGGTGGAGAGCACCAAAACCCAGAAGATGAAAGTGGAAACTACAACTAAATGCTGTCATGTCATGTTTCAATTGATGATGATGATGATGATGATGATGATGATGATGATGATGATGATGATGATGATGATGGTGATGATGATGATGATGATGATGATGATGTGCAAGGGTTTTCTTCAGGGTTCTGGCTGGTCAACCGAATCCTTTTGGAGGACAATTCATTCCACCCTCTTCATCATCATTTATAGAAACATGACATGACAGCATTTAGTTGCAGTTTCTGCTTGTATTGTTTTAGCTATATACATCCTCTTCTTTCCTTGCCTTTCCACCAAACGCAATATCCATCCAGAGACCCCTTCTGGAGATCCTGGATCTCTGAACCATTCTTTTAGATGGAATATGCAGAAACTAAAAGTTTAGCGTGTTCAGTAAGACAGAGCAGGTTCCGTTGCCGCATTTGATCAGCTGCAGTCAGGTTAAGAAGAATCAATAACATGCTGCAGCTAGAAGCACTTACTTCCACTCAGGAATTTTCAGTGCAAAACTCGGTGGACTCATTATCCTGACAATCGCGTTCTAAAAGCCCAGATTTGGCTTTCTGCTTTCCAAGCGGTTAAGGGTTAGGCGTCGGAGGGTGTCTTGCGTTTTTATCTGTATGGAAGAATTGTTGCAGGTTCTCTCTGATATGGGTAAGAGGCACTGACAGGCTTGTCCTCTGTGAATCCTTCTTCTTCAGGGATGGGGACTTTTTGGCCCTTCAAATGTGTTGAATTAGAGTTCTCTGAACATGGGCAGCAATGGCTGGGGCTTTTAAGATTCAGAGATCAAAATACCTGGGGCGGCCAAGTCTTCATTTTAAAATGAGTAAGTCCTGCCATCACTTATGTTAATCCATTTTCAGGCACAATTAGGCCCCTATCCCATGTCCCTTTAAATGCAGATTAAATTTGTAGATAAACCGTGTCCAAAAATGCTGTCCCCACAGCCACCAGCTTTTGGGGGGGGGGGAGAAAACCCGGTAACACCCCCTTAAGCGAGGTTTCCAAGGCTTCCTGGAGACGTAGGTAATTTTTTTTGCCTCGCTTAAAAAATCCACCTTTCAAGGAGGCAGATGTCATGTGACCATGTAGATGATCCGGTTTTCTTTCTTTCTTTTTCTCATAGTGCCGAACGGCTGTTCCTAGGGCCAATCTGGCACTATTTTTTTTAACTTCCCGCACCCCTAGCACCAGTCAGCTGGTCCTTTTTAATTCTAACACCACCTGCTGGCCATGGGGCTGAACTGCACTTTAAAAAAACCTTTGTATGTGGGAGCTGCTATCTCACATCTTCAGTCACGTGATGGGAGGAAGAGGAAAAGCCGGACCTTCCAAAGATCAGGATCTTCCCCAGGTGAGATAGCAGCCAGAGATGCAAAAAAATCCAGAAATTTTG
>JAHTLZ010000045.1:3054797-3070136 GCA_023846285.1 Phrynocephalus versicolor
TGCAAATAGCATAACCTATGGAGGTAAATTGCTCCAAGTTAATAAATCACCACAGATAATATTTTGGAGCATTGCCCTAACTCAAAGTATTTGGGTGTCTGGATTCAACCCTGACCTACAAAAAATTATCTAAACATCAAACAAAAAGTTGCCACCAGATATAACGTATTTTAAAAAATTAACTGGGTCAGACTTGGGTACACACTCATGAACAATAAGAACAGCTTTTTCCCTGAGCTCCTCCACAGCAGAATATGCTAGTGCCATATGGTATAAATCAGCACATACCAAACAAGCTCTTAATCAGTCATGAAAGGTTATTACTGACTCTCTGAAACCTACCCTCATTATTTGGCTGGTATTTTCCATCCAGCAGTATCAAGAGGTGTGAGCAAATGAACAAAATAAGGTATGGCAACTTCAAACCTATCTACTTCATGAACACCAAGCCCATAAATGACAGAAACAATCAAGGATTTTTTTTCTGCACATGTTTTGTGCTCTAAATATTGAACCAGAAGAGGCTGGGTTAAAACTATGAAGATCAGAAACAAGACACCTTTGCGAATGAAAGAATGCCAAAGAGTGTCTCCCACAGGACAAGATTCTGGTTGGAGCATCTTAATGTCACATAAGAGACTTTAAAAAGGAATAGGAAGATCAAAGAATAACCAAGTAAAATAGTGCTACTTGGATACAGGAGAAATCTTCTGTGACTGTGGAGAAATCCAATCCAGGAAGCATTGTTATGTGCCAGCAATTTATGCCCCTCCCATGTGTACAAAAGAAGCTCTAGTCTAGCCTATGGCCAAAATAACTTTATTGAAGCAGCCCACATCTAGTCAAACACAGTCTAATTATCTTAACATTAGACTTTGTTTTTAATTTTACCTATGTTTTAAATTGTGCAGCACACTAATATGAATAAAGAAAGGAAGGTTTTCTTGGATCCCATCAGTACGTTTCAGTTTTAAATAAAATCAAATAAACTCAGAAAAACCTGGCATCCTTACAAAACCTGAAAGGAAACAAAAAAAAATCTGACAATGTCAAATGTTTGCTTCATCTCCCTAAAGATCCAGGTCACTCAGATCCTTCCCAGCTCCTGGCAAATACAAGCTGTTCCTTCATTAATATGGCAAACAGATGGTAGCAGGTCACTGTTCTGTAACAGATAATAAAGCCCTCCTTCTCTTTGCCATCTTTAACTTTCTTTCCACCCTTCTGGGATGGCACCAGAAGCCACGATGAAAGGAATCTTCCAGTTAAGATATTTCTTAATTTAATATTCTCCAGCAAGCAAGAGAAAAGCTGCCTAGATGGTCTAAGCACATCCAATCTTGCCTGATTTCGGAAGCTAAGCAGGGTCAGCCCTGGTTAGTACTTGGATGGGCAACCATCCGGGAATACCAGGTGCTGTAGGTGCCTGGAGTAGGAACTGGCAAACCACTCCAGTATTCCTGCCAAGAAAACTCCATGGACATGGGGTCACGAAGAGTTGGTCACGACTCGACGCAACACGTACACACACAGCAAGACAAAACTCTTGACACATTTCCTGCTGCCTCCTGTGACCCACACCACATCTCCTCCATTTTTAACTTTGGCTGACACGTTGGGTTGTTTATCAGAATGAGCCCATCATCATAAACATACTTTGCACACTGAAACAACACGCCCTGAATATACCACCTCTTCCTCCCACCACCACCACACACACACAAGGGGTCTTCAGTTCAAGCTTGTGAACAAATAAAACCAAATAGACTGGCAGGGTATTTTCCCCTCTATCTTCTTTCAGTAACTTACAGTAATCTTATTTGCAAAGCAGCTTATGCAGAGGCAATGAGGGAAAGAAGCAACAGTCAAACATGAATGCTGTGGAGCAGTGAGAGAATCAATTAAAGTGTATTTGAATTACATGCGCAGGGCTCTTCCACACACACACCCTCCATGTGTTTATAGAAAGCCAACCTTTTTTACAATTAGTCTTGATTGCTATGTAATCATGAATGCAAATCATTCTTGGGTTGTTGTTTTTTTTGTTTGCCATTGATTTGGAACTTTTATATAAAGGTTAAATGAGAAATAATTAGTACAGTTAAAGGGACGGCAGCTGTCGTATAACTTCAGAATTTCAGGAACACAGAAAAGGACATGATTCCTACATGGTTCCCTGGAAGTCCCTGGAGCTTCAGTTTCAAAGTAAGAACAAGGGATGGGGAACGAATAAAAAGAACAAATCAAAATAGTCAACGATCATCACTGATTCATTAAATATTCATCCGTGAATATTCATTGGATCCAAAGGACCTAATGAATACAAAAGAAGGAACATTTCTTTGTTATATTCACACACACCCTTTTTTACTGGCAGCCCGTGACTATCTTAAAACAAACAACCACACACACAAAAACTTTCAGTTTTAGGTCACATCTGGATATCTGCTTGCATCAAGGTGCAGTTCATGTGTGGAGCATTTGTTCTGTTTAATGTACCCAGCACTGCACAGTTGATACTGATGGTTATCTGAGGAAAGTTCATTGCCAAGGCCGGGGCATCCTCCTCCTCCTCCTCCTCCTCCTCCTCCTGAAATTTCTGGGTCAGCTGCTCAACACCACCCTGGACCAGAAATACCATCTCTGCTAAGGTCATCAGGAGAGGCCTTTCTCTCCATCCCGCCACTCTTGCAGGTACATCTTGTGGGA
The DNA here is from genome assembly GCA_023846285.1 of Phrynocephalus versicolor. Taxonomy (NCBI): domain Eukaryota; kingdom Metazoa; phylum Chordata; class Lepidosauria; order Squamata; family Agamidae; genus Phrynocephalus; species Phrynocephalus versicolor. The sequence continues at coordinate 3,057,507 of JAHTLZ010000045.1, forward strand.
ACCCAATGAAAGTGCCTTCTCGACTGCTGCGCCCAGACTCTGGTACTCCCTCCCACTAGAGGCCAGGGCTGCCTCATCTCTGTTGTCCTCTTGGAAACAGGCAAAGACCTTTATCTTCAGGCAAGCTTTCCCTGAATGATTGACTACCTATTATGTGTCTTTTATATTATTCTACCATACATGGATGCCCTGAGCACATTCAATCTCGCCTGCTTTTGGAATCTAAGCAGGATCATCTGGTTAGTAATTGGATGGGCGACCATTAGAGAACCAGTGCTGTAGGCACCTGGAGTTGGAATTGGCAAGCCACTCCAGTATTCCTGCCAAGAAAAATTCCATGGACATGGGGTCATGAAGAGTCGGTTACGACTGTAACGACACAACAACAACCATACATGACTACACAGATTTTTGTGTTTATGATCACTGATAACTTTGTGTTTATACCTCTCCTTCTGTGGTTGCATTGACACTATGTTTTCAATTTTTAGTTTTTATCTCTCACAACTTTAGATGCTCTACATTACATGATTACATTGACTGTCTTCATAAATACACCTGTGTTTTCAGTGTCAGTTCCATCCATCATAATGGAGTTTTTATTTGTTTCTTTAACTACTCACATTCTCTTTTAGCTTTAATGTTCTACTTAATGCTGTAAGAGGTCCCTCAATTCCCTGTTCTTAAACTTGAATATGTCTTAAAGGTACTGGGCTATATACACTGTCCATCATTATTATAAGCTGCCTTCGTTCCTTTTCCAAGGAGAAAGGTAGGGGTAAAAATACTCAAAATAAATAAAAAATAAATAAAATAAATACCATCAACACACACCATCTCCATCTTCTCTTCCATAGTGCAGTGTATTTGTGCATACGTTTCTGCTCCGTTGAGCCCCTCCTTGAAAGGGTGGTTTATTCTTAATCTTGCTTTGTAGGGGGATATGGAGCTTAGTGCTATGGCACCTCCCATGGATGTTAATTGGGGGGGAGGGTGTGCAAGAAGCAAAGAAAAGAGCTGCAAATTTTGATGCAGACTGTTAACTCCACGGGAAGCTGTTAGGAGATCTCTTAGCAGAGCAACCAGCCATGCTGTGTTCCCGTGAGCATTTCAACTCTCCTTATTTTTCTGTTTTCTGGAGCAATAAACCAACTAAGGCCCCTATCCCACATACCTTTAAATGCAGATTAAATTTGTAGATAAACCGTGTCCAAAAATGTCATCCCCATGGCCACCGGGCTTTTTGGAAAAAAGAAAAAAGAAAGAAAGAAAACCCAGTAATGTCCCCTTAAGCGAGGTTTCCAAGACTTACTGGAGAGATAGGGAATTTTTTGCCTTGCTTAAAAAATCCACCTTTTAAAGAGTCAGATGTCATGGGACTCTGTAGATGATCCAGTTTTCTTTCTTCTGTTTTTTCTCATAGCATTTCCGGGGCCAATCAGTGCTGTTGTTGTTTTTTAATTTTCCCCCACCCTCCTAGTGACAGGCAGCTGGATTGGGTGCTGTTTGTTTTAATTTCCACCAGCCAGCAGGTCCTTTTTAAAATCCTAGCACCACCTGCTGGCCATGGGGGCAGAACTGTGCTTTAAAAAACATATTTGTACTTGGGAACTGCTATCCCACATCTTCAGTCACATGATGGGAGGAAGAGGAAAAGCCAGACCTTCAGAAGATCAGGATCTTCCCCAGGTGAGATAGCAGCCTAAGGTCACTAGGTTTGTTTAGAAACACATTCAAGAAAAAAGCCAATCCTAAACTAGATAGAAGAGTGTGTTCTCGAGTCTGCCCGCATGGCCCAAGAAAGAGGAGGAGGTAGAGCCACCTCTCTAAAGAAAAAGAGGCAGACAAGTGGACAGTTAGAACTGACAAGAAGAGGAGAGGGAGCAGATGATCTTGAACTCTTTCAGACAGTCTGAGATAGCCCACAAAAGCCATTTTTTAAAAAACAGAAGAAAAGTGGGTTTTTAAGAGAGAAAGTAAGGCATCTGCGTGCTTCTTTGCAGGGACAGGAACCCATATCATGGGACTCGTGGTCACGTTGGGTTTAAGTGGTTCCAGTGACTTGACTCAAGCTTGACTTGTCATTGTTGTTTAGTGAGGAATGAGGAAAGGCTAAAACATTTGGGGCTCTTTAGTCTGGAAAAAAAGGCGCCTGAGGGGGGATATGATTGAGATGTACAAAATAATGCAGGGCATGAGTAAAGTGGATAGAGGGACACTCTTCTCCCTCTCACAAAATACCAGAACTAGGGGACATATGGTCAAATTGAGGGCTGGGAGAGTAAGAACAGACAAAAGATAATATTTTTTTTCACCCAGCACATTGTTAGTCTGTGGAACTCCCTGCCACAGGATGTGTTGATGGCATCTGGCCTGGATGCCTTCAAAGGGGGATTGGACAGACTCCTGGATGAAAAGTCCAGCACAGGTTACAAACCATGATGGAAATGTGTAATCTCCAGGCTTAAAACCGGGGTACATCAAGGGCCAGATGCAGGGGATTGGTATCAGGAGGCAGATATCTAGTCTCATGCGCTCCCAAACACATCTGGTGGGGCCGCTGTGAGATACAGGAAGCTGGACTAGATGGGCCTTTGGCCTGATCCAGCATAGCTCTTCTTATGTTCTTATGTTAGTTAGTGACCTGGACTTGATGCACAACCCTGAACCCACCTGCCTCCCCTTTTTTTCCCTAGGGGGAAAAGGCCTGTATTTAATAGAGACATGAACTTGGAACTTGGGAATTAGTACCAAAGACTCAGTCTTGGAACTCGGACCATAGACTTGCCAACGTCTCTGCTTCTTTGGCACCAAAGTGACAGAAACCTTTGCCTGAAAGAGCCCTCTGGTTCATTTGTAAAAAAAAATGCCAGTATGAACCACCCATTTCCCCTTCATAACATGGAGACTGACTGTAAGGCAGAGCTCACTGTAATTTTACTATTCAGGAAAACAAGAAGCAATTTCTGAACTGAAGAGCTGTCACTTGGCATTCATGCACATATAGAACAGCTGGTAGGCCTCAACGCTGTAATAAAAAAATAACATCATGTGTGGAATTTGAATATCTTATGTGAAATTTCCCTCTTTGTTTTTAAACGGACTGGTAAAAATTGTAATTGTTGGTGTACTTAATCCGGCATTTATTGTGAGAAGATGGTTCTGTGTTTCTCGACAATTCAGTTTTCTATGCCTGCAGAAACAAATTGAACCTGTTTACTTTTCACATAAAAGCAGCAATGAAAATAAATACCACAGTTGGGTATTTTTTATACTGCCTGGTGGCTTAAAGAAAGATATTGACGGTTGTCTGATCTTTTCCAGAGCTTGGATAAGTTATTTTTTAGATTATAATGTACAAAATTCTCCTGCTGGCATTTCTATTGGAACTTTAACATCTAAAAAATACTTCTCTCAGATCTTAGTCTTTTGGGCTACCAACATGGCTCCAATTAAACCATCATCTTGTTATGGAGCCTACCTAATTTATGGCTGAGATAGGGTAGCACCTTTATGAACAATAGAACTGCCTGAATGTGTGAACAAGCATTCATTTGCATTGGTAATCCCACATAGAGCGCATTACAGCCTTCTATGGATTCCAAAAATCCTAGATGATGTACATTGGACATGTTTTTTGGGGGGGAAGTGTTTCCTCAAATAGAAAAAGATGTTAATTGGCCACAACACATGGCCCTGAGATACAACACATGGCCCTGAGATACAAGCACTCAGGACTCAGCGTGCTGGGAAGGGACTAAACAAGAATGTTATCCTCAGTCCTCAGTACATTGAATTCTGAACATTACCCACACCAGGGAAGTCAAGGTTGTGTTGCTAAGTGTTTTGTGTGGATGTTTCTACCCCAGCCATAATCTCCACACAACCATGGTTGACGAAGTTGGTAAAGATGCCAACATGGATGATGGGACGGGGAAGGGTCACAATATTAAAGGAAGCATGCAGCTCTGTGAGAAATGAAGGTGTCATGGTTCAGGAGCATTATTAGCTACCGCTGTGAGACAAGAATGATGAAAGAAAACTGCTAGAGGCTTCGACAAATAGGCTTCAAACTTATTACCAAATAAATGAGGTGGAAGGGCCATGGCTGGGGGCAAAATGCCAATGATTGCTGGCACACTATAACATAGTAAATATGTTTGCAATGGTCAAGCAGGGCCTGCTACTAACAGGTTCAAAAAGCAAGCCAAGGCCTGTTAATTCAGGTTTTTACGGGTTTATGCCTCAAGGTCAGTATACTGATGGTGTTAAGTATACAAGATGAGATGTGGCTTTTTAAGAAGACATTTGTGATTCAAATTTTACCAACCTTGCAACAGACTCGTCTCAGTTTCCAAAATATCCGTTCTAACCCGGAGATTACATCAGGGGAGGAAACTAGTACATTGCACTCAATAGGAATATATACAGTACACTGGTACCTTGTATAAAGGAATTAATTCATTCCAAAAAAAATTACAGTATGCTAAGCAAATTTTCCTTTATACAAATTCTCATAGGAATGCATTGAAAACAGAGTAATCCCATTTTATGTTGTACAGATTTTCCCCATAGGCAATTATGTCAAGCAAATTTCCCCTATCTCCGGAATTTTTTATGTTGTACAGATTTTATGTTATACAAACTGTTTGTTATACAAGGGTCCACTGTACTGTATATATTTACTACAAATCTAATTATCACCATTCTGGAGGATCAACCCGACTTCCAGACACCCAAATGTGGCTTTTCTAGGAGAAAAGGCCTCAAGTTTGTGACTAAACAAGGCTGAGCTCTACCAAGGCTTCCTGCCTGGGTGGCATTTGGGAGTTTTCAGAACAGTGGAGTTTGGCCAGGCTCAGCCTTAAAGCCTTCCCACTGAGGCTTTTCCCCCCATAACAAGCCACTTGTCTGTGTCTGTAACATGTGTGTAATACATTAGTTACATCAGTGTTGCTGTTTAAACCAAACTTGATGGGTATATGAATACTGTAATGATTAAAATGTTTATTGCAGCATTTTCTGTGCACGTGACCTGGGGTTCATTTCCAGGTCGCAGGCTGAAAGGTTCATTCAGCTTTCCATCCTTCTGAGGTCAGTAAAATGAGTACCCAGCTTGGGGGGGGGATGTGTAGCCTACATACTGTAATTAGACTATAAACCTCCCAGAGACTACTTGAAGTGGTATGGGGCAGTATATAAGCAGAACACTTTGCTTTGCTTTGATGTTTTTAGTGTAGAAAAAAGGAACCTGAGGGGGGATATGAGTGAGATATACAAAATAATGCAGGACATGAGTGAAGTGGATAGAGGGATGCTCTTCTCCCTCTCACAAAATACCAGAACTAGGGGACATACACTCAAATTGAGGGCTGGGAGAGTAAGAACAGACAAAAGAAAATATTTTTTCACCCAGCGTGTTGTTAGTCTGTGGAACTCCCTGCCACAGGATGTGGCGATGGCATCTGGCCTGGATGCCTTCAAAAGGGGATTGGACAGATTCCTGGAGGAAAAGTCCATCACAGGTTATAAACCATGATGGAGATGTGTAATCTCCAGATTTAAAGCCGGTTTACTTCAAGAACTTGATGCAGGGGAGTCAAGGAAGTGAGTAGGAAAATGAATAAAACAAGGAGAAGGGTGAAGTGGCCTAATTAAAACATGAGGCAACTTGCTAAAATTATTCTTTATTTTATGAACTATAAAATAAACCATTTTACAGCATGCCGGCTTCACTGTCAAACCTCTTCTCTTGGAAGCAGAAGGACAACAAACATAGACCTGGCATAACCTCACTGGAAAGAGATTTCTGTGGCCTAGTAGAAGAATACAATTCCCCCAGACCTCACTAAAGCTGAGGGGAAAGTCCTCATATGTCATTTAAGTATGGGAAAAGGTGACAGTTTTGTTTGTTGCTTCAGTAGCTGAACCCCCATTGTAAGTTGTACTAGACTAGGCTGATAGAATCAAAGGGGACTTGGTGAGTCAACTCCTCTGTAAGTTCCATTGATTCCAATGTGATTTACCTTAGCATAGTATTTCATACCTAGAATAGGCCCACTGGAATGGATGGAACATACAGAGTTAACTCACCAAATTCCCACTGATTCAATGGCCCTATTCTAATGTCATTTACTGCCGGTAGCAACTGGATTTCAGCCAGGATCAAAGATATTAAATTCACATAACCAGGTACATTGGTTGAGGTACATTGTCATGCAAATTTATGTTTTAGTTTTCAATTCAGTTCCATGGAAGCTTATTTTATCTTATCTTTATCTTATCTTTATCTTATCTTATCTTATGGGTTGAGTTCCAATATGGTGCACATATTTGAAAACAAATTAATTTATTAGATTTTAAAATATTGGGAACTATACTCCCAAAAGTAACTTTTCCAGTTCAGCATGTGCCCCACCTTTTGACAGAAGGTGAATGACTGCAGCTGTCTAGTATCTCTGTGGGCTTTCATTGGGCTGCAGTTGTAAAGCTCCATCTGTACCTCTTAGAGATCTCTGCCCTAGAGAAATGTTCAGCTGTAACCCAAAAAAGTTAACTGTTGCAGCCTCTGATTGGGAAGCACTAATAATTAAATACATGAATGCAATACATGTGAATAGTGTGGATTATGTAAATGAAAGGTGGGCAGACTTCAGAGCTACAATGCCTATTTTTCCCCTTGACCTGTGGGGTCCACCCAGTGGAGTCATTTGGGAAACAGAATTTCAAGAAGGCAGATATGGGTGAAGAATGAAGGATTTGTGTTCTCAAGAATTTGTAAGCAGTGTTGGGACCAAATTTACAAATCCTTCCACACTAAAATCCACTCTTTGTTTTCTGCCAAGCCGTCTTGTTCAGCAACCCAATTTAGAGTGCAGGGGCCGGAAACCTTTATAGCTGTTGCTACACTTCAAGAACTGGGGATCTAAAATCCAGTTGCATATCAGTCAGGATCAATTCCAATCTGCCTTCTTCCCAGGCCAGAGATAAACAACATGAGAGGGAAATATGGATTTTAGAAACATGGTAAACCTCCTTAAAGGTACCTGTATTATAGTTTTTTATTAACAAAAATTATTTTAAAAATACTAAGGCAACCTGTATTGTCAACACCAGAATGGACAATGGTGGTCCACCAGATGAATTTTTCTTTTCTCCTTTAACTTCTATCATCCTTGGCTACCAAAATCAAAGGGGAGGATCATGGGAAATGCAGTCCAAAATGTTTGGAGAGCTGCAGTTTCCCATCCTTTCATTACGATGAGGTGGTTCTGAGAATTCAGCAGTGCTAGTGCTGGACAGCTCCTAGTAACTCCAATGCTCCCCTCTCTGAATCCAAATCCAGCATTATCTCACCTGGTTGAACAGTCCCCTCTCTTTTGGTCTTAAGCAGCAGAGGGTAAAAACATTAATGCTTTCCTGATACCCTCCAAACAGGTTCGATTTAGACCCTAGTGGATTTAAAGCAAGGGTTACAGCTTAGATCAAGGATCCGTCGTCTGTGTACAAAAGGCACCACGTACATAAAGCTTTCACAAGCCTACTTCCATGTATGGTTCTTATCATTGCTCACCTCATTTGGCAGAATCCAAACCTAGAATAAAAAGAACAAGGCAGGGATCTCCAATTCAACAATCCAGCTGCACACACTTAAATCCAGTTCCAAAACAATATATCTTTCTTTCTTTTGCTTTGTTTGTTTGTGTCCTATCTTGCCTCCGATGCCCTAAAGCAGGGGTGTCCAAACTTGGGCCCTCCAGATGTTTTGGACCACAACTCCCAGAATTCCAAGGACTGTGTGAGTTGTGGTCCAAAATATCTGGAGGGCCAAAGTTTGGACACCACTGCCCTAAAGAGTGATGAAAATGGCTTTCTTTCCCACTTCAAGCACATATTTGGGTCTTGGACACTCAAGTCTTTCTATAATCACTATGCCTCTCTCTCTCTCTCTCTCTCTCTCTCTCTCTCTCTCTCTCTCTCTCTCTCTCTCTCTGCTTTCACTACATCAAGCCATGTTATTAAATAAGAGGGTATCCTAATCAATGAGCATTGACATGCATCTAATATCTCTTCCTACGTCTCCAGAATCTTTATTGGGAATGAAACGATTATTTTCTTTTTCCCCTTTTCTTCTTGTTCTTTGAAAAAAACACCCCCTTCTTCTTCTTCCTTTTCTTCTTCTTTTTGAGAGAGAGGGGGGTAATATGTAACCTTTGTGCATCATCTGAGCACTTCACAAAGCACAAAACCTGATGATGACTAAAGCCTATGAATTATTCATTTGGGCTTAGTGAGAAAGAGAGAGAGAATGAGATCAAATTTAATTACATTCCAAGGGGCAACTTCTATAGAATTAAACACAGTCCAAAAATACTAATCGGTCTAATGTGATCGTTTTAAGCAACAGCATGCTGGGGACTTTTTCAATGGCCATATGTACTCATGCCAGAATAGCAAATAAGAGTGAGTTCACGAGCCGAACAAAGGGACATGATTAAAAATATGCAGATCCTTCGCCAGCCTACCCTTCTGCTTACAAGAAGTGAAATCCAATGAAAAGGTTATTTTGTGGCCCTGGAGGGAATCAAAATAAAATTGTCATCATCCTTATCCCAAAAACACTGAAAAAGCAGGATTTTTATACAACTGGGACTTCCTCCTTGAGGGCAGAGGGTGGTCATCCCATCCAACCATTAGACAATGCTGCCCAGTTTGGCTTCTGTTGCCTTGTTTTCACAAGGCAGTATCTGAAAGTACCTCCAGCCTGGTTACTCAGCTTTCCACCAACAAAGAAGCTTTTGCACAGAATAATGCTGTGAAGTTTGTACAAAATATGGAAGTGCTCTTTTCTACTTTGCCACCTCCCAACAAAGCCTGTACCAAGTCTGGATGAAACCTAGTACCATAATACTATCACCTGATACCTGTACTGTGATTTCAGATTCTATGTAAGTTTCCTCCCTGGCCTCTCAGGAGAGGATGCAGATAACAGGACATTAACACAGAAGTCTGAAGGCCATTTTGTATGGCTTCTTTGAGGCCTTGAAAAGCCTTTTATACAAAGGGGAGGTCATATGTTGGTCACAAGTTTGTGCTTTTAAAATGTGTAAACCAGTGGTTCTTAGCCTGTGGGTCCCCAGATGTTCCTGGACTGCAACTCCCTGAAGCCTCCACCACTCGCTGTGCTGGAAGGGATTTTCTGGGAGTTGCAGTTCAAGAACATCTGGGGACTCACAGTTTGAGAACCACTGGTGTAAACCTCAAGCAGGCACTGAGAGGTTGAAATTAGAGATGGGCACGAAACAGAAAAATGGCGTTTCGGTTTTTCGTTTGTTGTTGAGAGGTCTGTTTCGGTTCATTTCCATTTGTCGGGGATTTTTTTTGAAAAATTTTGTTACCATTTTTCGTTTTTCGTTTTTCATTTCTACCCGCTTTTTGCATGATTTTTAAAGCATTTCCATGCGCAGGCATCCCCCAACGCCCCAGACCAGAGGGATAACACTTTAAAAAATGGATGCTGGCAGAGACACAGTATAGACTAGGTATGCAGGGAGGCTGCAAAGGCAGCGGCGGGCGTTGCCCCAGGTGCAAGGCAGCCGCAGAGTGACTGTACTGTGGGGCACGGGAGGGTACTCACTGAGAGGTACGCAGCACGCACGCACACAGGGAGGCTGCACGACTGAAGCTAAGAGTAGCAGCAGAGACAGCAATCCCACCCTAACTCCCACCAGAGACTGCAAGGAGGACGGGGGCTGCCAGAGCTTTTTATGCCCTCTGTGGCTGCCAGACCTGCCCGCCCAGTCTGCAACCTGGGCATGATATTGGTTGAACATGATCCCATCACATGGCTTGCCTCCATTTTGTGGCTGGTGGCGACATCCATTTTAAAGGGAAAAGAAAAATACATCGCGATGGGAGAAGACAAAAACAAACGTTTTAAGGACCCCAACCCCCCCTGGTAGGTATTATCAGACAATATAAATAATTATCGCTGCGTTTTTATGGATGTCCAGGGCGTTTTTTAACATTTAAAACAGCTCATTTCATTGCGCGTCGCCATTAACGGAAACGAAATGTAACGACCACAATTTTCATGGTTCTGTTCGTTTCGTTGCATTTTCAGCACAATTTTCGTTTGTCGTTTTGTTACATAATGGAAACGACAAACGGTAATGGAAACGAAAATTTCGCCGCTCCATGCCCATGTCTAGTTGAAATTCAAATTGTTCTACATGAACAAATTTAGAGATACTGTATTTAGAAAGTTTGTCAGGGCTTCAAGGATATGAGTACAACAGTTTACCTATGCCTTTTTTATGATGAAACCTTCCCCACACATTGTCGGTTTGATGTGGCTGCATAAAAGGAAAATGCTATTTTAGGATGCATTAACAGACATACAGTATAGTCTTCAAATCCCATGAGGTACTGTGTGTGTTGTGTTGTTACAGACATTACCGATTCTTCATGACTCCATATCCATGGAGTTTTCTTGGCAGGAATACTGGAGTGCCTTTGCCAGTTCCTACTCCAGGTGCCTACAGCACCTGGTATTCCCTGGTGGTCTCCCATCCAAGTACTAACCAGGGCCGACCCTGCTTAGCTTCCAAAATCAGGCGAGATCGGATGCGCTTAGGGCATCTAGGCAGCTCATGAGGTACTAGTCCTCCTGTATTCAGCACTAGGGAACGACCAGCCAACTTATTCCTCCAGCATCCCAATCTTGATTGACTGACTGACTGACTGATGAATTGGATTTAGAATAAACTGAAGCCACTGTGTGTTGTACCTGAGATCAACAGCATGCAATTATTAAGGAAAGGAGGGCTTTTTATGGCAACACAGCCCATTCATGATTATCCAGGTGGGAGAAGGCTGATATACCTCATTCCCCAGAGGCTAAAAAAAATTCTCCTTTGTTTCCATGACATTTGTTAAGGTTGTCACCAGAAGAAGGGAAGAGTAAACCACTTCTGAGTAGAGATGGGCACGACTCGGGAAAATGACGTTTTCGAGTTGTCGTGTGTCGGAGGCAGCCCGTTTCGGCTCGTTTCCGTTTTTCGCAAAAATTCGCAAAAATTAGTCGGTTCGTTTTTTCATTTTTTCGTTATCGTTATACTGGTTTTTTGGGGGGGTAGCGGGCTCCTGGAGGCACCTCTGTGGGGTGGGTGCCTCCTCTGGCCCACTATAAAGGGAAAGTGGGCTCCTGGAGGCACCCGTGGGTGCCTCCTATCCTCACCCACTAGGAAGGGACAGCAGCAGCAGGCTCCAAGAGACCCCTCAACATGGGGGTCTCCCCTCCTCACCTGCTGCTGCTGCAAAATGGCATGCATAACCATATGGATATGCATACCATTTGCAGGCAGTGAGACCTGCTCAAGTACCTGATCCCCTGGTACGAGCGTGTCGCACCTGCCATGTCCCACAAAGAAGGGAATCGTACTTGCGTGTGTAGTGCAATGCAAGTAGATCTGGCTATGGGCTAAGGTGGCTTAGTGCAAAGGCTAGGGTTAGGCTAATGACGGGTAAGGTTACGGTGGGCTATTGGGTTGCACCTCTGGGTGCCTCTCTGACCCACTAAGAAGACAGTCTGTGACGTATGGGTAAGGAGTCAAGGATTAGGGTTAGGGGGTTAGGGGGCTAGGGCAGGTTTTAGGGGGCTTTTTGGCACATCCCAGAAGTCTCAGTGGCCAAGTGGCCATGCGATTGGTGGGATGGCTCCAAAAATTTGCATGGTCATCCCCTCCCATATGGCTGGCCAGGCCACTGGGCCAGCCCATCATTGCGCACTGCGCAGGTGTAAATAAAATAAAATAAAATAAAATCAATGGAGGACAGAGGAGGAGAGGAGAGACATTTTGTTGCAAGAAAAAACCCACTGCTACTGTGAAAAATCTGGCAGTTTATAAATTTTCGCGTGTTTCTGTTGTGCTTGTGTGTTTTTGGACCACGATTTCAAAAACAATATTGCGTTCGCCGCCCCATTTTGGATCCCCCGCCCGCACCGCATGGCATGGCAACTCGAGTCCGGCTGCCCAGGATGGGGGGGAGGCGGGACCACCCCTCCAGAAACAATCCCTCCCATTTTTCTGCCTGCTTTTCGGCCCGGGAATGGGTGGGGGGGAGACCCGGGAGAGTTTTAAAAAGTTTTTTCCTGTGCCGTCCGTGCCGCTTGCTTGTGCTTTTGCGGCCGGCGGCGAGACTGGGCTTTTTGCGGCGGGCGAGTCCCACCACCAGAGCATCCCAGGACGGAGGGGGGGGAGGCCGGGACCCCCTCTCCAGACCAGAAACCCCCCCTCCAGTAGGTGCCGTGCGCCCTTAGTCAAGCAGGCATTTTTCCGCCTGCTTTTTGGCCCGGGAATGGGTGGGGAGAGAGTTTAAAAGTTTTTTCCTGTGCCATCCGTGCTGCTTAAGCCGGCGGCGAGACTCGTGCCGTGCGGGAATGGGTGGGGGAGAGTTTAAAAGTTTTTTCCTGTGCCATCCGTGCTGCTTGAGCCGGCGGCGAGACTCGTGCCGTGCGGGAATGGGTGGGGGGAGAGTTTAAAAGTTTTTTCCTGTGCCGTCCGTGCCGCTTGAGCCAGCAGCGAGACTCGTGCCGTGCGGGAATGGGTGGGGGGAGAGTTTAAAAGT
>JAHTLZ010000045.1:3070146-3089746 GCA_023846285.1 Phrynocephalus versicolor
GGGAGAGTTTAAAAGTTTTTTCCTGTGCCGTCCGTGCTGCTTGAGCCAGCGGCGAGACTCGTGCCGTGCGGGAATGGGTGGGGGGAGAGTTTAAAAGTTTTTTCCTGTGCCGTCCGTGCCGCTTGAGCCAGCAGCGAGACTCGTGCCGTGCGGGAATGGGTGGGGGGAGAGTTTAAAAGTTTTTTCCTGTGCCGTCCGTGCCACTTGAGCCGGCGGCGAGACTCATGCCGTGCGGCTTGTTGCTGCTGAGAGCCTGCGGCGCCGGCGAGTCCCACCAGAGCAGCCCAGGAGGGAGGAGGGGGGGTAGGCTGGGGACCTCCAGAAACCACCCCTCTGGTAGGTGCCCTGACGCACGGCAGGCATATTTCCGCCTGCTTTTTGGCCGGGAACCGTTTTTTTTTAACTTTTAAAAACTTTTTTTCTGTGCCGCTTGGCATCGCGCGCGATCGCGCGATGCAAGTAACGAGCACGACAAATCAGACCAAATTGTTCGTTCGTCGGTTCGAGCTCGAAGTCTGGCGGAGTAATTCCCGTTACCGTTTCCATAGAGTAACGGAACCGAGTAACGGAAACGGAAACGGGAATACCGCTAAGTCGTGCCCATCTCTACTTCTGAGTACTGTACTCTCTACCTGGAAAACCTTGAACAGGGTTACCATAAGTCAGAATTGTTGTGATGGCAAGTGATTATTATTATTTTTCAACCCCAAAACAATGCATTACATTTTGGGAGAAGAGAACTGCCTATCTATTGGTTTCCTCCAAATAATATATATATAATTAGCCAGCCGGTCCAGCTGGAGTGAGAATGTATCAAAGATGAGTTCATAGCTCCATCCAAATGGCATTAGATTGGCTGATTTAAAAATAAAGACAACCAAAAACAACCTTTCATCTTTGTTTGTCCTGAAGGTTAGGGTTGCCTTTTGAAGGCATCCAGGGGATTGGACAGATTCCTGGAGGTAAGTCCATCACAGGTTACAAACCATGATGGAGATGTGTCATCTCCAGACTTAAAACCAGGGTACTTCAAGGGCCAGATGCAGGGGAGTGGTATCTGGAGACAGATATCTAGTCTCGTGTGCTCCCAGATGCATCTCGTGAGGCCACCGTGAGATACAGGCCTGATCTAGCATGGCTCTTCTTATGTTCTTATGTTCTTATGTTTTGTACAATGAGAAAGTGGCCTTTGAATATCCCCAAGTGTTGTATTTACAGAATGGTGATAAAGGTGAATAGGGTTGGGATTTTTAGATTTCCTGCAATACACATCATCACCATTCTTGAAATTCCACTTGACTTCCATTTGACCTCACTCATCTGAAAGAAAATGCTTAAACTGGAAGACTTTACTGCTTAGCTAGGCTTAGCTCTCCCCAAGGTTCTTGTTCCAGCACCAGCTGGGAGTTCTCTTTCTGAACTAGACATAGCTAGGCCTACCTAATCTTCAAAGCCCTTCAGCTGACCTAGGTGAGCCACATTAAGGTGTCTTTTGAGTGTATGCAAATCAGAAAGAACTGCCAGAATGAGGAATAATTGGATTTTGTAGTCCAAGAAATCAAAAACCAAAACTTAGCAAGACAGCAGGGCATACAGGTCTTGAACTTCCACTACAGTAAAGGAGAGCAAAGGAGAACCCTGCCACTGACTCCTTGCTCTTTGCTAGCATGAGATGTTTGCTCATGAAGTCTTTTGGGGAACACAGCTTTGCCAGATCTCAGCACTGGCTGAATTTTCATGAAAACGCAATGATTCCCAGCTCTTGAAGTGGGGAGGCAGAACTCGGGGTGGGTGGAACAGGGGAAGGAAGAAGTTAGATTTCCATTTGTGAGTTGGCCTTCAAATATGGCTGGGAACTGCAATCACCATTGTCACTGATGGACATAACTGCTTGTTCTGCCACCCAAAGACTTATTATGCATATGCTTCCCTTTTGGCACTGGATTGCCGTACAGTATTACCCGGAGAGCGAATATTTTAACCCACACTGTTGATTCCCCTCATTCCCTTTTCTGCAGTCAACTGGCCCAGAAGCAGACCCGTCCCCATGCCTGCCCTGCCCTGCCACAGTGGCTTTACAAGGCCAACATCTGTTTTCAGGTGTTAGTTGGAAATCTTAGGGAATCATATGCCACCAGTTTCTAAAGTGACATTGACAAGATGCTAGGTTGGAGCCAAAACATGTATGAAAACCAAGGTACACACATGAAACAACCACTACAATTAATTGCAATTAAGATCTAACCAGGGAGCGCTCTTGAAAGAGCCATCCCTCAAGGAAGTGAAAGGGATGGCTTGCAGGTACAGGGCCTTTTCAGCAGCTGCCCCCAGACAATGGAATGCCCTCCCGAGTGAGAACCACCTGGCACCGACGCTGATGACATTTCAGCACCAGGTAAAAATCATCCTGTTCCAGAAGAATTTTAACTGATTATTGTGAGTCCTGATGGCAATTTTAGTGTTGTGTTTTAATGTATTGTATTTATTGTACTGAAATGTTTTTATTGTTTTAATTTTATTCAAATTTTGATGTTTTATTTATTTTGATTGTGAGATGCCCAGAGACCTCTGGGTACTGGGTGGCATACAAGCTATATAAATAAATAAATTAAATAAATATATTACGGCTGAGCTTTTCCTATAAGAGTGATTGCTTTCCTATTAGCGCAGTGTAACCATTGGCATTGCTTCCATTATCCTTTGTATCCATTCCTTTTAACCTAACTGTTCCAGAAAAGGCCAAATACATGTTCTTGGGCCATGTACTGATGTTCATTCTTTCCCCATTTATTATTATAAAATTCCGAATTCCTTACAGTATCAATGCCTTTGATTATACATCGATAACAATGTTTTAAAAACAAACTTACTGAGTCTCCATATGTGCTTAAAACCTGGTTTTTGTATGGACAGCTTGTGTTGGTGGACACATAAATTCTTCTTCCTTAAAATGGAAAACAATTTTAAAACACACACGACGCCTTATTATGCACATTTCTGTTGCACGGGCATCAGGAAAGCACCGAGAATCATCCCTACGCGTACATAAACATTGCTCATTCAATACACTTAATGAAAAGTCCCTTTCTTATTTCAAGAATAATCAATGAGATATATTCTGTTTACTCTGCTTCAAGATGGTCTCATACAGCTGATGAAGGGATGGGGTTTTTCATTATAAGTAGTACCATACTAGCATAGCATGTCAACTAGCTCCCTCTGCTGGTTGGCTGTTGTGTTTCCACAGTGTTTTCATTCATGATTTATAAACATTTATCTCTAACTTTATTTGAATGTCATTGATCTGTATAGTTCTAACTACATTCTTCAATGGTCTGTGCTGTTTATTTATTAACCAAAGGGAGGGGGAAAGAGGATCCCAGTCTGTATTCCCACTCGGGTAAGTTTAAAAGCCAAGCCAAAATGATCACCCTCCGGTAAGAAATTTATATTCCAGTCCAACAGCTCCTCACTGCTGTAAATTTGGATCCAGTCAAAATTAGAGAAGGTTGCAGCCTGAATAAAAACTGTTCAGGTCTTCACATTGAAGAGGGGGCTGGCTTGTTCTCCATGGCTTCAGAGACTAGGGCGCAGGGCAATTGTCTCAAACTACAGGGAAAGAGATTCCATTTCAACATTAGGAAGAACTTCATGACAGTCAGAGCTGTTCAGCAGTGCAATATGCTGCCACAACGGATGGTGGATTCTCCTACTTTGGAGGCTTTTAAGCAGAGGCTATATGGCCACCTATCGAGAAGCCTGTGATGGGGGTTCCTGCACGGCAGGGGGTTAGACTAGATGGCCCTTGAGGTCTCTTCCAACTCTTATGATTCTATGATTCTATGGTTCTATGATCCACGAATGGCTTCAAACAGTTACAGCATCCTGTTGTAAGCAACAACGATTTCTTCCAGGCTAATTATGTCCTTTATTTCCCATCATTTTTTCCAGCAAGTTCTCAATTATGCAACCACATCAATAGCAGTTGTCAAGCCAACCTGTTGCAGCTAGTCTTACTCCAGCAAGGAACCAATACTGAGCAGTTTTTCTTCCACTGGGATGCAGCATTTAATACAGGGAAGCCAAGAGGAGCAGAGACCTTTATTGATTCAAAATAAATAGCTAGTGAAGTTTATTCCCCGGCCATATGTTGAACATTCCTCCGCTGCAAGAACACAGATTTAACCATTTTGTGATTTGGCATCTGAAGTGGATTTATCCTCAGTCAATAAGGGACTCTGGTTTCCACCATAAACTATAAAAACAAACATTTGCTGTGTCAGTAAATAATGTCTCAAGTACATCTAAAAGGTTTGGGCTTCGGGGGGAAATGGAGGGGGACAGGTGAGGGAAAGTAAGCTCTTACAAGAGTTGAAACGTTGGCAGCGCCCATTTCCTTCTGCTTTCAGGGCCAAAAAAACCTGAGACAAGAGGCAAAGGTCCTTGGGAAATCACGAGAGTGGACAGGCCACCATGACATCCCGAAGGCAGTGCAGGGCTGAGAAAGAAGCCAGGACTGCTTTGGGAGCAGCGGATTGTGAAAATGGGTGTCAACAGAGGCACAATCTTGGGAAAGCAGATATTTTACCTGGCAACCCAGAATCAGGGGCAAAACAACATATTTTTCATGGTCAGTGGCCATATATATCTGTTACATAAGGCTTGCATCTACATGGTCTAATCTATGGTGCACATGAGCTGCCTAGATGCCCTAAGTGCACATGACACATGAGGACTTTTTCCAGGCCCTACACCTTAGCTCAAAAGAAAGCACGCCTCATTGGAAACAACAAGAATGTTATCTGGAAGTTGAGTCATGGCAACTGGACTTCTTTTCTTGAAAGACTGAAATGTTTTGCTACTCATCCAAACAGTGAAGGCCCCTCCCTTGTTGGTTTAGGAATAGATGGACCAGTTTGAAAATAGAAGAACCACAAAACCTGGGAAAGGGAACACAGTTGGGCTTTGCAGGGACTGGAAGTATAGAAGGGGAGTTAGGAGCGGAAGGGGGTAGTGTGGTGTACTGGGTGGAATAAAAGAATTGGACGAAAAAGAGGAGTTGATAGAAGTGGTGAAAGAAGGCCCTTGGAGCAGTGAGTGGGTCACCTTCAAGTTACTGAGGGAAGCAGCTGAGCAGGAATGTTGTTGTTCAGTCGCATCTGACTCTTCGTGACCCCATGGGTCAGAGCTCGCCAGGCCTTCCTGTCCTCCACTGCCTCCCGGAGTTTAGTCAAATCCATATTTGTTGGATCGATGACACCGTCAAACCATCTCATTCTCTGTTGTCCCCTTTTCGTTTTGCCTTCAAAGTACACAGTACACAGCCCTACATCCATTTTGAGGATATCCCGAACCATTTTATTCAAAACACAGTAATGTTCAAGCACACACTAGCAAGGAAATTGACAGGCCCCTAAATACCTGCAGGGCCCCTAGTCAGCTGTACGGATAACACAGCCTTGGGCAAAGGGGGATGCCCACTTACACCCTTCCCACTGCCCAAATTGCCAATCCCTTCAAAAGGGGATTGGACAGATTCCTGGAGGAGAAATCCATCACAGGTTACAAACCATGATGGAGATGTGTAATCCCAAGTCTTAAAACCGGGGTACTTCAAGGGCCAGATGCAGGGGAGTGGTATCAGGAGACAGATATCTAGTCTTGTGCGCTCCCGGACACATTTGGTGGGGCCACTGTGAGATACAGAAAGCTGGACTAGATGGGCCTTTGGCCTGATCCAGTATGGCTCTTCTTATATTCTTATGTTCTTCCTCTTTTATTATCCCATGCTGTTGTGGCGGAGTTGCTGTTGCTACATGCTGTCAATTAATTTCTTAACTTACGGAAATCCTGAATGGATTTTCAAGATATAGAAGGCGTTTAAAGAGTGATTCTTTCAGTGCCCCACACACCCCAATGAGTTAGAACAATGTTTCTTTATAATGATATATTGTTGTCTTGCACTGTGCAGTTTATTTTTACTGTGTATTATGTTGTTGTTGGGTTTTGTAGATTGCTTTCATCTTTGATTGTTTTTTTTAAGCTGCCAGAGTAGACCTTTGGCTGGCTGGCCGGGATAATAAATGCATAAATAAATAAATAAATAAATAAATAAATAAATAAATAAATAAATAAATAAATAAATAAATAAATAAATAAATAGCTAGCTGAGGCGGTATTTGAACCCAGATCAAACACTATCCACTGCAGCACACTGGCTCTCACAGGATGATGTTACCCAGTCAGAAATGTGGAATATAAAATGCCAAATAAGTGTATTTTAAATTTTGCTGGTAAGGCACTGGTGCTTTCCCTGCTTCCAGCAGTTCAAATCAAATCTATCGATCTATCTACACAAATTGTTGGGGGGGGGGGAGAAAGGTCATGATTTCTATAGCTCAAAAACACTAATACAGAAAAAAAGACTGTCTAGACGCCCACCTTCTCATGGTTTTCACCTGAATAGCATTATCAAATATTTATGCATGCTCCTGTTAGCATAAAACAGCTCTCAATGCAATTTCTCCCCAGAGTGAAGTTGCATTGTAAAAGAACAGCTGCACTCAACATTCAGAGGCCGGGAGCCGTTTGTGATTCAAATCCATCCTTCAGCACCAAAAATCTGGAGGCTGCAAAGAAAGCAAGGCTACTGGAAGACCAGGGGAAATTTATTAGAGGAGAAAGGTTTAGGAGACATATTATTGGATATGCATTTGGGCCTTTTTGGCGGGGGGGGTGTTAGGTCCCTTGGTTAGGTCCAGATGTTTATGGGATGCAACTTCAAAAATTTTATTCAGCTGATTACTAGGGTTGCTGGCAGTTGTACTTCCACAAGCACTGATGAGTTACACTTCAGCCTCATGGCACAGTAGTTAAATGCCTGTACTGCAGCTAAAATGTGCCCATGACCTAGGGTTCAATTCCAGGTTCAATCAGCCTTCCAGCCTTCTGAGGTCGAGAAAATGAGTACCTACCTTGCTGGGAGGGAGGGGCAATGTGTAGCCTGCCTAATTAAATGGTAAATTGCCCAGAGAGTGTTTGAAGTGCTATGGGCAGTATATAAAAAGAACACTTTTGCTTTGGACCAACCTCTCTGTTTGAATAATACAGTATAACCCATAAATTGCATGTGGAGCCTCATGGCAGAGAGGTTAAACTGCAGTACTGCAGCCAAAACTCTTCTCCTGACCTAGGGTTCAATCCCAGGTAGCCAGTTTGAGATTCACTCAGCCTTCCAAGGTTGGCAAATTTAGTAGCCAGCTTGGGGGGGGGGGGCAGGGTGTGTATGGAAGCAGGGTGTGTGCCGAAAGAGTGCTTTAAGAGCTATGGGGTGGCATATACGCAGCACACTTTTATGTTACTGAATTACACTTTGTGTTATTTTCCATTATGGGAAGTGATGAATGGCTCACTTCAGCAGGACAGGATCCCTTTGAGCCCTTTAAAGGAGAAAAGCAGGTTAAAAATATAGCTGCTGTAAGTTTTTCGGGCTGTTTGGCTGTGTTCTGGAAGTTTTTCTTCCTGATGTTTCGCCAGACTCTGTGGGCGGCATCTTCAGAGGGCAAGGAGCTCAGGGAACTAAGAGTTCTCTCTGTGCTCTCAGGTATCTAGCACAGCCAAACAGCCCAAAAAAATCACAACAGTTATCAGATTCCGACCATGAAAGCCTTCAAGAATACAAGGTAAAAATATTTTTAAAAATATAAATAAATAAGATCCCAGCATAATTAGGGGACACAGCAGTAAGACCATTATTGGGGGGGGGGCACCCTCCTTGAATCCTACACTATTGGATACTTATTGGCTTTGCTCTAGTGCAAGTTCAGGCTTGATTTAACTGAGCACTCACTTTTCTGCCTTTCTTGTTGTCTGTGGTATTGGCAAGACTCTCCTCTAACACCATATTTCTTCAAATGTGTTTGAAATATGCTCTTAGAGCTTTTTCTGTCATATAGTTTTTCTTCCTCAGAGTGCCTACCCCAGGAATTGGAAATTGGAACCTAGCATTCTAGTCCGCATTGTGGATGTGATGGGGTGAACATGAGACAGAACAGAAGAGGACAAGATTTAGCTGTTTCAGCAGTTTTATTACATGAACCAGGAATCCCACACACTCTTGTCATCATCAGCTATGCATTTAGGGGCTGAATGACCAGCTTCTGGACAGATATGCACCGATGCCCTTTTTGGATGGATAAGGTTGACAAACAATGACTGGCCAAACATTCCCGAATGATCTTCCTTTACTAGTGCGGATGTGACACTGGGTCTCTTCCCCTTCCCAGCATTTTCCTTCTAACCCATCAGAGAACAATGCATGACATTAGTCCCTATTTCTACTTGTGATTGATATTACAAAGCACATGATCTCTGCACACAGGAAGTATACCTGCTGCAAGAATACATTGGTCTGGATATCTCTTGATCAGATGACCACCACAACCAGTAGAGATGGGGGGGTGTTCATCTTTTGTACAAAGAGACATTTAGGACCTCTTTGTCTAAGACTAAGTTTTGCTTTTCTAAAGAGGATCCCTGGACGTTGTAAGATGAATGTTTGCATCTTCTGCTGTTGTATCATTCTGATGGTCCTCAGCAAGCTTCCATGCAGAGAACTACTCTGTGGTTTAGGTAACTTGATGCAGAGCCAGGGGTTGGGAGTTTGACTTCCCACTGTGTCTTCCTTAGAACATAAGAACATTAAGAAGAGCCATGCTGGATCAGGCCAAGGGCCCATCTAGTCCAGCTTCCTGTATCGCACAGTGGCCCCATCAAATGCATCCGGAAGTGCACAAGACTAGATATCTGTCTCCTGATACTACTCCTCTGTATCTGGCCTTGAGGTACCCTGGTTTTAAGCCTGGAGAGTACACATCTCCATCATGGTTTGTAACCTGTGATGGACTTTTCCTCCAGAAATCTGTCCAATCTCCTTTTGAAGGCATCCAGGCCAGATGCCATTACCACATCCTATGCCTGGGAGTTCCACAGACTAGCAACACGCTGGGTAAAAAAAAAAAAAAAATGTTTTCTTTTGTCTGTTCTCACTCTCCCAGCCCTCAATTTGAGTGGATGTCCCCTAGTTCTGGGATTTTGTGACAGGGAGAAGAGCGTCCCTCTACCCACTTTACTCATGCCCTGCATTATTTTGTATGTTTCAATCATATCCCCCCTCAGACACCTTTTTTCCAGACTGAAGAGCCCCAAATGTTTTAGCCTTTCCTCATAAGGGAGGTCCCCCAGTCCAGTAATCATTTTAGTCGCTCTCTTCTGCACCTTTTCCAGTTCCACTATGTCTTTTTTGAGATGCGATGACCAGAATTGTACACAATACTCCAGGTGTGGCCTTACTATCATTTTGTACAATGGCATTACAGTCTTGACAAGGTTTGATTCAATTATCCCCAGGGTCCCTTCCAGCTTTCCAGTTCTACTATGCCGATGATATACAGTGGTACCTCTACTCACGAGAGGCTCTACTTACGAGCAATTTGACTTAAGAACAGAAAACCGTTGGTGTTTTAACTGCTGCCTTACAAATTTTAGATGCGGTCTGCTCTACTTATAATTGTTTTTTAAAAAAATTATTTATTTATTTATGTATTTTGATTTATTTATTTTTTAGATACGGCTGCTCTACTTACAAGTTGATCAACTTATGAGCATGCATTCGGAATGGATTAAACTCGTAAGTAGAGGTACCACTGTATGTGATATTTAGTAGCTTAGCAAATTCCATGGAATTTCACTCATCAATCTAGAAAGAATGTAAGAACATAAGATACAAACTTTTGCTCAGTGTTGCCCCTGTGTATCTCATACTCAACACAGCCACTGATTAGTGATAAACCTATCCTCCATCAATATTTCCAATATTAAAAGTGTATCTTTTAAAAACATATTTTATTATCACCTCCAAATATAAAACATCAGGGAGGGTTGTTAGAGTAAAGAGTAAATCTGATTCCTTCCTTCCTTCCTTCCTTCCTTCCTTCCTTCCTTCCGTCCGTCCGTCCGTCCGACTAGGATGAAGAATACAATCCTCCATGCTGTTAACTGATAAAATAACTTGGTTGGCAATGTTAATATTTCTCAAATGAACTTCAGGTAGGTTTTTTTTCCCATTGTCAAAAGGAACTTGGTTCCATTTGATTGCACCATAACTGGACTTGTAATCCCCAAAAGTTTTTCCAAGTCTTTTTAAAAAATTAATGTTAAACAATTAATGTTTCCAAGCTCTCCATTAAACTGGAATTCTTAGAATTTCCAAGATTTCATTAGTTCATCTTTTCAAACTGCTCTTACAATCAAAAAGTTTCTCATTAAATAGTCCTATTAGTCCTTATGTAAGGTTTGCCTAACCTACTACAGCTAATTGCTGCTAACTTACAAGGTGTCAACCATGTCTCCATTTTGTGCCTAAGCATGTACCTGGTTATACAAGTGACCTGAGCCTAAGCACTTTGATCAATTAGGCAAAATTATCTACTCAGGTTACAAAACTTTTATGCAAATACTAACAGGATTCTTGCCAGTAAGTTATAACAGGTGTTAATAAACTGATACATTTTTATCAGTTGTCACAGAGATGACTATGCCAACTGTGCTGGTGATCACATTACAGAACATTTTTCGACATACATGGTCATCTGAAGCTCAGACAATTCATTCATCAAGCCCAGAATTCTAACTAGTCAGAGCTGTCTAGAGTCTAATCAAGACTTGCTTTACTGCTGTTACCTGTTTTAACTGGAGATGCTTCATTGCTTAAGAGTACACAATGGCAGCCACTGCTGCAATGACTTTACCAATTCCATCTGTGATGGTGAAGGAAGAGTACATATATGAAGCAACTGTACTTATTTTAGATTGAGCCACAATACTTATTCCTATACATTGCTTTTTATTTAATTTAATTTTGGATTGTTTTAAGAGAAAACAAAAATGTTTACAAGGTCATCTGTAGGCATCCAGACAAAATCTCTGAAGAGAGGATATCCTACAAGGATTAGGACAATGTAGATATTTACAACTGCAGCACTTGTAACGCAGGGTCAACCATTCGGTCTTTTTGATGATGGCGCACCCCACAGGTGTGACTTCTATGTTCCTGTTCTCTCCATATTTTCAGAGGCAGAAACAGAGAGCAAGCCATTATTTCCTTCATACTCTTCCCACAGGTTAAGACAATGTTCCGGAATGGCGTATGTCCTTAACACGTCTGAATAAAGTAAAAACTCCTGCAGGCAAGCCGGCAGTGGCAACTGACGGACAACGTGGTCCGATCGTAAATGATTGTCCGTTAAAAGTGACCGGATCTCTAGGCGGCAAAGATGAGACAAGGAAGGGATACAGTCTGTCAGAGAAAGGAATGAAGAATAAATTAATAAGGAGCACAGTGTCTGTGACAGTTTCAAGCGCTGTCTGTCTGTCTCTGTCTGTCTCTGTCTGTTTTACTGTTTCTTTCTCCTTAAAAGGACCCAAGGCAGCTTGCAACAATTATATCTCAATATTTAAAAGCTGAAAACAGTGAGTACATAAATATTTTAAGAGAATTAAACATAAATTACATTTAAAATGGTCAATAAAATCGATACCAAAAACATGTTTAAAAACAACAGAGCACAACATTCCATATCTAATAATAATAATAATAATAATAATAATAATAATAATAATAATAATAGCCCCAACCCTCCCAGGCTGTCAGTCACTGAGGGAAGGCTTTCCTGAAGAGAAAGGTCTTTGCCTACCTGTGGAAGGACAGCCAAGATGGGGCCAACCTGGCTTCTCACAGGAGACAGTTCCAAAGTCTAGGGCAGTGATGGCGAACCTTTTAGAGATTGAGTGAGCAAACTGTGATTCAGAACCCACTATTTTTTTTTTTTGCAAAGTGCCAATACAGCAATGTAACCTGACTACAGGTGGCGGTGAAGGGGCGATGTTGGGTGCCCACAGAAAGTGCTCCGTGTGTCACCTTTGGCACCCGTGTCATAGGTTCGCCAACACTGGTCTAGGGGGATGCAGCAGAGAAGGCCCTCTCCCATGTCCTCACCAAGCATGCCTGTGAAGGTGATGGGATCAACAGAAAGGCCACCTCTGATTATCTTAATTCCCGGGCAGGCTCATAGACGGAGATGCAGTCTTTTAGATACCTTGGGCAGATCCAACATAGCAAACAACCTCAATCGAAGATGACTGAGGTTGTTTCACACTCCCTGCCTAAGCGGTAGTGCCCACAGCCCTCCAAGGCCTTTATTGGAAACTGTCCTTTAAGAAGTCAGGGATAGCTTATGTTCACCCAGATCTCAACATCCTGCCATTTTCACCACAAGGACTAATAAATAAATAAATAAATAAATAAATCATCACACAGCAGACAACTACACTGGATTTTGTATTACAAACCATTAGTCGAACGCACCCAAGCGTTTAGGACTACGTGATGTATCAGTGAATTATGTGAGCAGATCCCACCAAGGTGGCTTTCTACAGCTGACTGATGGTGACTTTGTCAACTCCAATTTCTTCTAAATACTTGCTTAGCTCTTTATTATTATTATTATTATTATTATTATTATTATTATTATTATTATTATTATTATTATTATTATTATTATTATTTACACCAGAGCACATTCCAGTGGTCAAAGGAATACACTATACAAATATAACATTAAGATATAAATATAACAATATAGTATTAAAATATGCAACATCAGTATAAATCATCCTAAACCTTCCAGACTAGTAACTGCTCCTTCTCTCCTTTCAAATGTACGATTATGAACTCACAACTTGTAGAAGGCGGCATTTATTCTTTATGTTTACCGATACAAAGAATCTTCTACTGCTGTGAGTCGGATAAAGGAATGTTTAGAAAAGGAACCGGCAACTCTAATGGCTCATGGGGGGGGGGGGTTTCCTACCACCATAAGTTAAAGAAAAACCTGAAACGTTTGCTAAGCAAGGTACAAACGTTTGCTAAGTAAGTACAAAGGAAATGAGAACGGAGGGTGGAGGAGAGGCATGCCTGGTAAGGAGATGGTGGATTAACTGATCTGTTTTAAGCTCTGGAATTTCCTTTTGTACACAAGCACAGAAGGAACCCACTGGTATGAATCACACCGACTATGAACAAGAACCAGAATCAACGCTCTCATTTTGAAATTTTTGAGCTCACATTGGTGGTTCTTGGGGATTCCAGGAAAGACGGGGAAACGCTATACCAGACAACTGAAAGTGAAGTCAGCCAGTCTTCTGTTAAAAAGCACAACTTAATTTTTCTCCCTCTCCTGACTTTAAACAGGCAAAATACTATTTTTTTAAAAAAACCTAGTAGGCGAACTGATAAAGGCCACAAAGAGCAACTAATTGCACAAATATTACAGGCTGAGTTCTCAGTATCTTTGCTACCCTTGTACATGAGGCAGAGGAGGAGACCTTTTCTGATCAGAGACTAGCCTAACCTTTCTACTGCTTTTCATAAAAATTATATTTCGGTGCTCCAAGGTCTCTAGTTAGCAACTGATAATTGCAAAGTGTGTATCTGCTCAGGCTGGTGGGCGGTCAGCAGTCTCCCTATTGCCAGAGTAATTGGACGGCCTTTATCTCCACGGCAGAATCAAGCAGCGCTATCCGATCGTTTATAAAAAGACAACAGCATGCTGATTTTAGAAGCTCCAATGGAAAACATCTAATGGCAGAAAAGCCTTTGAGATCGCAGAGT
The DNA here is from genome assembly GCA_023846285.1 of Phrynocephalus versicolor. Classification (NCBI taxonomy): domain Eukaryota; kingdom Metazoa; phylum Chordata; class Lepidosauria; order Squamata; family Agamidae; genus Phrynocephalus; species Phrynocephalus versicolor. The sequence goes on from JAHTLZ010000045.1 coordinate 3,083,876, forward strand.
CCGTTTCGAACGACACCTCCCAGGATTCCAGCATTGAGCAGAGCGTTGGACTCAGTTGCCTATACAGGCTCTTTCCAACTCAATTATTCCAGGATTCTATGATATAGTACCCACCCTGTCTGAGGTTTCTGTTTCCTGAACTGATTGCAACTTTGAATGTAATGCTGCTGCACCAACATGCAGCAGGCAGGTAAATGTCTGTTGGGGGATAGATTTAAGACCAGATTCTATTTCTCAAGCAATGGTTAAAGGAAAAAAAAAAACCTTGATCTGGCCTGTGGGCCAGCCGGTCCCGGACCAACCAGAAGTTTAAAAAAAAAACAAGATTTTTTTTTTAAATGGGGTGTGCGGGGAAGCAAGCACCTCTCAGCTGTGGGGTGGTGGTGGAAGCCCCTGGAAAAATAAAAAATAATTTTAAAAAATTTAAAAGCGCCAACACGGCCTGGGAATAGTGCGGAAACAAAATGTAAAAAAAAGTAAAGAAAAACCAAAATGAAACAACATACGAAATGATTTTTTTTAAAAAAATTGTTTTGTATTAATGAAACAAAATGGGGGGAGAACAATGAAGCGTAATGCCATTTTGGCATTTCGTGCTCATCTCTACTTAAGATTCACAAGAGATTTGAAATTGTCAATGGTACTGGCATGGCATTGCAACTTATTATATTTATATTTAGCTAAAGCTGTTCTATCATCAGTCTTACATTTATGTTCACCTTGTCTTCTCTGCAGCATGGGAAAGTTACCTATTGGGATTGTAACATCCAATTCCTCCTGGATTCCCCCTGCCAATAAGTTAGTTTTCTGAACAATGTGTAGCCTGCATCATTAAACTGTAAACCCCCCAGAGAGTACTTGAAGTGCTAGGGGGCAGTATATAAGCAGAACATTTTTATGGAATTTTTTAAAAAAACAGAACAGAACAAGGAAATGTCATCACAAGATGATACAGCCGGTATGTCTTCCATTAATATTTATAATACAAATTTATAATACAAATACAGCTCACTGGATGGGAGACCCCCAGGGAATAATACCAGGTGCTGTAGGCACCTGGAGTAGGAACTGGCAAGCCACTCCAATATTCCTGCCAAGAAAACTCCATGGACATGGGGTCACAGAGAGTCGGTCACGACAGTAACGACACAACACACACACACCAGAGGAGCAGACACATTTAAACGTTGAAAACCTCCCCTCTGGTTCATGTGTGCTTCTGTATTACAGTATACGAAAAAGTTGTAATAGAAAATAATCACATCGGAATTATAGGGATCCTTCTTTTTTAAAAATAAAAAAAAACCCCTTCTGTCGAAAACTCAGCAAAACCATAACAGATATCTTGCCAATGAAATAAAAACCCTATCTGGAAAATTAAATAAGGCATGGCATTTCACCACCTTTAGAGGGTATTTTGATCACAAACACCTGCCTTTTGAAACCACAAGGAAAGACAGGAAGGAAGCCTTAACTTAATGCAAAAAGGCAGGAACTTCTATTATTTCTCATTTTAAAAACAATTATTGTTAATAAAATATATTTGAAACTGTACAGCTCATTCCCCACCCATCCTCACCCAAACCAACATTTGGGTGTGTGTGTTTAAACCGGCATATTACTTTAAATTAGCAATTGTCACCTTCTCTCTCTCTTTCACGGGTCCAAGATGAATGGAGCCCCTGCTTACTGGACATAAAGGAGGAATTTTATTTTGGGGTCTTCCCCTTTCCCTGGATCTAGGAAGTACAGTGGTACATTTATATAAATTTCCCATAGGAATGCATTGAAAACGGAGTAATCCCATTTTTATGTTGCACGGATTTGCCCCATAGGCGATCATGTTAAACAAATTTCCCCTATCTCTGGAATTTTTATGTTATACAGATTTTATACTGTATTATACAAAGTGTTTGTTATACAAGGGTCCACTGTACAATATACAAAAACAAACCTTGAACGGACTCTAAACCTAGTGGCTTGGTTTCTCCTTCCTTCCTCCAGTACATGAACCAAGATGATACACAGTTTGAGTTATTTCTAAAAAGGAACAAAAGTTTGTTTCATCTCCTCCCCTCCCTTCCCATTTCTTATATTCTCTGGGCATTAATAACAAACATGACAGCTTGACCCTCCTCAGTGTGTCCAACGTCTTCTTTGCCACTGACGCTGCAAAGTAAAGAGAATATACATGAATGAATTAGCTAGTGTCTCACTTACCAAAGTGACTCAAGGGCACCCATGAGGACGTCCCTTTGTGTTTCGAGAGGATCTGTTCCACCACCCAAGGAAGCCTCTTCCAGTCAGTAAACTCCAGAAGGAAGTTAAGGGCCTCACTCTTTACTGAACGTACCCTAGGATTGAACAATATCAGTTATCATACCAGTCATAGCATTGGGCATCCACCAGAGAAGAGAGTTCTCTGTGTGGCTCCTGACCTCTGTCATCTAAATCTCCAGAGACTGGGAAGTGTTTTTCCCACCCCTCACTACACATCACATGATCTCCGGGTTGGCACATAGCTACTGGATGTGTTTGTTGGAGAATTCTGGGTCTGGAGTTCAAAACAAATAGGTTTCCAAACTCCAATATATATATCATGCGAGGAACAAACAGTGACATATATATCTTTTCATTTATTTATTTGAAATATTTCTATGCCACCGATCTCCAAAAAGGTCCAAGGTGGCTTACATTTAAAACAATGTTAAAACCCAAATAATAAATTATTACAATATTAAAAAGCATTAAATAACAATCATATTAAAAACTGAAATGAATAATTTTTGAAAAATATAATATAATAAGATACAACATAAAAAACCATAGAACAGTTATAAACCATCAAACCCCACACAGTAAACATATCAAGCGGCATTAACAATTAACATAATACATTGTTCCACAAATCAGCAACAGTGCCTGAGGGGGTGATAAGAGAGTCAGTATGATTATTACAATACTGAACAAAACTAAAATGAATATTATTTATTTATTTATTTATTTATTTATTTATTTATTTATTTATTTATTTATTTATATTTATATAGCCCAACTTTCTGAAGGAATTCTAGGCGATTCACAACAAGAAAATCCATATAATTCAGCTATACAAACAAATGTAAAACAAACCCAATCAATCAAAGCATTAAAATCAATAAAAAACATGGGATATGCGATGGCGGCAAAAAAGAAGGGAAAAGAGAATAGGATAAGCCACCATTAGTTGCCAAAAGCAGCCTGGAAGAGCCAAGCTTTTAATCGCTTCCTAAAGGCTAAGATGGGTTCAGAACAATATTTAAAACACGGAATAAATGCTCCCTTGAAAAATCCCTTTGGTTCATCAAAACTGCCTCAAGAGAAAGTCTCCATTTTCTTGAGGAAGGACAGCAGAGATAGGGCCAGCCTGACTTCCTGTGGGAGGGAGTTCCAAAGTCTGGGAGCAGCAACAGAGAAGGCCCTCTCCTGAATCCACACCAAGCATGTCTGTGAGGGCGGTGGAACCAAGAGGAAGGCCTACACATTGCTCCCCACCCAGGGGGCTTGGGTACTCATTTTAGGATGGAAGGCTGAATAAACCATGAGCCAGCTACCTGGGATTGAACTCCAAGTCATGAGCACAGTTTTAGTTCCAGTACAGGCATTTAACCATTGTGCCATGAGGAGATACGGTTTTTTGGATGGCTTGGACCCAAGCCATTTAAGGCTTTGTAAAATAATTGCAGCCTTGCTTGGAAATGGATCGGCCACCAGTGGAACTGACGTAGCAAGGGAGTTAGTTATACGTTCCCTGTAACCAGCCCCCCTTAACAACCAAGCTGCAGCATTTTGACTCACTGGAGTTTCCAAACACCTTCCAAAGTCTGCAACACATACAGCGTGTTACAGTAATTTAGCCAAAATGTAACTAAGGCATGTGTCGCCACAAGCAGGTTAGTCAGACCTCTCAAGGAACAGACACAATGAGAGAAATGTTCTTTTCCTTTCAAACAGTTGTAATGGGATGTCAAGACTCACAGAAAATGGAGTCTAGTTATTTACTTGGTCAGAAAGGAGACATAATAAAATGGAGTTCTAGATTATCCAGGTGTGTGGAATCAGAGAAAGTGCAGTCTCGTTGTCATGTGTCATGAGATGACTAATACTGAATGAGGTAATGGATGAGGTAATTGGCATTACATCATGTCTAATGTGATTGGTCTATCAATGTATAAAAAAGAAGTAAACATGAAACACGTTTTTCCCTCGAAGATGTATTCCTCCAAGACATTTCTGCTAGTTGCCTGTGTGTATCCAGTTGTTTCAGAGAATCTCCACATCATGTATGCTGAATGCTAAGAGAAGTACTTCTGACCTATCTGTTGGACTGATTCCTTCCACTAACGAATCTCTGTAAGTTGCTGAACTGAACTGTGCATTTGTACTTTGAAAGGGAAGACAAGCAGGGTGTCAGCCCCAAAAGGTTGAGTGCTGTAATAAAATCAAAAGGTGCTTCAACAAAGTATTAGTTTAAGAGTGTGCGCACATATGCCACCATATTATTTCAGTTTTTAAAATTTTTCCTTCCTCCACCTAAAAGATTTCAGTTTTGTGGTTCAAATGAGTTGTACAGTTAATAGGTCTCATTAAAAGTGGGGAAAGTTCTGAAACGATTTATCATTGTCTCATTTATTTACATCAGAAACACCTGACATTTTAACAGGGGTGTGTAAACTTTTTTATATCCACTGTAAGTAGCTTTGAACCATGTTTGGGACCTATAATAATAATTCTCCTCCGTTTCACTCACCTTGTCACAAAGTACCTCCACCTCTCCCACCACCAACCAGTGCAACAAAACAGCATTAAATTAACGCCCAGAAAGCAAGGCTGCCCGTTGGGAACCCTAATACCATCATTAAAGGATTTATTTCATTTGCCTTAAGAAAGTAACTAATTGCCTCCAAGGCAGAATCTGTTAGGGAATGAAATAGTTAAATGAATAGTTTTTCAGGTTGCCTGCATCTGGTGACCTTTAATGATATTTGGCTTCAAAATACATGGCTCTTTTTATTATTTTAACCTGCCTGTGAGACTAGTCTGTTCTGCAACAAGATGTTTTTTGCCCTTTCGAAGAAAAGGTATTCTGTGCCCGCTTCCCCACAGGAAGGGCACGTGCTTCTCTCCCCCCCCCCTTGGCTTAATTTTTTGGCAAGGCGGCTGCCTCCTTTTACTTGAATATTGCTGCATCGGTCAACCTGTTGGAAGCTGCCCAGAGTTCCCCCGGGAAGATGGGTGGGGTATAAATTCAATAATAAATAAATAAATAAATAAATAAAAATACTTAAAGGAAACGCACACACACACATGTGCCTTCAGGGATGAGTCAAAAAGTCTGGGATTTGACACAAAACACAAACTTATAACATTTTTTTTCTTTTTTCCCTCCCCCTCCGCCATCTCTATGCTTCCTATGTACTAGTTATTGAGGTGCCAGTAGGTTTTATTGTTTTTAAATTCATTGTTGTATCTTTGACTGTCTATATCTGTAATTATGTGTGGCTAATATAGCCCTGTAAGCCGCTTAGAGTTCGTTTGAAGATAAGCGGGGTACAAATGCATAAATAAATAAATAAATAAATAAATAAATAAATAAATAAATAAATAAATAAATAAATAAATAAATAAATAAATAAATAAACAAACATGTCGGCACTAAGGATGGTCTGCTGTCAATCCTGTAGAACCTTCACTGTATGCCAATCGCTGTTTGAGTCTCTTCCAAGCCTGCTTCTTTTTCAAAGGCAAAATGCAGTGAAAAGAATGATTCAAAGACTGGAAACTATTACTTACTTACTTACTTACTTACTTACTTACTTACTTACTTACTTA
>JAHTLZ010000045.1:3089756-3112625 GCA_023846285.1 Phrynocephalus versicolor
TTACTTACTTACTTACTTACTTACTTACTTACTTACTTACTTACTTACTTACTTACTTACACACACACACACACACACACACACACACACACACACACACCAATAGAAGCTCTCGCCATGTGTCTTAATCACAGCTAAAAGTGCGATTACACAGTGAGGGGGAAATGCAATTTCACTAGCGTTCACTCTCTGGGAAGTCACGCCAGGGAACGTGGAGGTCTCTCCACATTAGCCGGACACAGAGAAAGAGAGAAGAAGCCTTGTGGATCGCTTGTTTACCATACCCCAGCTGGTGGCAAAATTAAAAGGAAATGGCCAACAAGCTGTTATTCAGGGTTATCTGGATCTTATCTGCTTTGCAACAAGCTGTTAAACAAGAGGCTTTGCCCTTTCTTGTTTAAGAAAGGGGGGAATTGTTCCCTGAGCAAATACAGGCTTCCTCCACTCTGCATCTAGGTCAAGAGGGAAGGTGTACGCATGAAGCTCATGCTCCCTCCCAAGGCAAAACTTTAAAAAGCAAGCTCCCGTCACTTTTCTGCATCTGTTCAGGTGATTGTGTGTGCATGGACCAGTTTTGTCAAAACGTAGAAGCCCCTGAGGCAGAGGGGAAAACTCAAGTATTGGGGGGGCTGATCTGCATTTCCCTTTGCATTGTGCAGTCAATGGGGGGGGGAAGAATTAGCTCCCCCCCAATAAACCCGTAGTACAATACGACCCCTTTATCCATGGGATGAGCATCCACTGATTCACTTATTAACATTCTGAAAACATTAAAAATATTTAAAGAAAAATCCTAGAAATATAGATTTCTCGAGATGAAGCTACCAGAACTGTCTACTACAGTGGTTCCCAACCAGGGGGGTCGAGACCCCTTTGGGGGTTGGATGACCGTTTCACAGGGGTCGCCATGAGCCAGTGAAGAAAAAGGCACAAACGGCTTGGGTCTGGAGGAGGAGGGAGAGGAAGGAGGGGAAAGAGTGAGTTACAGCTTGGTAGGTTGGAGGGGATGTCAGTCAATGGCACCGGAGTCTGCAATTGGCTGAGAGTGCCTCTAGAGGGAAGTTCTCTATGGCACCTGTAGCAGTGGCCTGCCAAAGGGGGCTTGTGGCCTCTTCCAAGCAGGGCAAGGGGTCACCATAACATTAGGGACTGTATTAAGGGGTCATGGCATTAGGAAGATTGCGAACCACTGGGCTACTAGAAGGAGCCAGATACCTTGTTCTGTATACCTCCATCACCTCCATACCTGGTCCTGCTGGCATCTTCTGGGACTGCAGCCCAGCTTCCCTCCAGGAGATGGGCCAGCTGTCTCTCTGCACATGCACCAGGCTATTATGTGAAGGCAGGCGCATGCGCAGAGACATCCAGGATGATTCCTGGAAGGGAAGCTGGGCCAACTGTCTCTAAAGAGGATGGTAGCAGTAGCGGTGCAGTAACATGACAGGAGCCGGTAGCCCACCACCCACCACCCCCGGGCATGAACCAAAAACTGAACTGCACAATGGTTGAGTCTTCCATTTGGTTTGCGGCTGGTGGACAACCACAAACCATCATAAACCACCATTTTCTGTGCCCATCTCTAACAGAGACACCGGTACATGCTTATCTACATGGTTAGAGTACATAGGTGTTCTTGCTTACCATGACAGACAGAGAAGATCGACTGGATTAAATCCGGAGAGCAAGAGAGAAGGCAACCACTTTTGGTATTCGCTTTCTGCATTAATGGCGTGTTTTAAAAATACTGCGAGGTGCTGCCTAGATGGGAGCTTGCAACCTTCCTTCAAGAGATGCTGGAATAAAGAGAAGGCTCTGTGTTGCAGGCAAAGGCCCAGGTCTGTTTCAAGAGGGGTGATCCCATATTTCAGAAGGAGACGAATCAATCCAAATCTTTAAAAAAAAAATAAGCAAATGTTGAGTTATTTATGTTTCCAGCCCAACATTGGTTTCACACTGCAAGCTTGAGCACGAACTATCCTAACTGCACCTCTAAGGGTTAAATGAAAAATAAAAGAAGCCTCAACAGAATTCAGAAATAATATCATGTTACTGCCATTTTCTCTTGATTTTGGGAAGCAAGGAAGTGAGAGAGACTCGTATGACAGGATACCACAGCCATTTCAGGCAGGAGGAGACCATGAAAAGGAGAGAACTGTGCTAATTAAGAACATACTTGACTCAATTACAAAATCATATCAAGTTCCCAGGAGAGAAAGACTGCTAATAAGGCCCTTTGAAAGCAAGAAAATTAGACCGGCTGTGTGTTTGTTAGGCTTCTGCTTCTAGCCGGCCACGTTCCCCAAGGGAGATTATTCCAACAAGGCTCTTTCGTACTTGTGTAGGACCCAGGGTGGGAAGCAATTGCTTGGTTTCAATCCCATACAATCGGTGTGGCATTGTGTTGTCTCCCTTGCTCATGTCTTGAGGAAGAATCTAGACTTCAAATGCAGGCATGCTTTGACACTGCAAAAGGACCCCAGCAGCACACGGGGAGGTCAGTAAGTGGTCCAATCAGCCTGTGGGGTGGAGAGCGACACTCAGATGCCCCTGAGTCCCAACACCCACCTCTTGTTACAACTGATACAAGTTTTACAGCAGGTAATCTAATACAGAAAAAAATATCCCTTAAAAATAGAGAACGCCTCACCAAGAAAGATTCTGCCCTTGTGGAGCTGGGGTGCCCGGAATTCTATCACACACCCACTCACACTGTATTCTCTGCAAACAAATTAAGACGGATTAAATCTATCCTTTGATCCAAAGTTCTCAAGGATGCTCTGATAATTGGCTGGTCTCATACTCACTTTCAGATCAGAATCATCATATAACAACTCAGGTTGCCAACTTTTTTCCAGCTACAATTTGCAGAAGGGCTGTATTATCAGCAGAAGGTTGATCTATGCATGTGTTCGCTACGACACCAGATTATGTCACCCTCTCTTCTGCACTGTATTGTTTTCTGCCACTGCTTCCTTTTTATGTTCTAAACCGGTCATACAACCACAATACATTTAAAATTACATAAAATATGGAATGTTCTGAATACAGAGCCATACCCACCCCACACTAAGAACATAAGTACATAAGAAGAGCCATGCTGGATCAGGCCAAAGGCCCATCTAGTCCAGCTTCCTGTATCTCACGGTGGCCCCACCAAATGCATCTGGGAGTGCATAAGACTAGATATCTGTCTCCTCATACCACTCCCCTGCATCTGGCCCTTGAAGTACCCTGATTTTAAGCCTGGAGATTACACATCTCCATCATGGTTTGTAACCTGTGATGGACTTACCTCCAGGAATCTGCCCAATCCCCTTTTAAGGCATCCATGCCACATCTTTTGTCTGTTCTCATTCTCCCAGCCCTCACTTCGAGTGGATATCCCTTAGTTCTGGTATTTTGTGAGAGGGAGAAGAGCGTCCCTCTATCCACTTTACTCATGTCCTGCATTATTTTGTACGTCTCAATCATATCCCCTCTCAGGCGCCTTTTTTCCAGACTAAAAAGCCCCAAATGTTTTAGCCTTTCCTAATAAGGGAGGTTCCCCCAGCCCAGTAATCATTTTAGTCACTCGCTTCTGCACCTTTTCCCGTTCCACTATGTCTTTTTTGAGATGCGGCAACCAGACCTGTACACAATATATGTACACTACATGCCCAACCACCCTTGTATGCGACCACAGTGCCCTGGGCCCATAATAACTTCAAGCAGCATACATACCCCTTCTGGATAGCAAGAGACATGGGTGATCTGCAGTCAAAGACTGGACAAGCCTGAGCATCTGGGCTGTAACCTTCCTTAAGTAAGAGTTCCAGGCAATCTTCATGGTCCCCATAGATGGCCGAGTACACAGGACTCACTTTGCCATCAGTACTGTCAGATGACCGGTCAGTAACTGGTATGAGCATTCGCAATATGCTGTGAATATATAAAATGGATGCCATTCTTGGGCATTTCTGTGCAAGAGCAAAATCTTACAAGTCAAAAGTCAATCATTCTACTTTTTTTAAAAGTGTGATTTTAGATATTAGGTTAACTCTAATACTAAGTACAGTAGGACCTCAGTATCCACTGGGGATTGGTTCCAGGCCTTCCCATGGATAATGAAAACCATGGATAAGAGAGAACACCAATATCCCAAAAAAAAACTGCTGTTTTGTGACAGTGGCTTGCTTTATGGCTGCTATTTTGCGATAGTAGTTTGCTTTGCAGCTTCTGATTGTGCCAGTTGCTTGCTTTATGGTTTCTGTTTCATGACAGTATCTTGCATTACAGCTGCTGTTTGTGACAGTAGCTTGCTTTGCAGCTGCTGATTTATTTATTTACTTTTTTCCTCTGCCAACCGTGGATAACTGAATCAGTGGATAATGAATCAGTGGATCCGGGGGCCCTACTGTATGTACAGCCAAAGAAGATGTGGCAAATAACTCCCTCTTTGGCCAACAGGATCATTTAAAATAACAACACTAACAACAATAATAGGGTGGAGGATATTCATAAAGACTGTCCCCTCAGTTTTTTCCTTGGGGGGTGGGGGAGTACACCATTGCTACTACCTTACACCATTAACCACACAGTGTCTGTCCCAGGGATTACAGGTTCCATAGATGTGGGGAAGCCAACTCTGAGGGACTGCAATATGGGACAAAAAGGTTAAATTTCTCTTGACTGGGCAGCGCAGCCCCAACGGCCCCCTCCCTGTCACTTCCTATTTATTTGTTTTAAATCCTGGCTTGTTCCCCCAAAGATACTTTACCATCACCTATGCTTGGGCATACAGATAAATATATGCTGAGACAGAAGCAGTGGCATCCAAACTCATAAAAGGCAACTGAGCTAAGCTGTGATAGTTCTGTGGGGGAATGTTCAAAGATCATCATAGTGGACAGTAGGGTTATGCCAGAGGGAAAGGGAACAAGTCTATACAATATGATCTTGAACTCTTGACAAATCAATTCAATACAATGTGGGAAGATACTAGAGTGAACCTTGCCTGGGCAAAGCAAAAACTGTAAATTTATTTTCCTTTATCATATTTATACTCCACTTTCCTGGACCAAGCCTTAGACTGCTACCTCCCGCATCATGGCATGGACCAACTTAGCAAAGCAGACTAGGAATGTGGTATCCACCAGCAATTGGTTCCCAAACTATCTAACCCCCGCCCCAGATGCCGCAAAACATGCAATGATATACATTGCATAGTCTCTGATGCCCCTTGTCGGCCAGTTCTGGTACATATACCCTGGAAATACAGTAGGCTCTCCGTATCGACAGGAGATTGGTTCCAGCCCCACTCCCCTGCAGATACTGAAAAATGTGGATATGAGTGAACGCTAAATTTGTAGAATAGTAAAGTGGGGCAAAATATATTTTAACATGCATCACCAGAACTGGCCACTAGGGGGCACCAGCTACCATTTTATATAAATCCGTGGTTATGGGGGTCCTAGTGCACCAAAAAGCTTGCCACCGAAAGGCTGGCCACTGGCCACCAAGGGATGAATGGACCACATTGACAATAAGCACAATAGTGTGGAATGGTTGCGATATACACTGGTGGAGAGATGACTTGTTCTAATGAAATCGGGCATCTTCAAAGTATTCAAAGTATACCTTTTCTTCCTTCTGGGAACTCAGGACTGGCAGTGGGGTTAAAGAAAAACAGGAGCCATTTATTGCAAAAACCTACTTGCTATGTCCCATTTGTGCCGCAGCATGGATAGGCAACTGCCACTCCTCTTCATTGCAGTAGAGGTTTGGATCTGCTCCATGGGATAACAGCAGCTCCACACATCCATCGTTGCCCTCCTGTGCAGCAATGAACAGTGGTGTGGCTCGGTCCTTGGCCTGACAGTTGACATTTGCTCCTGACAAGAAGAATTTTGAAGCCACAGAGATTGGTCACCAAGCTGAGACCAAATGAGCTTGCAGCATGTACTATCCAATGCAGATTTACAGGTCAATTCTATTCATATTTAACTACAGCAATACCTTGGTTTAAGAGTGTTTCACAAGACAAGAAAACATTTCTTCCAAATTTTGCCTTGATCAACAAGCAATGTCTTGATATACAAGTACTGGAGCAGGTCACATGATCACAAGTGAGCCAATGGTGGCTCTCCCTCCCTCCCTCTGCTGGACTGTGGGTGATTGTCTAGAATGTTCCGTCTCAGGCACCCTTCAAAGCAGAGGGAGGAGAGAGGAACAGAGCTCTCTCTTGCATCAGCCAGGAACATGCAGGTTAAGGGTTTATTTATATTTATAATTATATTTAATTTGTCTTCAACATTTTTTTTTTATTTTTTCAAACAATTTCTAGTCATGGAGCAGCTAGCGTATAGGGCTACAAATTGCACTTTATTATTGTCACATTAAAAACACAGAGTAAAATCCAGTTGTTAGTCCCAAGCAGAGCAGATTCCGCATCCAGGTACCTAAACCATGGTGTGGATGTGGACTTCTAGCCAACTTCTTTTGTGCGTTTTGGCATTTTGGGTGTACAGTATGTGGTCTGTGGAGCCCCAGAACGAATCATCTGACTTTCCATTATTTCTAATGGGGAAATATATGCTTTGATATAAGAGTGTTTTGGTTTACAAGCATGTTTCCGGAATGGATTATGCTCATAAGCCAAGGTATTACTGTACGCCGTGCTTAATTCAGTAGGATCTCATCCCATTTTCTGGCAAGGGAAGGGAGCATTGTCAGACCTTTTATTAGATGCTGCTACATTCCTGAGAACCGCAGCATATTTGAACAATCGCAAATGAGGAGGTTCTCACACCTAGCCAAGGAACAGGAGCTACAAGAACCGTGGTCTTTTCACAAGTTGTTGAGTTTTGTTTCATTTTGCTTTCTCGGTATACGAGGGTTGTAAAATCATGGTGAGTGGGCCGCCCCTTCAGCAACACATGTTCTGTTGATGTATGAAGAGATCATATTTGGATATGAACCTCAAGGACAGCAGAATCCTTGATGGGCCAGAAAGAATTGGTGAGCACTCACCAGTAAACAATCAGCCTGTAAAGCGTTGGGCTTGTAAGGCGTAGGGCAGGGATGGCGAACCTTTTTGCCACCGAGTGCTCAAACTCGGCGGCAGCGGCGGCGGCAGCAGGGGTCAAGATCAATGGAATTTATGGAGGCGAAGCTGACTCACTAATCACCCAATGATTCAGTAGGCCTACTCTAGTGCAATTTACTACATTAAGGGACAGGATTTGGGCCACTATGTCATAACTGAATTTTCAAAAATTTGCCTGGAGAAATGGGCTGGAGTCTTTTAAAAGTTCTGTCCAATAAAAAAAAACCTGTTAATCTTTAAAATGCCAAATGTTTCTGTTATTTTTGTTTAAAGGAAAACTGTACAGCTACTCCCCTAGATACTATCTCAGGAATGATATTTTTTTCCTGGAGGAAGGAAACACACAAAGATTTGTTCCAGCCCTCAATAATGCTAACAAGATATACTGTACCATAAATCTTCCTTTCCATAGAAGTATGTCAACAATAACAAGAAAATATGCCAACTGCCAAGGGAAGAGCAGGTATTTAGTCACCCAAGTTTGTTTGTCATACTGAGCATATTTATGAGGGGATATGATGAACAGTCTTTCAGATAGACTTTTCATTTAGAAATAACAGATATATTTCAGGATAATACACTTCTTCATGATGGTCTGTACTGTTTGCTAAAGGTGAGGGCAACGTAACCCGAGGCCCGATAAGCATGAGTAAGGCTTTTCGTTTCAGATTATTTACATTCCTGTTTCTGTTTCTAAGTTGTAGATTGCATGCATTGCTCGATGAGCAAGGATGAAAGTACTTGTAAAAATAACCGAGTTCTTGCAAGGTTTAGAGAATAACATGTCTGTTGACAGGGTGCGGGGGCACAATTAGAAAACTATAATTTGGGGCAATTGTTCAGAATCAAATCACACCAAGAGATGATGAAGCAGTGCTGAAAGTCTCTTCGGAAACTACGCCTCCCAGAACCAACCATCAGGATGGCTGCAAGGGCACATGCTCACATGACATCTCTTCGGATCTCAGCACACCAGCGAGAAGCAATAAACAGAGGCTTCACAAATTTGAGAGGTTTTCTGGTTAGAGCATAAGAACATAAGAACATAAGAAGAGCCGTGCTGGATCAGGCCAAAGGCCCATCTAGTCCAGCTTCCTGTATCTCTCAGTGGCCCCACCTAATGCCTCTGGGAGCACACAAAACAACTAAATATCTGTCTCCTGATACCACTCCCCTGCCCCTGGTCCTTGAGGTATCCTGTTTTTAAGCCTGGAGATGACACATCTCCATCATAGTTTGTAACCTGTGATGTGCTTTTCCTCCAGGAATCTGTCCAATCCCCTTTTGAAGGCATCCAGGCCAGATGCCATCACCACATCCTGTGGCAGAGAGTTCCACAGACTAACAACACACTGAGAAAAAAAATATTTTATTTTGTCTGTTCTCACTTTTCCAACCCTAATTTGAGTGGATGTCCCTTAGTTCTGGTATTTTGTGAGAAGAAGAGCATCCTTCTATCCACTTTACTCATGCCCTGCATTATTTTGCACGTGTCAATCAATTATTCTGTACATCTCAATTTTCCAGAAACGTAGAGCTGGGCTTGGAAACAAGCAGGGAACCAACACAACCCCCACAATTTGTGTTAACTGGGGTGCATCTATTCTAGAGAAACTAGCAGTTGGATTCGGAACAAGGCAAAAGCTTCTCAGCCATTTCCAAGGGCAGGACAACATGTTAAGCACTGTAGTAATCTAACCTAGAGGTTACCAAAGCACGAGCGACAACGGCTAAGATTAAAGGTTATGGTGTCTCCATCTGCATCCTGTGTGAGTTTTGCTTGCCCTTTAGGCTTTGTGAGTATCTGCTTTTGAGCCGATGAAAGCCTTCACAAAAGCTTTCCTTCTTTCTTTGCAATGTCTGTCAACAGGTCACCAAGAGTCGCATCTGCTTAGAAAAAGAGGTGAGCTCACTGCTTAAACCCTCTTTTTAAATAATGAAATGATAACCACTTGAAGAATTAGCCAGCATTTTCAGAGGTTCTTCAAGAAAGCAGGGTTTTTTTTCTTTATTTGTATCAGAGCATTGCACAATTTAACATTATGGACACAGATGAAATATAGATAAAATTTAAACAAATATTAAACTGGTTAGACTAGTTTTTGACCAGAAATTGGCTACTTCAGTAGGATTATCTCAGCCATTTACTAGATCTTCTTTAGTTCATGTGAAGGGACATAATTCTATGAACATAAATGCCGCACTGAATAAATTTCTCCACAGTCACAGAAATATTGTTCTTGATGCAGGTAGCCCTATTTGTCTTTCCAGAAACAGGCAAAGACGTTTCTCTTCAGGAATGCATTCCCTGATTGATCGTCTACCTATTATGTGTCTTTTATATGAATCTACAGGATCACATGGACTTTGTGTTTATAACTACTTATAACCTTATGGGTTTACACTGACACTATGTTTTCAGTGTTAGTTTCCATCACTCATAACTTTACATGGAACTTTACTCCCCTTTAACTGCTCACGTTCTCTTTGTAGCTTTAATGTTATGTTGCCTATTGATGCTGTAAGTAAGGTTTTGTAGGTCATGGTTCAATCCAGACTACACCCATATATATTGGGGTAGGGCAATGTTTCAAAATTATGCCTTCCCAGTTAATGTAGCGGTTTCTCTTTCCTTCTTTGTGCTTTAATTGGAAGGCACAGACTTGTGTTTTTTGGAGTGTTTGATTTCAGCCATTTCTTTTTAGAGTATAAGATGCAATTTCCTAACCTAGAGGTTAGCTGCTGTTCAATGGACTCAAATGTTTTCCCCTGGACTGTCACGGCAAGATCATTCACCTAGATGAAACTCCAGCCCTATGGGAACATCAACCGATCATTTCTATAAATGTTAAAAAGTAATGTTGCCAGGATGCTACCCTGTGGGAGACCATCCATTTGGTTTCTACAGCAATTGTTCTTCCCCTGAAATTCAATGAAGTATCTTTGGTTTTGAAGTAGCTCAACCATCCACGATATGCTGGGTTAGATTTAAGATTTGAGCCATACAGCTCATGCCAGGTTTAAAGCCTGCCTGTTCTGGAATTAAAGAGATTCCGTTTTAGGGTCTAAATGATTTAATATCATTTGGTCAAACACTTTGAATAAGGGGTATAGTAAGGAGCTCTGTATCTTTGCAGAGCTGATGGTTGTTTCAGTATAGCAATGACTTGCTATCATCACTGCAAACTAATACATGCAGTTTTATCCTTTTCTTCATCTGCAGGTGAACCTGTTCAAGTTCTAGATCACTCCTTATCCACAATTATGGTTTCTCACCTGGTCTTGATGGAGTTATACCCTGAAAGACTGGGTGTACTAGTTTACAAGTGCTCCTGGAACTGGCCTTACCAGCGGACACTCAGATTTCATCCATGACCAGGAACCAGCTTCCTGTATCTCACAGTGGCCCCACCAGATGAGTCTGGGAGTGCGCAAGACTAGATATCTGTCTCCTGATACCACTCCCTTGCATCTGGTCCTTGAAGTACCCTGGTTTTAAGCCTGGAGATGACACATCTCCATCATTGTTTGTAACCTGTGATGGACTTTTCCTCCAGGAATCTGTCCAATCCCCGTTTGAAGGCATCCAGGCCAGATGCCATCACCACCTCCTGTGGCAGGGAGTTCCACAGACTAACAACACACTGGGTTAAAGATTTTTTTTATCTGTTCTCACTCTCCCAACCCTCAATTTGAGTGGATATCCCCTAGTTCTGGTATTTTGTGAGAGGGAGAAGAGCATCCCTCTATCCATTTTACTCATGCCCTGTATAAATGTGAACATCTCAATCATATCCCCCCTCAGGTTCCTTTTTTCCAGATTAGAGAACCCCAAATGGTGTAGCCTTTCCTCATAAGGGAGGTGCCCCAGCCCAGTAATCATTTCAGTCACTCTCTTCTGCACTTTTTCCAGTTCCACTATGTCTTTTTTGAGATGTGGTGATTCAATCCTCTATCCCAGTTCTGGGTTGCATGTGCTGGCTTCTTATTTGATTCAGTGTTCAATTTAAGCTACTGGGTTGGACAGAAAAAAGCCTCAAATAGCTTGGGCTAAAGTATTTGTCACTGAAACTGTCAACACCAAGGGGCATCAGAAAATCCACAACTAGAAATTAAGCCTTTTCGACCCTGGCCCCCTTATTGTGGATCAAGCCCCCCCCCATTGATGGCCAAGCACTATCCCTCCTGACCTTTTTGACATCTTCAGAAAGATGTCAAAAACTGGACTTGTCAGGAGAGCTTGTAATTTGTCTTACACTTAAAAACCCATTATTCTAGTTTCAGGTATTTACGATGTTGGACTGGGGATTTATTTTAACCGTCTCCATTGCAACAGAAGATATTATGCCTTTTGCATCTTTATTATTATTATGTCTGTCTCTTTGTGGCTTGTTGTTATTAGTATGTCAAATTGTTAATCTTGTTTGGGGGTCGTTGTTGTTGTTTTGAAATTTGATATCCTGGTTGCTTTGCGCACGGCCCAGAGAGTGCCTGTTCGCTATGGGATGGTATAAAAATGCAATCAATATATAAAGAGGGCCCCATTTGCACCTGCATTTAAAACATTCTGATGCAAGTTCTGTAGCAGTGTCGAGTCCCACAACCACACCTCCAAAGAGAATCCCAAAACAAGGAGAGATGTGTTGCTCTGTTTGCATGCATGCACAGAAGGCACAAGAATGTACTGTTGTGGAAAATCCACCTCCGCTCCCATCCACCCACCCCCTGGGCAAGGCAAATAGATTCAGAAAGCACCTGCAGGCCTGGTGGTAGATAACATCATCTGCCACACTAAAGGAGAACCGCCAGTCCTGTGAGCCTGTGATCCTACGCTCTGCAACAGAATTATCTTCAGTTATTATGTGCTCGATTAGGGTGCTTTCAAAGGGAAGCAAAGGCGCCAGCCAGGAAATCCTTTCCCAAAGACTTACACCTAAAAGCCTGTCATTGCACAGAAACCGTTAAGAGTTACCGTATGAGATGAGTATCCTCAAACACTCCAGCCGTCTGTACTGTGCAGCGACAAATAAAGGCGTGATCCCAAAGTCATCCACAGATTCTTTGTCAGCTCCTTGGTCAAGGAGTAATCTCAGTATCTCCGGGTATCTCTGCAGACAGAACAAACACTCAGGAGTGAACGAAGCAAAAGAACTACCATTTAGCCTCTCAAGATCTCCCCATTAAGGAGGCAGCTATTCTTTCTGGGCAACAAGCGCTGTTCTCCTTCCTACCCTCAGCTCCTTCTGCCAAGTGGCAAGAAGAATGGAGGAATGGAGGAGTTGAGTAGAGTTCATTCCCTACAAATCTGCTTCTGTTTGTTGTACAACGAAGACAAAGGAGACACATTTCATTTTCCTCTTTCCTCATTTCTCCGCAATTCACAGTGAATTCATGCTGAGAAGCACCGGTGGGATCAGGAAGGATTAATGGAACCCATGAGTTAATATTTCAAAATGTTTTCGCACGGCAGACGGAGCAACACGGTGTCACTGATCAACGCTGTCCCACCTCCCATGGAAGTCAATAGCTATTTTTCTTGAAAGTACTGCCAAATCTTGAAAAGGTGGCTGCTTCAGCATGAATGGAAAACAAAACAGAGACTTACAGCCTAGATCTTCAGACGCCATCTTCAAAAGATAAAATTCAGAAAGACAGCATTGGAAGACCTGGATTGCAGTCCATGAAAGCTCAGATGACAATAAAACCAAGGGCAAAAATGAAATAATAAAACAAAAGGGCCAAATACTGTGTGCGTCACCTTAAAGACAAACCAATTTGTTTTCAGTGCAAGCTTGAAAGACTACCAGATGTATTGTAACATAAGCTTTTAGAGACCAAAATCTACTTTACGTGTTTTTGCAATTTGTATACAAAGGTTAAGCAACCGTTGTTCAGAAAATGTCTCCATAAAGACGGGAACAGTGAATCATGTCTACTGAAAAGATTTCAGCCACTGAAAATGCATGTTCAGAAGAGAAGAATAATATTGTTTCCATCAATCAGAGCAATGGACTGTTTTCATGTTTGGTCATTTTCAGTGTGCTTTAAAATGATTTTAAACTGTTTTTATCCACTAGCTTTTAATTTGATGCTTGTTTAATCCTTTTTAACGCTGTAACAATTTATTGTTTGTTAAGTTTTTAATTTTGTGTAAGCTGCCTTGGGTCCCCTTGAGGAAGGAGATACAGTAGAGATATTTTAAATCAACCAACAATCAATCTGCTTTATGGCTATATTACCGGCAGGTGATTAATTGCACAATCCCAACCATAACAGGATAAGCCCATCTCAAGACCTCTATTAGTCTCACAATCCTGCAGGCATTCCTTGGTACGGAACTGAGGAGCTAATAATCTCAATTCATACAGGGAATCACAGGCATTAAAACTCTCCAGCTGGTGTTTACCTTTTAAATTTCAAAAACTCTGCCCACAGCTTGACGGTTCCTGCACCGTGGGCAAGACAATTACTTCAAGTGAATTTCTTTCCAATATCAGATTTATCTCCCATGTTATGTCTGATCATTTCTTAAACAGATGTAATCCTTTTCCTGCTTAACATGTCTACTGTTTAACACTCCTGGCAACTCAGAATGTACATTTGCATTTAGACTGGCTGTTCAGCAACAGACTATCATAAATTGAAGGGGGGGGGAGGAAATTCAAAGATTACACAGGGCTGTCAGTTGTAAAGAGAGAAAGAGATGAAATACTTTATGTATATGGAGATGAAATTACGGATTTATAGATTACCTGAAAAGCCGCCTCGTGCAAAGAATTCCATTCAGACCAGCAATGTGACCCATTAATATTTGCTCCGTGTTGAAGGAGAAGCTTTACGACATCGATGTGTCCATTCTCCACAGCTTCGAATGAAGAGTTAAAAACCATCATCATACCACATTCATTTTAATCACCAGCATTATCAGAACACAGTTTGTCTTCTACTACTGTATCAAAATCAGAATAAATTGCCCAGCTCATCATGTAGTTTTACAGCCAACTATGCTCAGTGGTTTAGGTTTTTAGCTCCAGAGCCAGCTGTGGGGAGTTCGAATCCACACTGTGCCTCCTGTGAGTAGAGCCAGCCTGTGTGGCCTTGGGCAAGCTGCACAATCCCAGGGCACCCTCAGGTTCTGTACCTGGGAAACCCTGAAAACAGTTTCCATAGCTCAGAACTGGCTTGACTGGACATTACTGTTTTTGTTGTTGAACTTATAACAAGTTCAACTCCAGTACACTCCAGCAGAACCACTAATATTTGTATTTGAAGAACATAAAAGACATAGAGCAGGTACAGCCAGTTCCTCCTGCCATATTACACAGTTTTCCAGGGGGGATCGTGTATGAATGACTATGGAGATTCTCAGTCACCCAGGTGAAGTTATCTGGGAGATGAGTCATAGCACTGGACTAGTTTTCGTGTGGACCTGAAATGTTTCGCTACTCATCCAAGTAGCTTCTTCAGTCTGAGAAAAGTTGGTGGGAGCCTTCTAATTTATAGTTCACCTTGGTTTTGCCTCATCCTGGTCTGAATAGGCTCATTAGGTGGGCAGTGGACTGAGGTCTGTGAAAATCCCACCTATACAATCCCTTCCCAAGACCTATTAAGTATGGATCATTAGCAGTGGCCTTCATGAAAGGACAGCATGATAAGTGACAGACAGATTGTGCTTAAATCCCGCATACCTGTTGAGAGAAGGATTTTCTATCCAAACATGAATGGCTTCCCTGACTCCTCTCTCGAACTACCTATTTCATCTGTCTAATGTGTGTACATCCTCATCTTTGAATGAGTGTCCTTTGTCCTTCAAATGAAAGTACGCTGCTGATTCTGTTCTCTATGAATGACAAAATACCTTCTTTGGTATTTGCCAAATATCTTTTCGCCACCAGATGTAGACCTATCTAAGACTATACAATGAAAGTTAGTGGCAAGCCCTCCATTGTATAGTTCACCTTGATTCCACATCACCCTGGCCTGAATAGGTTCATAAACTGGATGGCCTGAATAGTCTCATTAGGTGAACAATGGCCTATGAATCTATGAATCTATTCAGGCCATTGTCTACCTAACAAGGCTATTCAGGCCACTGTCCAGCTTATAAGCCTCTTCAGACCAGGGTGATGTGAAACCAAGGTGAACTATAAATTGGAGGACTTCCCACTAACTTTCCTTAGACTAACAAAGCTGCTTGGATGAGTAGTGAAAAGAAGAAGTCTAGTTGCCATGACTCAACTTCCAGACACTTACTGTGAAATAAGTGTCTTATAAAAACCTAAAGAATACTTCATATTTTTTATCCCGTGGCTTTGCTAGAGTATCCAAGGGGTCTAGATGAAGCATGCTCCAATCCCTGTAGTCAGCAGGAAGAGAATAAGATTAACCCTGCAAGTTAATCAGTCCCCATGAATTTATTTTATTTTATTTACTACTCAGCAAGTGAATTCACACTACTCAGTCTGGGGAGTGTTCAAACAAGTAATGAAGTCCTGACTCTCAAGTTCAGTGTTAAGAACACAGTCCGGTTCCCTAGCTAGTGGTAGAGACTCCATAATTACTTGCAAAATGTCCCAGAGAGTGCTTTAAGTGTTATGGGGCAGTACATAAGCAGCACCAATTTGCTTTTTACAGGATCCACAAACTCAGGGGACAATGGCTGTGATGGGACAGGAGAGGGTCCTGTTGCATGGCAACCACAAGAGCTGGGGGATTGGCTGGAAATGACAAAAAGCTGATATCCGGTGAAGGAGCAGAACTATGGATTATGGGATGGCAGCCAAATTCTAATTGAGAAAGCTGATTGTGTGTGGAAAGAAACAGTGCTATGTTGCTGTATCTCTGAATGGTGAACTGCAGCCAAATTCAGAAGAAATCAATACATTATTTTAACTTTGCCAAAGTGCCTGGGGAAAATCCAGTTATTGTGCCAAATATACAAATAAACCTAGGCATTATTTTATAAAAGAGAACATACAGAAAATTGGTTATTGTGGGCTCAGAAATCCTTGAGGTTGTGATAGAATTTTAGTGATAGAATGATTTTGTATTGCTAATGTTTTGAACTTGATTCTTTTTTTGTATACTAAAACTTTCTAATAAAAACATATTCAAAAAAAAAAACAGAAATCCTTGAGGTTGTGGGGAAGGGTTCCTAGAGGACAGTGACCGGGGCGCTAGGTCACGATAGCCCCCCCCCTTTTTTTAGGGCAAGGGTAAGAGACACACCCAGGAAAGTCGCAATGTAGTTTCTTACTTCAGCAAGTGCTTTTCATGCCATCACAAAACTGAGAAGATCTACTATTTGTTTATTTTTAATATCACCTCGCCTTTATCGTCTGTAGCAAGAAATCCAACACAACTGTATCACAATTTTACTTTTGTACTAAAGCTTTATTACACACATCACCATCTCACAAGTAATTTCCTGCTATTCCAGGAAATGACAGCTCAAGATCTTATTTTCAGAGAGCAGATAATATGGAAATACTGCTGCATGCATTATATATGAAATAATAATTATATATGAAATACGTTAAGCTGGCCATCAATGCACTCAGTTACTTGCTCTTGTTTATCTCCCTTCCTCTTTCCAGGTGGACAGACATCTAATTTATAATATAAATTTTATGTTAACTGTGTTACATTTTTACAAAATAAAAAGGAAGCCCGTGGCGCAGTGGTTAAATGCCTGTACTGCAGGTAAAACTATGCTCACGGCCTGGGGTTCAATCCCAGGTAGCAGGCTCAAGGTTGACTCAGCCTTCCATCCTTCTGGGGTTGGTAAAATGAGTACCCAGCTTCCTGGGGGCAGGACAATGTGTAGCCTGCACACTGTAATTAAACTGTAAACTGCCCAGAGACTACTTGAAATGGTATGGGGTGGTATATAAGCAGAACACTTTGCTTTTTGTATATGAAACAGAGCCGAGTCGACTATGCATATCTGCTAGTAAAAGGAGCAGGAGAGCATGAAAGAAATTGTGAATCAAGGGTTGAAAATGTTATGTTTTAAAACTCCTAGAAAAAATGTACAGTTCCTAAATGCTCCATTCATTGTGCATTCAGGATTTCTTAAATACAGTACTAAATCTAAACCATTAGGATTAATCTGAAAACTTATCAAATGCAGGAAAGATTGCCTTATGAAAAATTGGGATGAGGGTGAAGCTAAACAAAGTAGCAAATATTTTTAATGAATCAATCAGCTTACTTAAAAACGGTGTGAAAAAAATAAAGCCCACCCAACTGGTTTTGCTCCATGAAAATTTATTGAGCTATACAGAAATCAAACAGATGAATGAAGGTAATGTTGAATGCATTTATATGAATATTGTCTATTGCCATTCTGCTTTACATTGTATATATGTGTGGATTATAGATACAGTACACTCAGTTGGGGATATTTTTTTTTAATTTGAAAGGTGTTATGTTGGTAATGAGAGTTACGATGTTGAAGTGGTTGAGATTGGGTGTGAAACTTTTTTACTGTTGACTGGCAGTCTCTTTACATTCCATGTGTGTATATTGCACGTGCTCGCAAACACACACACGTGCACCTACTTATTTCAATTACAATTGTATTCTAAAAAAAAATATCATGTTGGTAAGCAGAAGTTTTCATTCAGCTGAAAATCATTGAGTTTGGATTTAAAGCATTATATATGTCACCTTGCTATTTTCTTTTAATTAATTAATTATTTTATTTTATTTTATTTTATTTTATTTACACAACTTATATGCTGCCCACTACCCAAAGCTCTCTGGGCGGCTTACAATTAAAATGAACAGCTAAAACAGTTAAAACATTAAAAAGGCAATGGACAATTAAAAACAATAAAAACATTTAAACACAAAACACTAAAATTGCCACCAGGACCCACCATCTATGTTATGTCAGTTAAAAGACTTCAGAAACAGGAAGGTTTTTACCTGGCGCCAAAATGTCACCAGTGTTGGCACCAGGTAAATGTCACTTGGGAGGGCATTCCATAACCTGGGGGCAGCTGCCCCACGTAGAGCGCATTGCAGTAATCAATACGGGATGTTACCAGTGCATGCGTAACTGTCATGAGGCTCCGTTCATCCAGGTAGGGGCGTAGCTGGTATATTTTCCGCATCTGCAGAAATGCACCCCTGGCCACTGAGTCCACCTGGGCTTCCAGAGTTAGACTGGGGTCCAGGAGTACTCCCAACCTGAGGACCCTGTCCCTTAGGGGGAATGCAACCCCAGCCAGAACAGGGAGATGGCCCTCTAACCTGTCTGGTGAAGCACTCACTAACAGCACTTTTGTCTTGTCTGTATCTGGCTCCAGTTTCTTTTCAGTGAAACCATTAAATTCAAAACAAAGTGGGGGGGGGGGATTGGGAGGTATTTAAACACAGCAGAACAATGGACCTACAGGTATTTAGAAAAATAAGCAGAATACGGTATGACACACATCAGTATGAAGAGGTTTTGCATGTTTTCATAATCTTTGGAGGTCCATTATTCCCCCAAATGCATATGAAGATAAAATACGGGAATTTTAAGAGCTCAGTCTCTAAGGGTATTTGCTCAGTTTTCAAATTACAATGAAAGAGGAAAAACGAAGCGGGTCCATGCTGCCTGAGCTTTTTCTTCGATTAATATAGTCTCACCGCACTGCCAAGATTTCTATTCCCCGTTATGCCAAGAATTTGCCTTGACTGCTCTTAACTCTCTCAGCAGACTTGGCTCTTCCACTGATCTATTAACACTGCAGTTTCGCAACCCAGAATCCCCACACACCAGGTGGTTACCGAGTCAGGAAACAGTTTGAAAACAGAAGATTTAATAAGGTCTGAGACCAAACAACAACAAAGCACAGAAATCTGCAGAGATGTCAGAGAGAAATTCCTGAAGTTATTTTTCTCCTAGTTCAATCGAAAGCCTGTGGCTTTGTGTAGAACTGTAGATCTACAGCATACCCTTCTGAAGTTTGGCTCTGAACAGCAGCTTTGCAAAAGAGTTTTTTTTTCCTTTTAGAGGGACATCTGAATGTTAGTCTTTTGTGTCCTTGTTTTAAGGCCCTGACTCTGCCACCCCAAGTGGGTCCAGAGACTCCTTATTTCTCTGGTCAACAGGTAAGATGGAAGCTTGTGGAGAAGTTGATGGATGAGGGAGGATTCAGAGGGAGGAGAAGTTGGCCGTGACGAGGAAAAAGAAAGATGAGCAGAAGGACTTGAGGGCTTCCTCAAGAAGATTGGAAGAGACATGACGAACCTGGAGGGGGAATGCCATACAAACTAGGGATCCCCGTTTCTGCAAGTGGGAGAAGGATTCCCATGCAGATGTCCTCAAGCCCTGCCAGCTTGACAGAAGAAAGCACCAAGTTTGAGGGGGCCCTGTGCAGGGCCGGCGCTTCCATTAAGGCGAATTAGGCGGTTGCCTAGGGCGCCAAAATGGACAGAGGGCGCTGGACAGCCTGCCGCCCCCTGGCCGCTGGCCACCACCGTCCATCCCCCTACCACCCGCCCGCCGCCCATCGCCGCCCACCTTCCCGCGCCCGTTGCCATCCCCCACCATCCTCCACCCCACGCCCCCCTGCCCTGCCCACCACCCACCACCACCCTGCCCACCCACTGCCCCCTGCCCCACCCCCTGCCCCACCCTCCCACTGCCCGCCCCACCCCAACCCAACCCTCGCCTAGGGCGCAAAAAAACCTAGCACCGGCCCTGCCCCTGTGTCAGGACTACCAAAGCCCTCGGTGGCACCTCCGTGATGTTAGCAGCCCGGCCATCCAACAGCAGCAGTGACACCTCCTCCACCCAGCCCAGCTGTCACACTGATGTTGAAAGTGCCAGTGCAAGAGACAGAGGAGACTCCAGGAGACACAAAAGAGTATATCCAGTGCCCAGCGACCATCTGCACAGGCCACCATTAAAAGGACTCAGACCAAGACTTTCATAGCAATCAAAAACAACCACCTAAGACACCCATCTCCCCCTTTGCCGATTGGCAAGGCCGGCCCACTCTCAGTCTCTTATCACCAGTTAAGAGTTCCAGTCCTCATTTTGGTTTACAAGCCATTGTGTTCTATTTTTTTTTTAAAAGAGGGGATAACTCTTGAAATGACAGTGTCTCAAAATGTCTGGCCCTGTAGATCAGGTCCAGGGTGTCTTCTGCAACTGGGCATGATCTCCTGTCAGGCAAATGATTGGTTAAGTACTGCAAATAATTGGCTTAGAAACAAATGATTGGTCCTAAGCCACTGGTTACCAGTTGTTGCCTGAGCCCAATTCAAACTGGGCTCGGACATATAAAGCCCTAAATGGCTTAGGGCCTAGATACTTGAAGGACCACCTCCTTCCATATGAACCCACCCAGCAATTAAGATCTAGCCGGGGAGCCCTCCTGAAAGAGCCATCCCTCAAGGAGGTGAAAGGGATGGCTTGTAGGTACAGGGCATTTTCAGCAGCTGCCCCCAGGCTATGGAACACCCTTCTGAGTGAGATCCGCCTGGCGACAACGTTGATGACATATCGGCACCAGGCAAAAACCCTCCTGTTCCAGAAGTTTTAAACTGCTATAATATAGATTGTGGGTCCTGGTGGCAATGTTTAGTGTATTGTATTTGTATTTTTTCTCATTTTAATTGTTTATTGCTATTTTAACATTTTAATAGTTTTAATTGCTTCTTGACTGTGCGCCGCCCAGAGACCTTTGAGTAGCGGGTGGCATATAAAACAACTCCATTACAATAAGCTTCTTTTCAGCTGATATTTGGGATCACACTAAGATTTATGTCAATTGCTATCTTCTAATGTACCATTTCACCTCCCAGACTGGGAGTTGCTATAATTGACACTGATGATCATAGCCTATCGAAAGAAAAAAATCTAGGAAACATTGGAAATGTTTTCCTAAATGTGCTGGAGTATGCCTAATATTTTTCAGCAGAGGGTGTACTCACCTAAAAATAATGGCGTTGTCGCATCGTTAGTAAGCTCGTTTGGATCAGCACCAGACTTCAGGAGAAGAGCGACACATTCCACGCTTCCCCGGCTCGCAGCCAGATGCAAGGGGCAAGTGCCCTCAAATGTCTTTGTTCTGATGTAGCTATCAGAGGGTGCTGAAGAGGAAAATGTGAAAGATTAGCTTTGCAAAAGCTCTTCAAAAAATGGAATGATTTGTTTTGGAGTGGGCTCAGGTCCCAGGTAGATAGCACAGCAGGGTCATTGTCAGAAATGCAGCAGAAGGGCCTGTCACAGATGCCTGGGTAACCTAGCACGAGTAAATCAAGCTTCACATGTTGCAAAAATGTGGTTTTTGGTTTTGTGGATGGTGGTCATTAAAGACGGTTTTCATCTGCAAGTCGGAAGACAGGAACTGTGTGCCAGTGGAGGGGAGAATTTTGTAATAACAGGCAACCCATTTCCCCCTTAATGTGTGATGTGATGCTCAATTTCAGCAGTTTGGTTTCCCTGCCCTGCGTGGATGTTGACTAATTATGTTTAGCATGGGATGACGAAGCGAGGTATCGGGTAACTTCCCAACCACAGGGAGACTCAATACAATCACAAGGAAATCTACATGAAAAACAGTTGCATCAGGAATCCAACAGGCCACCCCATAAACAAATATCTACATTTCTGTCCACCAACCCAATGTGATGCTTCTAGAACAGCTGGGGAAGTAAAATAGAAAAATAACGGAATGTGCAACCCCCCAGATGTTGTCAAACTACAACACCAGGCAACAGAGGGAGCTAAGCAATGGGAGTCTCAAGTGAACAGTTACAATTTCTGTTTACCAGAAGCACTCCCATGTATGAATCTTTTAAGGAAGGTTAACTTTAGCTTGCATCATGTTATGTTAACTTGTTTAAAACGTTCAAGTTTTTTCCCTTTTCTTTTTATATTATACACAAATTTTAAATCGGTCTCTCCTTGACAGCCAACAAAGACTAGCAAGTTGTATTTGGTATCAGCTTTCATGGACTGTATGCTGCTATCCAGATGCACTTTCCTCTGCACCACCTTGGGTAATGTTATACACAAAAAAGAGAATTTCAGGCAAAAATCAAAGAAAAACAAAACAAAACAAAACAAAAGACACAAACGTGTGGCACCTAGAGTAACTTTCATATTTTAATGTGACGTTTCGTGCACATGTGCACTTCTTCAGACATATATAGCAGCAGAATGAGGTGTAAGATATAATATGATCTGAGATATACAGCTCATATTATAGGGGAGGGGAGGGAGGAGGAGGGGCAGAAGATACAACCCCCACCTCTATTTGCGACAGCCTATGATATCTAGGCCACAACCCATGAATATCTACTATGAAATGTTTATCTGAATTATTGTATTTTCTGAATTATTCTAAACACCAGTAGAGGTGAACAGAGTGGACCCCTGGAAAGAGAAGTCCACCTGCCTTTGAAAACTGTTGTATCATCAGAGCTGGATGTGAGAGAGTTGGAATTCAAACCAGCATTTTCCCCAAGCTCTGCAGTTTCTATCCAGGACCCTGTTTGTCCCTACCTGCGCGAATTAAGACCTTCAGGCATTCACTTGTGCCGTGAAATGCCGCTTCGTGGATGGCCATCCAACCCCGGTTATCAGGGACATCGATGCTGTATCCTTTTTGGATGAGCTTCTTCACGTCTTTGATGTTGCCTTCTCTAACAGCACGCCCAACAGTAGAACATCTGTCAGAATAGGCCTCTGTAAAGTCCATGCTGAGGGAGCAAGCAAAAAGGAAGGAAGGGAGGAAAGGAAAGGAAAGGAAAGGAAAGGAAAGGAAAGGAAAGGAAAG
>JAHTLZ010000045.1:3118122-3144611 GCA_023846285.1 Phrynocephalus versicolor
TATTTATTTATTTATTTATTTATTTATTTATTTATTTATTTATTTATTTATTTATTTATTTGCCATCCTTCTCCCAATAAGGGGATTGAAAGCAACTCACAGTATTATTAAAAGGAACAGAATTAAAAACATAAGTCAAACACTAAAAAACAATTAAATGATATGCTAATTTAGAATGCAGTTGAATAATTAACAGCAAGTACTGTAAATATTTAAAACTAGCTTAACTCTAAAAACACATTCAGGGATTCAGTCATGGTTGTTAAACTGTGCTGGTCATTCACCAATCTGAGCCTCCGCTGCCATTGACTGACATCACCTACAACCTATCAAGCTGTAACTCACTCTTCCCCCCCTTTTTCCTCCCCCTCCTCCTCCAGACCCAAACTGTTTGTGCCTTTTTCTTCACTGGCTCATGGTGATCCCTGTAAAATGGTCCTTAGACCCCCCAAAGGGGTCCTGACCCCCCAGGTTGGGAACCACCGCACTAAACAGAGAGTAAGATGTTTTCATGATCAACATATTGAAGATAAAGCCTCATTCCTATACACACTTACCTAGGGGAAAGTCCACCTCAACTTAATTTATTTATTTATTTGTTGGACTTATATCCCGCCCATCTTCCCAGGAGGGAACCCTGGGCGGCTTACAATAACACCAGTAAAGTTATTGTACTTTAAAGGGTTATTATAGAAATCTCACTGAAAGGCAAACTTTCTTGTGGGTATTGAGAGCCTGTATACACAGCTGGGGAAAAAGCAAGTTATAAGATGTAAGAATGCAAGTCACGACTTTTATGAAGCTAAATCACAAGGTTAAAATGCCCCCCATGTATCACTAGATGTGACCTCAGGCTTGACCTGTCTTTTGTGTGTGCTGGAGTTTGCTAGAGACCAAGTGAACAACTCTTAAGACATCCACCCCAAAGGCTGGTCTTTCCAGACCCTCCAAGTATACCCTTGCCTGTTCTTCTGCCTGAGCTGATGTCACTTTGGTCTGCATTTCAATGAAGGATGTCTCAACCTGCTGATTTTTAGAAATTTGCTGTGACTGACTTAGAGCCCTGTCCTTTTTTGCTTAACCATGTATTACCCATAGGGACCAGCACTCGCCTAAATTAATCCCCTATCAAGTGATATTACTAATCCAAGTACTGCATCAGCATAGAAACTCATTATACTCTTATGCCAAGAATAACCGCATCGTGCCCTGAGGTGAGCACAGAATAGAAACATAAACTTGCTACTCCTGCAGAATGTTCTGAAAATCAGTTTTAATACACAACCCCAACTTCTGGTATCGAGAGAAAAATAATGTCCACGCACACCCTCTACTACACCAGTGGTTCTCAATCTTGAGTCACCCCGGTGTTCTCTCACTGCAACTCCCAGAAACCCCAACCAGCACAGCTGGTGGCAAAGGCTTCTGGGAACTGCAGTCCAAGAACTCCGCAGTAACTCAAGATTAAGAACCACTGCTCTACACTATACATACTGTTTTAGAAGCTTCTAACGTGCCCCGTTCTTCCTGGTTTTATTTTCTAAATGCCACTGAATATCTTTGGCTTTTTCATGGAGCTGAGGAGCCCACTTACTTGAGAGCAGTGGTTCTCAACCTGTGGGTCCCCAGATGTTCCTGGACTGCAACTCCCAGAAGTCTTCATCACTAGCTGAGCTGGCCAGGATTTCTGGGAGTTGCCGTCCAGGAACATCTGGGGACCCACAGGTTGAGAACCACTGCTTTAGAGTAATGTTCACTTAACTTCTGTGTATATGCACTTACAGTACAGGCTGCTTTTTCTGCATCTTCTCCATACCCTGTGGGTGTATTACAGGTTTGAAATACAGTACTTGTTTGTCCATTGCCCATTAATTCCATCTGCCTTCTCACATAGCACAGATTAGTGATAATTTTGTTTGTTTGTTTGTTTGTTTAAGATTATTTTTACCCCGCCTTTCTCCTTGGAAAAGGTTACTGAGCTTTCAGCTATGTCCCCAATATCTTTTTTTTAAAAAAGGAATGTGTATGCCTTGGATTTCTTGTCCAAGTGTGAGTTACTTTAATAATAAATTATGTACCATTAGGTCATTTCTGACTTCTGGCGACCATTTCCAAGGGATTCTAGGTATCAGATACTACTAAGTAGTTTGCTAGTTACTGCTTCTGGTGCTTTTTCCACGGTTTTGCCCATTCACAAATTTCTAGAGAGATCCTTATGCATCACTTTGCCTAGGATTCTTGAGATCTGACCACAGTAAATAGCATGGGGGTGTCTGTAACCCATGCTAACTCACTCCTCATGAATTTGTCAGAAAAGTGCTCGAGAAGTCTTTTTCATTCATGACACCCTTTGTCCTCCTAAAAGCAAATTTTGCATTTTATGTACAAAGTAGGTAAATAATCATGAGTGTTGACAGTTAAGTACCGGTAAATGGGCTCTAGCTGTCACATCTATACAGCATCTACAAAATGAACAAGTAGCAGGTGACCATTCTAACTAGTATCATATGTGGGAGTCATAGCATGCTATTAAGAGTAATTTGTAACTCAAGCTTTATGCCACAGATCAGAACACATGTGGTTCTCCAACCTGGAGATACTCACATGGGGCTCATTCCAAATTCCTTTAATCTGATTCAGAAAACAACCTTAAGGAATGTATGCAAGGATGTTGTTTTTTAAATGGTACCTTACCTTTATAGTAGTTCTGTTCCTTATCCCTAAACTTTTTTATCAGTGGAACCGTAGAGTTGGAAGAGACCTCAAGGGCCATCTAGTCCAACCCCCTGCCATGCAGGAACCCCTATCACAGTATTTCCAACAGATGGCCATCCAGCCTCTGCTTCAAAACCTCCAAAGAAGGAGACTCCACCACCCTCCTTGGCACCTTTTGAGAAGGTTTGTGTGGTTCTGTTTTGGCCTTCCTGTGCAGGGACAGTCAGGAAGCTATGTGTCCAAAGCCGGCATCGCAAAGGTGTTTGCATAAAATCTGTGTAAATTGCTGTGGTTATATGTAGTTGACTGATGACATGCTAAGGGTTCATCTTAGTCAGATGTCTAGTCATATGGCTTACTAACTAATCTATAAGTGTAACAACATCTCCTTAATGAACCACAATTAGCCATGGCAAATAAAACAAACCTTATGTAAACACTGGTAGGATTCTGTCCTAAATCTTTGTAAATGTATGGCTATGTTTTTATTTAATAAGTCTCATTAATAAGGTACCTTTCTCCCCATAAGCGGAAACAAGGGAGCTGAGCCCTAGATTTTGACTTTTAACTGCAGAAGACTTAAGAGCAGTACTAGAACATACAAGCACACATATGACTGAGTTAGTGATTCTCCACACTCATTGCATCCGGAAATTTCACTGTGCCTGCAACAAGTTAAGAATAAACCTGCAGATTAAGTTCTAAAGCAAATAATGCCATAGCCCTTATTACAGGGGGAAAAGTACATTTTTTAAACTACCTTAATGAAAATAATAGATTTTACAATACTTTGTAAAGGACTAAAGAGCTTATATAATCCTAAATAGCATTTGTTGAGCCAAGGAAACAATGGAGTTCAGAAACGTCCAGCAATCTAGGAGAATAGCATTGACAGGGCAGGGCTATGTTATTTGCAGTTGCATATGCGGCAAATTATTCAGTCATCAGAAAAACTTAGCTGACTGTCCACCCACATGAAGCAACACTTGGAAATAATTGGCATTCTTCTGTGAATGAAATATAGAATGCCGTTATTTGTTAAAGCTTGTGCCGTTCATAGGAAGAACGCCGTATGCTGAATTCACCCCTCCAAGCCAAAGCCTTTGAAACAGATTTCCAGAAATTCATACAGAGGCTTGTGCTCATCACATTTAAGCATGAAATAGGAGTCACCCTAAATCAACAGAAAATGGGTAAATGTTATAGATGTCTGCATTTTGTTGTTGTTCTGGAATAGCCAAGATGCAACACAAGATTAAGCTTTGCAATCCAGCTCAAAAGGACCAAGGTAGCAAATGGATTATGCAACGGCGGAGGAAAACATATTAACTGAAAGAAACACATAATCGGGTGCCGTAATGACAGTTTTGCTTTCAAGTGTTCTGAACTAAAAGTGGGCAGGGGTGGGGAGGACTGACTACGTTAATTAAACACCGAGCCAATGTCAACAGCATTTAGTGCACAGAAGCATACATGACTATTCTACAGACGTCCAGAGAGACTGTTGCTACATAATTAACTGTAAAATAGATCTGCCTTGCTCCCATTTTGATTGTGACAAAGAGACAGTCAAAATGGGACAGAGGTACACCTTAGATCCCTTAAACGTTCCTAGCAAAGAGGATACGTACTGATGCCCTTAGCTATCCTACAGCACGACTTCAATAGTTAGGTGAAGCCAAACAGGCAGGCAAGTAGGTGGGATACCCAGGTACCAGGGAGGTCTTCACACACTTCATTATATGAAAGGGTTCAACGTGGATATGTACAAAAAGCAGAGATCTTCTCGCACAGACACTACCCAATGTAAGCAAAAGTATGACAGGGAAATTGTTCTGACTGAAATTCTTCAAACCAGAAGCTCCAGCAGGGCTGGGTTCTCAAAGCATGCGAAGGAGCTGCCTTTCCCTTTTGAATTTACCTCAGTGCCGAGTCAGGAGGGTGCAAGAACACAGCTGACAGCTATGCCATAAGTCAGGGCTGTCCAACTTCTACTTTAAACTGCCAAACATCCCTGCAGTCGTCTACTTACAGAAGAGCCCATGTGCGTGCGCTACCCAGCCAGCAGCTCACGGAAGCAGTGCTGGTTCCGGCCACGGCTCCTCGCTTTGCCGGAGCTCCGGATTAGGCAGGTGGAGACTCCTGCGGAGGAGCCGAGCAAGGGGGTGGGGCGTGGCAGCAGAAGGGAAGGGAAGGGAAGGGGGCAAATCTGGACCTAACATCTGATTGTGCAGGCGGGCCAAAAAATTTTTTTTGTTTCCAAAGACGCTGCCCTGGGCGAGGGATTGGGAGGCTGGCAGGGACCTGGCGGGCTACTTCTAACAGTCCCGCGGACGACCAGTTGCCCGTGGTTGCCAAGTTGTGCAGGCCTGCCACAAGTGAAAAAAGAATGCAGAGTGTTGTTAAAATTGCATTTTCTATCAGCATATCAAGGATAAACGGCAGTGTTTTTGACTGTAAAGGCAAGAGCCTGCCAGTAACCAAATTCTGCTCAGCACTGACAGCCACATACTCACATGTAAAAATAGTTCACTGGCATTATATCAAGCAGTCCCAATTTTGAACAATATAGTTGCAGAAACAAAGCTTTATCATCTAGGAAGCAGGGTGACTCATTAGAGAAACATATTTTGTGCTTCCATTTGATGGAGTCAGTTATACGCAAAAGCAAGTAACAGCTTAATGGTCAGTAATATGATGTACCTGGAACTTCTTAAATGTGTTCCAGCCCAATGGATGGGTTGCACAACACTTAGATTAAAAGCACAGTAATCTAATATTAGCTGAAATGGGAGATGAAAAATGTTGGTGGGATAACATAATGGACAAACTTTCAAGGGAACAGAAGCATTAATACTGATTCTCCTTTCTTTTTGAAACTGAAATTGTGTGCGCTTGTGTTTTGTTTTGTTTTTACCAAAAAAATGAAAGTAAACTATGGTGCTCATTAGGAAGACGAGTTTTACCTTTGCTGTGGTGAAATTACTAGTTCCTGCTTCTCCTGCCAATATAAACACAGGGGAAAATAGAGATGCCATGATAAACCCATTTCTTTTTGACACACATAGGGAATAATTGAATTCATGAACTTCCCCATATGGACATCTACCAGCCAAATTCACATGCCTTTCCGAAAGGTAATGAGATGAATAAGAGAGAAAGAAAAAAATTAATCTGATATAACTGATATATTTATATTTAAATTATTCAGAGAGAAAACAAAAAGCTTGCAGTAGGCCAGTTGTTAGTAAATCAGACAAGTTTATTTTTTTTCCCCTTCACTCCTTATGGAGGTGATGTTTTAAGCATAAAGAACCAGAAAAGGGAGTTTGGTTTCTTGCTATTCTCAAAGACAGCAGAACTCCATAAATTGCACAGCTCTGAGAATCCAGAAACTGCTTACCTGGCCACCAGTGGACAATGATCTAAAAAAAAAAAAAGCCAAAGTATTCCACTTATATACCACGCCATAGTGCTTAAAGGACTCTCTGGGCGGTTTACAATTTATTTATGCTGGCTACATATTGACCTACATCACGATTAAGAAATACCTTACAACCCAAACGATAAAGCCAGTCAACTAAACTGACTTAAGCTGAATCTATCCAGTTACCTGAGAATAAGTACCCTTGAAGAAAAGGAGGCTTTCTTCTGTATCAACATACAGTATATAGGCTTAACTGGTTTGCTGACATGGTTGTTACCACTTCGGTAGTAGCTTTCCCATTCGGGTGCATGTTTTCTAACAGGCATTCTCAGTGGCAGTATGAGAGTGGAATGAGTATGTGAAATGATGAAGCAAAATCCCCACCAAGGTCAGAAACAAGGAAAGCCAAATCTTAGCTTACCAATGTGAGTACCTGCTACAGAGGGTCCAAGAATATCTTAAGGGCAAACACAGGTCAAAATGATATAGCCATAGGGAAGTGATGGCGAAACTTTTAGAGACCGAGTGCCCAAACTGCAATTCAAAGCCCACTATTTTTTTTTTTTTTGCAAAGTGCCAATGCAGTAATTTAACCCGTATACAGGTGGCTATAAATGGGCGATGTTGGGTGCCCACAGAAAGGGGTCCGAGTGCCACCTTTGGCACCGGTGCCATAGGTTCGCCATCACTGCCATAGGGTGTGTCTAAAAGGGATCGGAGAATACAGTAGCTTGGGGTATGTCAACCGTTTCTCATTCCTGCAAGCCACACTTGCTACTGATCTTCCCAGGACTGCAGACAATTCTCTCCTCTAAAACGCAAAGAGCAAAGGCTGCCTTGTAGCTTTTGTGATTTTTTCCAGGCTGTTTGGCCGCGTTCTGGAAGGTTTTCTTCCTGACCTTTCACCAGACTCTGTGGCCATCATCTTCAGAGGGGAAGGAGCTCAGGGAACTAGGAGCACAGCCAAACAGCCCAAAAAACTCACAATAGCTATCAACCCCTGGCCATGAAAGCCTTCGAGAATATAGAGGCTGCCTTGATAAAGAATACCAGTTCTGCAACATGGAGGCATCCTTGAAGCAGCTCTTGCCAGTTCTACCTTCCCCACCTTTTCCCAATGCCACCTTTCCCCATAAAATGATACTGTATACTATATTTTCCCACCTATAAATGCCTCCATGTATAAGACGACCCCTCACTTTTCTAATCCAGAATTAGTTTCACAACCACATGGTTCTCTTCTCAGCTTACTTCAGTGAATAAGATGACCCTCAATTTTAAGTCTAACAATTCTAGACAAAAATACAGTCTTATACACAGAAAAATACTGTACTTGCTCACAACAAAGCCAACATAAAGGTGCATTTGCATCAAAGAATCATCAGAATAGTTCATGCCACTAGCATTGTTTTGTGCAGTTAAGTACAGTGGTAGATCTTAAGACGAATTTAATTCATTTTACCGGTCAATTCATTTTACGAAAAATTCATCCGACAAAACGAAGTATCACGCGGTTTCCCATAGGAACGCATTGAATTCATCTTGCAAGGCGTCCCATAGGCAAAATTTGTCTTACAAGTTTTCCCTATTCACAGAAATTTCATTATCTTACAAGTTTTTTGTCTTATAGGGCATTCGTCTTAAGAGGTACCACTGTAATGGCTGTCGTTTTAGTTGCATCATAATTATTCTTATCCAAGGTAGCACATCTAATTTTGGAGATCTTCATTCTTAGTATCTGACATTTCCCTATTTCAAATGACCCTGGTAACAATCTTCAAGGTATGTGAGACGAGAATGCTTGGCCCAAGACTCAGAGATGGGCAAGAACTAGTTTGTCTAGTGGTTCATGCCAGTTCATTTACCATCTGAACAATTACGGACTTTACTGCTACCTGCCCCACCTCTGCCAACTGACACCCACTCAGATGCAATGCCTGCCTTCCCTGTCCTGCCTCTTCCAGCTACTTCCTCTGAGTGGGCACCTACCGGAGGAGGTGAACCAGCACGAACCACCAAAGCAGTGGTTTGTGCCCATCTCTAACCAAGTACATTTCACAGGCTGATCTCCCCATTCCTAGTCAAACACTCTATACCAGGGGTCCTCAACCTTTTTAAGCAGGGGGCCGGGTCACTGTCCCTCAGACACTGTTGGGGGCCGGACTAGATTTTGAAAAAAATCTCTGTTAAAGACAGAGAGTATCACTCACATAAAGCCCCTGAAGAAGGCTTCCCAAGCTGCTGGCGGGGGCTGGAGGGGGAGGGACGCCGCCGGGGGGGCTCCGCTCGGGGCCTGGGAGCGCCAGGAGGAGGAGGAGGAGGAGGGGAAAGAGGGGTGGGGTGCGACCAAATTTGATGGTGGCTGCAGGGGCCGAGCCGGGCGTGGGTGCGGGACTCCCCCCTTCCCGCTCATAGGAGGAATAGGAGGAGGAGGAGGAGGAGGGTGGCGGCAGCGTGAGAAGGCCTGCCTCAATCCCCGGGCTTTCCTACCGGAGGCCCCCCCCCCCGGCGATGGCGACGGCGGGCGGGAAGAGGGACCCCCCTCCCCCCTTACCTGGGCTTGAGGCTGCTGGCGCCCCGCTCGTAGGCCCAGGGCGGCGGTGGCTGGCGGGGAGGAAGAGGAGGAGGAGGAGGAGGAGGCTGCCGGCGGCCGCGGGACGTCGCTGGGGGGCCTCCGCTCGGGGCAGAGTCGAGTCAGGCGGTTGGACAGGCTGCTGCTGCTGCCGCCGCCTCGCCTCACCCTGGCAAGCAGGCAGGAGTGCCTCGATGCCCGGCGCGGCAGCGGCAGAGGACAGATTGCCGCCCCACCAGCCCGACCGGTTCTCGCCCGCTTGCCGCTGCCGCGCCGGAGCGCTGGGCGCGAAAGAGGAGGATGGGTGTGCGGGCGGCCCTTTTAAGGGCTTTGATCCCAGCACACACCGGGATGCAAGGGAGGCTGCAGGGGAGGGAGGGCGGCGGGCGGGCGGGCGGTTCGGCGCAGCCTGGGC
Source organism: Phrynocephalus versicolor (assembly GCA_023846285.1). Lineage (NCBI taxonomy): Eukaryota > Metazoa > Chordata > Lepidosauria > Squamata > Agamidae > Phrynocephalus > Phrynocephalus versicolor. The sequence goes on from JAHTLZ010000045.1 coordinate 3,127,252, forward strand.
GACCGGCGCCTTCTTCTGGCACTTTGGCGGTGACGGTGGCGGCGGCAGCTCCCGAGGCAACCGATCGACCGGCCGGCCCCGCGCCTGCTCTGCCTCGCCTCCGCCGCCAAAGTGCCAGAAGAAGGCGCTGGTCGCCCAGGCCGCGCCGAACCGCCCGCCCGCCCGCCGCCCTCCCTCACTTGCAGCCTTGGACCCCGCCGGCAGGAGGGGAAGGCGCCCCACCAGGAGGAGGAGGAGGAGGAGGCGCTTCCCAGGCTCCTGGGCGCCCCTTTCCGCGGCGAGGCGAGGCGAGGCGCAGAGTCGAGTCCGGCGGCTGGACGGGCTGCTGCTGCCGCTGCCGCAGCCGCCCCGCCAGAGCGCTCGGCGTGAAAGAGGAGGACTGGTGTGCGAGCAGCCTCTGCCCTCAGCGTCTGCCCGCCTCTGCCTTTGCCTCTGCTGCCCGCGTACCAGCAGCGCTCCGCCCACGACATGTCGGCCGCCGCGGGGAGGCGGGAAAGACACCTCCCTCCCTCCTAATAGGCACCTCCTTCACAAATCTTGCTCTCGAGTCGTCTCCTCTCCCCACCCCTCCCCTCCCCGGGGGTTGGGGAAAACTACAAGATGGTTTCCCCCAGGAGGCTTTACTGATGGAAGGGCTCGAGCGGCCCCCACGGGGGGTGGCGCGGGGGGGTCTGCTGAGGCTACTCGGGGCCGGATTGAGGGTCACTGGGGGCCGTATCCGGCCCGCGGGCCGTAGGTTGAGGACCCCTGCTCTATACTGTAATGGGTGTCCATGCTCAGAATGGTCAAATAGCAGTGCAGTCCATCATTGGAGAAGGCAGAGAAAGTATGTTGTCTCTCCTAATCATTAGTACAACATTATCATTTTGGTAGCATTAAATTAATTCAGTAAATTGCATCTTCACTGGCCTTAAGGCAAGATTTTTCCCAGTATTATTATTTATTGATTTGATTTGTATACTGCAACCATCTAGTGAAAAGCTACTCTGGGCGGTTTACAAACAAGCAAAATACAAGAAAACACATTAAACAACTTAAAATAGTAAATAAACAGACTTATCAATAAAAATTAACATGACATAAATAATAATCATCATCATAATAAAAAGAACAAATGAACACAAATACTATAAATCAAAATCATTTAGCAATTCAAAACAGGAACAAATGAAAAAAAACAATTGCTTATTTTAGAAAAGACAAGGAAATGTGATTGGCTGTCCACCAGGCCGGTATATTAGTCCAGCTGTGAAACTTTCTTAAGTATAAAGTATTAAATATGGATTCACAATCTCCAACTATATTCTTGTCCAGGGTCATTTCCTACAAACAACTCAAAATCTATCTCAGTGGTTTAAGTACCAGAAGTTGGGAGTTTGATTTCCTACAGTGCCTCTTAGACAAGAATTGGGCTCAATAATCCATAGGGCCCCTTTCAGCTCTGCAGTTGTTTGTTTGTTTGTTTGTTTGTTTGTTTGTTTATTATTCACAAAGCAGACAAGATAAGTATGCTGGATTTTGTATTACAAATCACTAGTCACAATCATCATAATTACTACTACTACTACTAAGGTCACACTCTTCCAAATGGATTGTATGTGCTTCATGGTTTTGTGGTCTCCCATTTTAAAAAATTAAACTATTTTTGCTACTGACTGAATAGTAAAATGCCTTACTGAAATAGTTATATTTCTTTTAATTTTAGCCTGGAAGAGTTGTGACACTTATTGAAGATCCTGAGGTATAGTAGTCATGTTTTTATATATTACTTCTAGTACACGCTGACCTGGAGAACTAAAAGCATATTTTCATTTTAATATGATGCTTCATTTCCTTGATTTTGAAATACTGTACAGAAAAAAGCCAGGTGCTTTTAAATTGTAACCCCATGTGCACATACAGTACCTGGGAGTAAATCTTAATGCACACTTCCCAGTAAATATTAGGAAATTGTCATTTTTTTTAACCCAAAGAAACTAAACTGAGAAGTCAAGAGCACACTGCAACCTAATTCTTGGAGCCTAGGATGTTGCAAGCAAATACGGTAGATTTTTCCTCATCAGCCACTGAACCAATTTATGTTGGTTCAATAGATTTTGCGGAAATAACTTAAAGTTTAGTGGGGTGGCAAAATCTAGAAGTCCAAACCTTCCCTCCCACCCACCCCTCCACAGACCCAAAGAGCAGCTATATGTGACAATATCCAAAAAGGAAACAGAAAGTGAACTGAACTCTGTCTTGGGCTTTTCTGCTAGTGTCTTTTGTTGACACTAGCAGAAAACGTGAATGGGTGTGCAACATTAAATGAAAACAACTCTTTCGGTGGCACTTCTGACATAACCCATCTTATATGGCCGCATACAATACCATTTGAGCCACTCATCTAGTTTCTTTTCACCTGAAAAGGAGCTTCTTGGCTCTCAGATTAGTAAACTGGTAGAAAGTACAGTGATCCCCCGCCTATCGCTGGGGTTAGGGACCTGACCTGACCCGCAATAATTGAAAATCCGTGATATGCGGATGCAGGTTGAGTAAGGCCTGGGGGCACCTAGCTGGGGGCTCTTGTACTTATCCCCAGCCTGGCCCTACCCCAAACGGGACTGTGAGAGCCTTCCTGGGCCTTCTGGAAGCCCCCAAAGGGCCTCCCTGCAAACTGGAAGTGCCTTCTGGTAAACCGGAAATCATTTCTGAGGCCTCTGACAGGCCTAGAAAGACTCTCGGAGACCTCAGAAATGATTTTCAGGGATCCGGAAGTCACTTCCGGTTCGCAGGGAGACCCTTTTGGTGCCTCCAGAAGGCTCAGGAAGGCCCTCACAGGCCTGTTCGGGACAGCTCCAGTCCTGGGGTAAGTATGGGAGGCTTGAAACAGGACTTTCCCCCCTTACCCTAGGGGGCCTTTTTCATATACTGTGATCACGTGATATAGCAGGACCGCAATATATGAGCCGCGAAAGGGCGGAGGACCACTGTAGTTCTGTGCATGTTTGAAGTCTCCTTCTTTATTTCTTGTACAGCTTCCTCGCCGTTCTTTCTAATTTTTACCCAAGCCCATTCTAAAGCTTCAAGAAAATGGCCTAAGACAGGGGTGCCCACACTTCAGCCCTCCAGATGTTTCAGACCACAACTCCCGGAGTTTTGGTCCATAACATCTGGAGGGCCAAATTTTTGGACGCCACTGGCCTGAGACACAGGTTAGGGAAAGCAAAAGTCACAGGCAACCTAGCAGCCTGCTTCACATGCCAAAGAGAGAGAAATGTTTTGTCCATTCCCCATACCTCCCAAACTATGTAGCAATCAGAAGATGTCATAATGAAGATAATGTTTTTAACTAGTCATCCTCTTTCATGCAGGGCAAGGACAGTGGGACAAATACAGTGGTACCTTGTATAAAGGAATTCATTCATTCCAAATGAAATTCTGTTAAGCAAATTTTCCTTTATACAAATTTCCCATAGGAATGCATTAAAAACAGAGTAATCCCTAATTACAACCATTTTTATGTTGCACAGATTCGCCCCATAGGCGATTCTGTTAAGCAAATTTCCCCTATCTCCGGAATTTTTTTATGTTATACAGGTTTTGTGTTATACAAACCTTTGTTGTATAACAAAGGGTTTGTATAACATAAAATCTGTACAACATAAAAAATTCCGGAGATAACTGAAAATTCCGGGTCCACTGAAATGTTTTTGCCTGTTCCTGGAGAGGGTTACAGAGGCTTACCGAAATGTAAGGTAAACTAGGTGCAGATAGTCCAGAGCCAAAGTACAAAAGAGTCCAAGCTGAGCCAGTAGAATAGTCATACCAGTAGAAGCAAATAGGGAAAGTCCGAAAGTGTCATCATTCAAAAGTGTCATCATAAACAACAAGCAGCCTACAACAAGAGCAGGGTACCAGGCAGGCATCATTCAGAATCCAAAGAAATACTGTTTTCTACTAAATACAGTCCCAAGCTAGAGTTTATATCTCTGGGCTGACTGCAGGTATCTCGCCCACGCATCAGAAAGCTTAGCTGCACTGGTCTCTCACGGAACCATAAATGCGTGAAACAAATTCTAAATCATGATCTTGAAATTTCATCTTATGCTTCAATTATGACCCATCTCAGCCATCTGCTAGCCAGCCACTCCGACATTAAAGTTGTTGCACTAGTCTAATCATTGTCCCTGCTTTTCTCTGGACTTGATTCATGTTCGCAAAACACAGTGATATCCACCCGTGCTTGTACTAGAAGTATGCACATTTCTGCCTTTGGACTTTAACTTCCATAATTTCCCAGCAGAATAACAAACTTCCAAACTCCTGTTTTATACGTCCTCAAGTTCATCTTGCAACATCACAAAAAAATAATAATGAAGTAGCAGCTTGCCATTGCATCAAAAAAAACTACTTGAAATTGGGATGATTTCCCTGTAATGCCAATGCTGAACTGAAATTGATATAATAGCATCCGTAGACTTCATTCTTTTCTATCTGACCAGGCCAGCAAAATGCAATACAGTATCTGTCATTGTGACTTTTCTGTACCTTTCTGGCAAGTTTTTTCCACACTGCTGTGCAGTTGGACCTCATTATGCTAACTGACAGATTCCTCTATAAGCAAAGAATGGTCCAGCTTGTGTTTAACTCTCTCTTGTTCCTATCCTGGAACTGTAAAAACAGAAATTCAATTCAACGCAAGCAACATCTCTCAACATCTATACTTTGTCACAGTCTTTAATTACAAATGTGCAATGAAAGGCAAAAGAGAAAAATAAGAGAAACTGCTAACTGCCTGCCTATGTTCTTGCCTTAGGTTTCATTTTAAATCCCACTCAACTAACAAAAGCGTACTTCTTTCAATACTATTTTAGCAGCGTTTGTGCAGACTTAGATACTGCTGTTTTAAGCAGGGTGATAAACAGGAAAAGTCTTGACAAATTTTAAAAAAAAGAGGATTTTCTAAGAAGGGGACAAAATCTTTTAATTTTTGTGCACTGCATAACCTCCAAAGAAATCAACAGTGAATGAAATCCTGTTGCGCAGCTACGCGTGCAAAACTCAACATTACGCAAGTGGTAGATGTAAATAATGCCAAAGCAAAAGGGCCATTTGTGAAGCCTTTCCACAAACACACTGCACAATAGGTCATGACAGGTATTGCATGACCAGTTGTGCAGTTGACCTGTGCAATTCTGGTTGCCTGGGCATAACACCCGGCAATGTTACAACTGCATGTACTGTACATTTTGTGGCGAGGTATAGGATTTGACCCACTAACTATGTTGCTTTTAACATAAGGCAATATAAGAGCACTTTCCAAAGATTTGAAAGGTGGCCATACAGAGGAGGGGGCAGGACCTGTCTTGCACTCACCCCAGAGCGCAAGACACATCATAATGGGCTCCAGCTACAGGATTTCAGCTGAATATCAAGAAAAACCTCTTAACTGCTATAGCAAGTAAGACAATGGAAACAGTGACCTTGGGTGGTGATGAGTGCTCCAGTGTTGTGGGGGTTCAAAAGAAAACTGGACCACCATCTGTCATATCAGCTTAGGGTTGGACTTGATGGCCTTACAGGCCCCTCTCAATTCAATTATTCTATGATTCTAAATGCATTCTTGTTTTAAACTAGAACCAGATGCCACAGAAGAAACTGGAATTTTCAACCATGTACTTGCTAGGCAATGCAAGTTGCAGAGGATGAAATATTTGCAGGGGATAATCAAGAAACAATATGCTTAGCTTTTCTTCAACATCCAGTCCTCCTAATGGTTTTCTTCCCGTCAACAGTACAAGGCTGCAAATAAGCAAGGCAGCTCCCTACCTGCCTGCCAGAATCCCCCTAGAAATGCCCAATACACACCACAAGAAGCACTGCCCAGGAAATCAGAATTTCTGAACAGAGACTCCCATCTGATTTCCTGTTAATTCTTTTATTAAGGAGAAATTGCGTGTTAGGTATGTGTCGCTGATGTAAATGTAGAGAGGCAGGCTGAAGTGGAAGTTCAGTAGAATATACCTGAAATGTAGAGACATAACATATGACTGAAAGAAAATATATTCTTATCATTTTGGTTGTGTTCTTCAACAGGGCTGTGTATGGGGTGTTGCATACAAACTGCCCATAGGACACGAAGGTGAAGTAAAAGCCTACCTTGATTTTCGAGAGAAAGGTGGCTACAGGACTGCAGCTGTCATTTTCTATCCCAAAGAGCCTTCAGTGGAACCCTTTGATGTGCTGTTGTATATTGGGACGTGTGAAAACCCCAACTACCTCGGACCAGCACCGCTGGAAGAAATTGCTGAGCAGATTTTGAATGCCGTGGGTCCCAGTGGAAGAAACACAGAATACCTGTTTGAACTCTGCAATTCTCTCAGGGATCTTGTGCCAGAAGATGTAGATGAACATGTTTTTACATTAGAGAAACTAGTAAAGAAACTCTTGGTAGAAGAACCAACAAGCCTTAATTCCCTATAAAAGGTCGTTGCGATTCCAGACACTCCTCGTCTACAGAGTAACTTCCACTGGTGATTCCCTCTGGACTTCAGATATCAATTTCCGTGTCTTATTAATGGCATTAACAATGTTTATAGCTATATCTTCAGGGGGTTAAGGGAGCTTTGAATTTTGGTAAAATTTTAAAGAATGTTCTTGTTATGTCTAAAATATGAAGAAATATAGTAATTTTAGTCCCCATCTGAAGTCTGAAAGAAAACTTTACTGATTTTAAGTTATTTAGGGTTTTCCTTTTTGTGTGCTTTTGTTTTGGGTTTCTTTTTTTTGGGGGGGGGTATGTTTGGACTAGACCCTGGATTCAGGCAAGACTATGGATGTAATCCTATGCATTTTTACTCTGAAGCAAGTACCCCTGATCAAGGTGAGACGAGCTTCCAGTGATAAATGTGTGCAAGACTGGATGTTTATATGTCAGTTTATATCTGAATCATACCTGATCCAAAAAAAAGTCCAGTAGAAGTTGAGTACTACTGTATAGTCCTAATGGGAGACATTCTATGTATACTTACTGAAAAGGACGTTCCGTGGAAGTAAGGTTAACTGCATTTAAAGTAAACATCCATATGGTTTTACTGCAAATAGCAGTTATTCCTATGCAAGGACTGAGTCCTTTATAAAGCTACATTACAACTGTTTTCAGAAGCTGCTTGTTTTAGGACTTATATATCATTTACCTCCACACCATGGAAAGGTGGCCAGAATTCTATTGGTGACTTACACTTGTATAAGGGAAATCGCTTAAGTTGTGGCAGCAAATTGTCACTCATCCGCAGGTGCTAGTTTCTTTTCTGGGAAAATGCCCAAGAACACAACTATAAAGTCCTTGATTGTTCTTATGCAAACATAAGTCACTACCAAGATCCTAGCTGGTAATTTTTTTTTCCTAATAACTTTACGCCTTTTGATAAGGAAATACTTCAGAAAGGAAATGCAACGAATGGCTCATGCTATATTGGTGCCTTACATATACACATGATTTATTTATTTTTGAAATATATTCTAAAACAGTTAAAATGAAGGAGATGACTTAGATCTGTGGTGACAAGAATATTCTGAAACTCCCATCCTTAATCTCTAGACATTTCCCAGAAATATTTTGTGAACCCAATCCTCAAACTTTATTCCTACTGAAGCAACACTTGGATCTCCACCTGCTAATGTTCTTTACTAATTACTATTGTTGCAATTTTGCTGCTCTCCGTTCCCGAATAATGTCCGGACATGATAGTGTGGAAAAACCCCATCATGTACAAATCCATGGCCTGCTTCAGATGTCAGCCACAGTTACAAGGCCTGGAACAGACTGTGGGCTTGCATACACAATTTCCTTGCCTCCGTGGCAGGATTTTCTCTCTCTTTTTTCCATACTGACTTTACAGATTGGCAAACTACCCTGAGGTCACCTCAGTTAATTCTGTTCATACAACTGCCCTTTCACACACTCCCAAAAAATAATTCAGATAAAAGAATGGATTGTTCCTTTCCCTGCCACGATTCATCAGTTTCGGGGGTTTGTCATCCCCCGTCTCCCAAAATGAATGGGGAGGCAGAGGAAACCACTACAAAACTACATGGCTTCCTATCTTCTCAAAGGTAACTTTTTCCCCCCTCAAAAGGAGATGGGGAAGACTGCACAGCAGTTGGGAAAGGAGTAAATGCTATCATTAGATGCATTTGAATCTCAAAGACACCTCAAGTCTCCTCATAATGGTGTAAGCTTTTTCAAATGACAATAAGTCACATTCAGAAACCCCACACGGATTCCATCCTCTATCATTTAACAACATGTTTTTTTTTTCTCCCACAATTTGCTATTATGGAACTTTGGGCAACATCTCCATTTAATGTAATGGTAAACTGTGGTTAAGAGTTACCAGGTGAAGGAACAAAAGGAGGACTGATATTACAGTCCACTTGGGTTTCCATATTAGCGGAGGCCCACTGAACCAGTAGGTTTCATATAGGACGATGCCAGGACCTAGGTCATTACTGCGTCAAATCCCCATAGAGTCAATGGACCTACTTTAGTTGTGATTTAGTACTGGATTTAAGCCCTCGTTGCATTTCAATTCTCATTTACCAACCTTTGTCTGCAGAACTCTCATCACTGAGCTCTTTCATAGGATGTAAATGAATGATCTAATTATTATAGCAAACTATCCAAAAGGAGTTTCCGTCCTAACTGCGAATATCTTTGCTCCTCAGAATTTAAGTTATTTTAAGAATTCAACAGAAGCATGTTGAAATATCCTCTGTAGTGCCATCCCACTCTCATACAGCATAACTGGCTCTTGAATTGTGTCTAGTGTTTACACTACAATCTGTATAACTTTGTATTAGTTACAAAACAATTATTTAAGTTTTTGTGCCTACAAACCACCTCTCTTCCTTCCTTTTCTTTTTCTTCAGTTATCTGTGTGTTCTCTACTACCTTCTCTCAGTTGTAGATGACTGTTTTGTGTTGGAGAGGTAAGGAGTCCTTAATTAGAAGTTACTCAAGATACCCAGGACTCCACAAAAATATTTCATGTTAGGGCACAAGAGGCAATTCATTCTTCAAAAATCACTTACAGGCTAGGTAAGGAGAATGTTAGAAAATTACTACATTCACAACAGGAAAAAATGATGCAAGAGGTTGGTCAAGATTGACTCTTCCTATGGATACAATTACCTGCATTAAAATCAATGAGATATTTGCCATGAATTTTTATGAGCCATGAGTCATTATCGACTTGATGGCACACAGTTATATTATTCTTTGCATATTGTTGTTTCAAGTGACAACAATAAATATATTTCAGATTGTCTATACTTTTCCACAGAAAATTTTATTTGCCTCTAAGGCTGTTGTCTGGAGGAAAATAAATACCTACAATTACATTTGCTGTATTAAAAAAGGCTAAGTACAGTGGTTAAAATAGTAGATTTCTTTATGGTTCTGTGTTTGACAAGATGCATGTGGGTATATTCCACAGACTGCATCTTTTTTCCGGATTCACATAGTACTGCAGTAAGCACTGTTGCAAAATATACCATTTGTGAATGTAACTACAATACAATAACAAGGCATCCTATTTATTTAGTGGCATTACAAAAGAGAAGTGTTTCATATTAGCTTTAAACCAAATTTCATGCCATTATAAAAATCAATCTTCATATTGTTTCAGTGCCTTTTCAAGCATCCTTGGAAAGGAACAACGTGGAAAATAACTCCCAGTCAATATAAATTTCTGTTAATGAGGTGTCTACAACTATTGTTTTTTTCAAGAAGTACCCATTACCGCTAATTTATTGGTATGACCAGAAGCTAGTTCACACATACTGGTGCAGAATGTGCATGTAATGATCTAACACATTTGGGTGAATTATCCAAATGAGTACAGCCAAAATTATTTATGTATACACTCCTAGCAGTGGGACTAAAAGTCCTGTATTAAACCCACACGAAAATTTCCTAAGGCAATAACATTAAGCATGCTTCTAAGCCAGCCAGTTCCTCAAATCAAGAGGAGTTTACATCTGAATAAACATTGTCAGGATTTTAAATTTGACTGTAACCTGACCTGAAGGTCATGCAGAGAACTAAGCTACTTTGATATACAGGATGAGAATGGAAAACAACCACCTTCATTTCCATACCTTTGTTTGCTTACAAAAGAAACGAGACATTAATAGAGCAGTGTGAATTTTTATTAATCTTATGGCAGGTCTAACCACAGCACATTGTATTTTTCTCTTCATTATAACAGGAATCTCTGCCCGTTTTGCAACACAGAAATTTTGAGCTGTCATATATCAGTGTTAACTGTTATACCAAGGAACCTTGGTGGGGGGGGGGGGAGAATGGAGAGAAGAGCTTCTGTAAACCCTTCAATAGTTTTCTTGGGTTTTCTCTGCTTACAGATCTTCAGACATACTTTTGGGACTATAGTTTCCCAAAACCTTCAACTAGCATGGCCACCGGTAGGAAGTCTGACAGTTTTAATCCAAACAGTAACTTTTCCATGCATTGGTCATAAAACAAGACGACCCAGCTGATGAGTTTTTAAACTCATACAGTATCTGGTTTGAAAGGGAGCTCAGACTCAACATTTGAGCTGCTTCACCCAGTGATGTGATTATGTTTATTGGAATTTCTCACTGCTGCATCTGGAATCCTGTTAATGGAAACCATGCATCATTCCACTCCACCACCACCCCGACTTCTGTGCAAGAGAAGAAGAAGGGGTGTTTGCAAGACCTGGGTAATAACACTTTCCCCCCTCTCTCTGACAGAGAAAATTTAAATTTATTTCTGCCCTTGCCAAACACCCAGCTTTGTGGGAGGCAATGGTGCACTATTTGCCCAGAGACTGAGTACTCTTCCACAAAGAAAACAAAAGGACCTGTTTCCAACACAAACTAGATGGAAATGTTCTCCAACAACCTTGATCTTTCAGCAGGACAAGGTATGACGAGTCCTTTTCCAGGTGAGAAAGGACACACTGCCAATTCTCACGTCCCTATCCACTGTTGTGATTATTGGGATACACTTCTCCTTTCTCCAGAATTATATGCATAGCAATACATAGCTGAGAAGTTTCTGTATCTGGCTGGAGAACCAGAGGTGGAGAGTTCAAGTCCTCGCTGTGCCTCCAGGGAGAAGAACCAGCTTGTGTGACCTTGTGCAGTCCCTGGAAGGCCACAGAAGAAGGGAAGGGTAAACTACATCTCAGTATCCTCTACCTGTAAAAGGTCACTCTGAGTCAGAATCAACTTGACGGCATGCAATTATTATTAAGCATCTCAGCACTATGTACTACATATGCCCACCAGTCTCACACCTTACACTTAGAAAGGGAGCTAAATGTATTTTTTTAAAAAAAATGTCTTTCCTCAAAGGTCTCTGAGTGGCATACATGACTGTGTTCTTCTGTGCCATTTATCAACATAACTAACCATGGGACTCAAGCAGGTAGGAAAGATAATTGCTAATATTCATTTTCAACAGTACTAGATTGATTTGTCTTTTATTATGATTTAACTATACGTTTTATTGGTCTGATCGGTTGTTTTATTCTATATCTGTCTTGCCTGTAGTATTTCAAAAAGCAACAAAAACCCCAGTAAATAACTCTTTTTTTCCAGCAATTCTGCTTAACTCCAGCTGAAAGGATTCTCTAAAGATATGCAGGCCCCTAAATATCAGTTGCTGGGGGACAAGAGTGCGAGAACCTTTCCCTTCCTAAACAGCTTTTCTGTTTTCCCATCAACACTTGGTTGGACACAGTGCAAGACTGTTTTAAATTGAGACGGGCACTTACTTGCACCAACCGCTTCATGCAAAGCTGGCAGAGCTACTTCCATTCCAGGAAGGAGTCCAGCCATTCCAGCCTCAGCTCTGCCAGCACTGCAGCTGACCACCCTAGCAAGAAGTGCTGGGCTGGCCTGACTCCTTCCCGGAGTGCAGCACCACTGGGGAAGAAGGCCCCTGCTGGCATGTGGCAACTGGTAAGTCGCCATGCTGGTCACAGAGGAGGGGGATAGTGCGCCATGACACCTGTGGTCCTGGTGTGACAGCTACATAGCTTCCTGTCAGTGCAACGAAGCACCCACCTCTAGTTTTCAATCCCCCAACAACTTGGATAATATTTTACTTTTTATATCTACTAACAATATCTATGATCTCAGACATATATCTAAAGAGGCACATAATGAATAAAAAATAAAAGATAGACCAGGAAAGGAAAAAGGAAAAAAGCAAGGTTGAGATACCTATTTGGAAAGTTATACAAATGCAGTTATACAAAGCCCAGGCCAAACACCAACTGATCTCTCATTAGAATAGTATTTCCCAACCTAGCGGTCACCTTGTATGTGTTGCAGCCCTTGTTAAATCATTTCTGGACCTCTCAGAGTAGGACATTCAAGTTAGTGTGTATCACAGAGGAGAGTACACCCCCTCACATTGCATAAACATTTTAGCATATCTTCTCGTGTGACCACACTGAAGATATGTAACTTTTGGTTACAATGTAAAGGAGTGAGTATACAGTTTGTATAACAGTGTAAATGCACTGTTCCCCCCCCCCAAAAAAAATAACGCAACACACAGCCATTAATATCTAAACCACTGGCAATAAAAGTGAGTACACCCCTAAGTGACAAAGTCTAAACTGGGCCCAAGAAGCCCTTTTCCCTCCCTGGTGTCATGAGACCCATTAGTGTCACAAGGTCTTAGGTGTGAAGGGGGTGCAGGTGTTATCGCTCTCACTCTCACATTTGGTGTTATGCTTTCACTCTCTCATACTGCTCGCTTGAAGTTCCACATGGACTAAGGATCTGAAAAAAAATGAATTGTTGCTCTACACCAGGCCTGCCCAAAGTCCGGCCGGGGGGCCAAATCCAGCCCGTCAGGCCATTCTGAGTGGCCCGCAGCTGGCCGGCCCGCCCGTCCCCCTCCTTCACCCCATGTGCTTCCTTTGGTCCCCACCTTCCTTCTTTCCTCCCTCCCTTGGTCCCCACCTTCCTTCCTTCCTTCCTTCCTCCCTCCCTCCCTCCCTTGTTCCCCACCTTCCTCCCTCCCTCCCTTGGTCCCCCCTTCCTTCCTGCAGGTGGGGTTGCAAGAGGTCAGTGGGTGGGGCTTATGGGTCAGTGGGGGGGGGGCTTGCAGTGGGGTGGCAGGGTCGGGGAGCAACTGGCCCCTGACACATTCTCAGCCACCAAATCTGGCCCTCCTTCCAAAAAGTTTGGGCACCCTTGCTCTACACGAAGATGGCCTGGGCTGTAGGCAGATTGCCAAGACCCTGAAACTGAGCTGCAGCATGGGGGCCAAGACCACACAGAGTTTTAACAGGACAGGTTCTACTCAGAACAGGCCTTGACTCATATCCAAAGGTTGGCTTTGGGAAATAGATGTATGAGTGCTGCCAGCATTGCTGCAGAGGTTGAAGGTGTGGGGGATCAGCCTGTCAGTGCTCAGACGATACGGCGCGCACTGCATCAGATTGGTCTGCAGGGTTGGCGTCTCAGAAGGAAGCCTCTTCTAAAGATGATGCACAAGAAAGCCAGCATACGATTTGCTGCAGACGAGCAAACTAAGGATACAGATTTCGGGAACCATGTTCTGTGGTCCGACAAGACCAAGATATACTTATTTGGTTCAGATGGTGTCATGCATGTGTGGTGGCAACCAGGTGAGGAGTACAAAGACTAGTGTGTTGTGCCTACAGTGGTGGGAGAGTCATGGTGTGGGGCTGCATGAGTGCTGCTGGCCCTGGGAAGCTACAGTTCATTGAGTGAACCATGAATGCCAAGATGTACTTTGACAGACTGAAGCAATGCACAATCCCCTCCCTTTGAAGCCTGGGCTGCAGGGCAAGTTTCCAACATGATAATGACCTCAAAAACACCTCCAAAATGACCACTGCCTTGAGGGTAAAGGTGATTGACCGGCCAAGCATGCCTCCAGACCTAAACCCTATCCTGAAATGGAAGGTGGGTGTGTGCAAAGTCTCTAACATCCAAAAGCTCTGTGATACCATCATGGAGGAGTAGAAGAGGACTCCAGTGGCAACCTGTGACACTCTGGTGAACTCTATGCCCAAGAGGGTTAAGCCAGTGCTGGAAAATAATGGTGGCCACACAAAATATTGCTGGAGGGGACAATGTTTAGCCTGTATAATTGAATTGTAAACTGCCCAGAGAGTGCTTTAAGCGCTATGGGGCAGCATATAAGCAGAACACTTTGCTTTTTTGGTTTGCTTTTATTTGTGCCAGAAGCCCCAGCCAATTTTATTGACATATAAACATCCACTATCAAGCAGAGTATAAATACAGAATAAAATTGTTACATACAACAGGTATATAAAATGAATAAGATTTTTTAAACAAACCTAAATGACAGGCGGGTACTCATTTTACCAACCCCTGAAGGACAGAAGATTGAGTGAACCTGGAATTGAACCCCAGGTCATAAGCACAGTTCTAGCTTCAGTACAGCAGTTTCACCACTGCACCACGAGGCTCAGATGGAGGAAAACTTCCACTGAATGCAACATGGCCGCATCCAGGGAAATGTCAGACAAATACTGTAATATATTTATTTACTTTATATGCTGCTTGTCTAGCTAATTGCTACTCTGGGCAGTGCACAACAGAACTGGGCTCCAATATATACACCATTGCACTTTAACCCATTTATACATTGAAGAAAATTATTCTACACAGTAGGACAACGTATCTGTGGAATGAGTGTTCACTGATTCATTTATCCACTATTTATTTTTAATAGTGCCCGATAAAGGTATCGCCTGTAACCTATTTTTCCACTAAGAATATTAGAACGAAAACTGCTGGAAATCAGTATTTCTAACGCTGAAGTTATCAGAACTGGTCACTAGAGGGAGCCCAAGACCATGCCGCGCATAGCGTTTCACATGATAAAACGCGTTCGCTCTAACCCGCGTTTTTCAGCATCCGCGACGGGGGACGGGCGCTTGGAACCATTCCTCTGCGAATACCTGCGGCCGCTGGTACAACTCAGCCTCCCTGAACACCTCACAGCCGCCCTCGCTCTTCTTCTCCTTCCCACCCGTGACGGAAAGGAGTCGAAATCGCCCCTCACCAGCAGAAACCAATCACGACCCCCCCCGCCCCAAAACAAGTAACCCGGCCGCCAGGCACTGCGCATGCGCCTGAGCAGAATGCGCATGCGCCCTAGAGACGGGCGCCTAACGCAGAGGCTCCAAATTTCCTCCGTTTCGGAGAGGAAGCGGGAGAGGCAGATTCTCGCGGTATCCCCCCCTCCCCCCAGAAATAACACGGTTCGAGGTTCGCCTCGGCTCTTACCTCTCCTCGCCTTCACAGGCAACGCGCTTCCGGGCGCCCTGGTTATTGGCCGGAAGGAAAGACGAGATAAGAACCGAGGAAGGGACAATAATAGTGATAATAACAAGGGCTAGAGGGGCACGTTGGTCTAGCTTCCGGTTTCACAGAGCCCCGCTATTGGTCAAGTGCTTTGCCGCTCTAGGAATTAAATCGTCCGTGGTCGAGGCCGTATTTCTCGTTATAATCCGCCCTCGCTTGGGCGCCTCTCGATGATAGCGAGCCCATGAACTAATCGCTTCTGGGAGGTCCCGCTGTTAACGTCCCTGCTGGGCTCTTGAGCACTGATTAAAGGAGCGGTCCTCAACCTGTAGGTCCCCAGATGTTCCTGGACTGCAACTACCAGAAACCTCCTTCCAGCACAGCGAGTGGTGGAGGCTTCTGAGAATTGCAGTCCAGGAACGTCTGGGGACCCACAGGTTGAGGACCCCTGGATTAAAGCTTTGCACTTGAGAGGAAGGCGATGCGGGGGGGAAATAGAAGGGCGGCTTATCCGCCTCCACTCTTACTAGCTCTAATGGGCAGCCGAAGCGGTGGGCGAATGCCCTCCTCCAGGTCTTAACGAACCGCCCCGCCCATCGTTCCTCGCATTAGCCCTGCTGACAAGAGACTGCTGGGCATGGTAGTTCAGCGGTGAAAGGGCTTTTTCCCGCATCCTGATTTCAAATTAGAGAGCTCCAGTCAATCCTTCTCATCTTGTCTGTGAAGATTCTCAGTCGCCCAGCTGAGTTTTCTGGAAGTAGAGTCATGGCAACTGGACTTCTTTTTCTTGATAGACAGAAACTTTCACTGCTCATCCAAACAGCTTCATCAAATGAAGCTATTAGGATGAGAAGCAAAACGTTTCTCTCAAGAGAAAGAAGTCCAGTTGCCATGACTCAACTTCCAGATCCTTCTCATCTTCTTCATGTGCAATGTCTTCATAGAACGGTGGCGATCAAGTAGCATGAACTGGTTTCTATGTAAAGCTATTATAAGCAGAGCAGCTGTGCTAACTGTGGACTCCTCCTCCTGCTCAGCTCAAAGTGACCGTGGAAAGGAGTGGAATAATGCTCCAAGCTGAGCTGGGGAAACCACCACTCCCATTATCCTGTGCATTGGCTCTGCTGGCAGGGGCACCTGGGAGTTGAAGTCCAAATTTATCCAGAAGCCAAAGACTCCTCCTTCAAGTGCTGTCTGCTCATAGAATGTTGGCCATCAGTAGCCTGAACTGATTTATATCTACTGTAAAGATATTCTAAACAGAGAGGCTGTGCTCACTGTGGATCATTGGCTTAAGTTCCTAAGCAAGAATGTTCTATGCCTCAGGCCATACTTCCCGTCTATTTTTCCTTGAAGGATAACTTGAAGCAGATGGGATTTCTTATTGCACATTATGTGTCTGAAATAATGCAATGTTTTTCTGCTTACAGTATTGAGGATTTCTAACTTTTTATTCATGTGCTGTAATACAGCCACGTTAGTGACGCTGGCTGTTCAAGATATCTTCAGAATTTGGATGTCCACATTTCGAATGCTTCCAGCTTCCTGCATAATGTGTCTGTTAGGGTCCAATTTTCAACACCATAGAGAAGTATGCTGAATACATAGGGTTGAAGTACTGTATTTGAGTACAAAGTCTGACAGATAAGTCTCGGTTTGTCAAGGCTTTCCTCATTCTCACCAATTGTCATTAGACAAGATGAGACCTTTATTGTTTAGACCACTAAAAAGCAAGCATTAAATACAAGCGTTGGTGAAGAAAATTCGTTTTCTCAGGCTTAGAGCAGAAAAGTCATGAATGAAGTCCAAAGATAGTCACGGCAGGGTCTGATCCACAACACCCATCACCCTTTTATTTCTATCTATAGTTATCTATCTTGGGGGTGGTTGTCCACTATTCTTGTTTTGGCATTCCATCTGGCACAGTAGTAAGGTCCAGGTGAACCCAGGACAACTTCATGTCATTCTATCTATCTATCTATCTATCTATCTATCTATCTATCTATCTATCT
>JAHTLZ010000045.1:3144894-3161651 GCA_023846285.1 Phrynocephalus versicolor
TCTATCTATCTATCTATCTATCTATCTATCTATCTATCTATCTATCTCGAATACATATAAGACCTACAAACCGCTGCCCACCACAATAAAATCCTCTGCAAAACCCCTTTGGGGTCCCGATCCCCGGAGTAGGAAACTTTATCTTGTGTCTTTATGGGTGTCTTTATGGAGGAGGGGGTGTGGGATTCATTCTCTCTCTCTCTCTCTCTCTCTCTGTGCTGTGTGAAACGGCCCGGAAGTGACGCAGGGGCTTCCCTCCGGAAGCAGACGTGGCCGGCTGGGGCGGGGGGGGCGCGAGGCTAGTCAGTTCCGGGGCTTTCCGCCCCGGCCGGGCTCCGACAGGCACCATGAAGCGTGGCAAGCCGCCCCGGCCGCCGAGGGCGTCGCCGTCTTCATCCTGGTCGTGGTCGCTGCCGCCGCTGCTCTTCCTGGGGGGCCTCTTGGAAGCGGCGGGCGGCGTCGGGGCCGCCGGCGGGCGGTCGCTCCCCCAGTTCAGCGACGACGTCCCCTTCCGAATCAACTGGCCGGGCAGCGAGCTCCGCCTGGTGGGTGCCCATTGGGGGAGGGGTGGCATGTCTTGGAAGGGTGGCCACTCGCCCCTTTACCCACCCGTAGAAAGAGAGTTCCCCCACCCCCACCCCGAAGCCACCAGCTTTGCCGGTCCGTGTCAGCCGCCATCCCCGGGAGCAGGTCTTTGCCAAAGCTAATGGATCTTCATTCAAATGCTTCCCACCCACCCCTCCTCCCCAGGCAACGCCAACCCTGGGTGTTGCACCCCTGGAGTGGCCAAGGGGGTTCGGTAGCCTTCGGGGAGACGGTGGTAGTCGGGATGCCGTTTTCAAGCTGAAGAAGCAGCCCGGGAAACTTTGCCCCTTTGACTGCGGGGTGTCAAGAGTGATTGCTGCTAAATTATACATCCCCGGTTACTGTCAACTTTCGGTGGTTTGTACCTGTCCCAGTAGCCAGAAGAGAACTTAAGAAAAGCCATGCTAGATCAGGCCAAAGGCCCATCTAGTCCAGCTTCCTGTATCTCACAGTGGCCCCACCAAATGCGTCTGGGAGTGCAGGAGACTAGATATCTCTCTCCTGATACTACTCCCCTGTATCTGGCCCTTGAAGTACCCCGGTTTTAAGCCTGGCAATCACACATCTCCATCATGGTTTGTAACCTGGGATGGACTTCTCCTCCAGGAATCTGTCCAATCCCCTCTTGAAGGCATCCAGGGTAGATGCCATCACCACCTCCTGTGGCAGGGAGTTCCACAGACTAACACACTGGGTGAAAAAAATATTTTATTCTGTCTGTTCTTACTCTCCCGGCCCTCAAATTGGGTGGATGTCCCCTAGTTCTGGTATTTTGTGAGAGGGAGAAGAGTGTCCCTGTATCCACAGGAAGGGACTGAGCAGGCAAGAAGGTTTTAGAACAAGAGGAAGCAAGTAGAAAGACATTGGGGGGGGGTTGGATATTTCTGGGTGGCAATTGCTGTAGACGGTATGGGAGTCAGAGGGCTGGGGCGCTGTTTTTGAATCTGGACTTAGCAAGCTCTGTGTTCAATCTCTGTTGTATTTTTCTTCTGTGTGAAACCCAGTCACTGCTATGTCAGTGAAATAGGGTCACTCTTACCCCGTGCCTGAATGTAGTAAAAATGATGTGCAAGGCACTGAGAAGGAGGGGGAGAAACTATTTCCAAGCATATTTACACAGAGAACATCCTCATCCCCCAAAAAATACATTTTACTTTCGATTTGGGAAGAAAGAGGTGATGTGGCTTGTGATATGTTGTCCGTGGGACTTTTGGCTGTGTTCTCAAGCATGTTAAAAGCAAAGCAACGTGTTTGGCTTATATACCGCTCCATACCACTTCAAGTAGTCACTGGGCGGTTTACAGTTTTAACTACAGTATGCAGGCTAAACATACGATAAAACATGGTGAGAATCTTTAATTAAAAATACAGTTTGGGGCAACAAGTTAGGGTTGCGATCCAGAATACTTTTTTTAAATCCTGATTATTTTCAACCTATTGAGTGCCTGACATTGCAAGATTTATGAAGAAGTAAGCTTCTCCCTCTCACTGAGGTGTGTCCACGTCCTGTCATTTTCCACATTACACAATTGTGATGGTCTCTTTTTTTGTGGTGGTCTCTCCAGTAGGATTCCAGCTCTTTGATGCTGAAAGGAAACACGGTTGAGTGTTACTAAATCAGCTTTTCAGACAAACACAACATTTCCAAATGATACTTATGTGGCACCTTCAATTGGTCAAGTGTAATGGCACAGGGCAGGGCATGAGTTCTAACAAACTGTATGCTAGGGACATTTTGTTGTTCCTAAAATGATTAATTATATTCTGAGGGTGTCCTCACCGTGAAACAGCGGGACCTCTGTAGAAAGCAAAGAATTAGGGGGAAAAGCCAGGGTGAAGCTTGTAGAAAGTTCCTTTGCTAACCTTGTTGATTCTACATTTCTGCCATGCTCAGTAATTGCCACGTGATATGTATAAAAACAAGGCAATAGAGGAAACTTGACTGGGAGGAGAGACCAGCTCTGGCATCTCTCCAGGTAGGCCTGTGAAAGACCCTTATCTGAAACTTGAGGCTCACTTCCAGTAGCTGAAGATAATACTGAAGTACATAAGAACATAAGAACAGCCTTACTGGAACAGGCCACAGCCCATCCAGTCCAGCATTCTGTCTCACACAGTGGCTCAACATCTGCTTCAAGGTATTCCCAAGCAGATGTCTTCACCTGCTTACTATTCCCTGCAAATGGCATTGAGATATATTCTGCCTCTCTCTCCAACCCAGAGGTTGTCCTTAGGCATCCATAATAAAAGCCATCGATGCCCCTGTTTTCCATGAATTTGTCTAATCCTTTCTTAAAGCTGTCAAGGCTGACAGCTGTCACTACTTCTTCTGGCAGGGAGTTCCAGAGACCAGTGATCCTCTGGTTGAAAAAGTCCTTTCTCTTATTTGTTTAAGATCTAGCACCCAAATGTTTCATGGAGTGCCCCCTAGTTCTAGTGTTGTGTGATAGGGAAATTTTTTTTCCTTATCTTCTTTGTCCATGTATGATTTTATAAACTTCAATCAGGTCACCTCTTAGGCGCCGTCATTCAAGAGTGAAGAGGCCCAGCCGTTGCAGCCTCAGATGGTAAGGAAGGTGTTCCAGTCTCCTAATCATTCTGGTTGCCCTCCTCTGCACTTTTTCCACTTTCATAATATCCTTCTGGACGTATGGTGACTAGAACTGTACACAATAGTCCAGATGGGGCCTCACCATAGATTTATAAAGAGCCAAATGGACACTTGCTGACTCATTTTCCATACCCTTCCTAATGATCCCTAGCACTGAGTTTGCTTTTTTCACTGCACAAAATCTCCACAGTTTCAGAAGCATTTCAGAGATGAAGAGACTTGCATCTTAGGCAAGGAGTATGTTCACTAGGACACCAAGGTCCCTTTTCTGGTTTGTTGCAGAGATCTCAGACCCCATCGGTTTATAAACATAATGGGGGGGTTGCCCCAATGTGCATCACTCTGCACTTACTTATGTTGAAGCTCATTTGCCAGTGGGTTTGCCCACTCCCCCAGTGTCAAGAGATTCCTCTAGTCTAGAGCAACTCACAATCTCTCCCAGTTTTTACTCCCCTGTATAATTTAGTGCCCTTGGCAAATTTGGCTACCTTGCTATTCACTCCTACTTCTAGATCATTTATGAAGAGGTTGAAAAGCAGGGGTCCCAGTACTGAATCTTGGGGGACCCCACTCTTTACCTCCCTCCACTTGAAGTGTCCATTTAGTGCTTCCCTCTGTTTCCTGTTGCTTATTCAGTTGTTGATCCCTTTATTCCATGACTAGCAAGTTTATTCAAAGTGTAAAGCAACTTGCTTCACTATGGCCTTAACTCCCCACAGCCACGCTGTTATACATGTGTGAATGTATGAGCTGCTAAGTGCAGGTTTAGGGAATGGGTGCAGTCTTTAGAGCAGGTACACCACCCCCACAAGGTGAAACTTTTAAAAAGGACATTTCAGTGATAATTAGAACTGCATCTTGTGAGCTTTTTTTGCAGTCAAAGAGAGGAAGTTTCTATGAGTTCTTTGTCCCATTGCTCAGTTGATCATGTTGTAAACCAGAATTTGTCATGTTTGCATCAGCAGCACACTGAACAGGTTGATCAGCATAAAAGTATATTTCCAGCAATTAATCAGCCCAGCTTTTTTTGCTGTTATTTAGGAATTCTGTTTTCTTTTCATTATGTATTTACTTCTAAACCCATTTCCAAAGTTTGCTCATTTTTCTTTTCTTTTTTAGCCGACTGCAGGGGTTTTGTACAAAGAAGATCACTACATCATCATGACAACAGCAGATAAAGAAAAGTACAAATGCATTCTTCCATTGTTAACCAGTGGAGATGAGGCAAGTTCTGCATTCTTTTTGGTTTAGGCAAAGAAACTCTTGAACAATATAATCATAGGTGGGTTTTTTTGTTGTTTCTTTGGTTTTAATCATGTGGTTCTCTCTGTTCCTTGTTCACATGAATTTATTTTATTTTTTTATTTTTTATTTTTGTTTGTGTGTGTGTTGTTCTATGCTGTGAAACGCCCAGAGTTCCCTTGGGAAAGTTGGGCGGTCTACAAATATAAATATAAATAAATAAAATAAATATAATAGTTCTAAGCCAAAGACATAATGCAAAGGTACTGAACCAGAAGTATGAGATCTACCTTGAATTTGCGATGTCCTGTACCAGATGATACCCTTTTATGCTATCCATTGTTGGTGTTTTCACACCACAGTTTTGTTTGTTTGTTTCTTTGTCTAGGAAACTTGCAGCCTTGCAAGAGGTTGAATTGTTCATACATCTGTGTAACCCAGGACACCTCCACTAGGAGTAGTTCTCATTCTCCTTGCCTCTTAGATTTAGATTGATGTTTTTTCAATACTTCTTCAGTATCCTCTCATGATTAGCCGAATTTTTAATACTTAATAATTACACATTTATAGCTAACTTTTTCCAAGTTTATTTTGTGTGCATCAGCATATAACACATTCTTGTCATTTATATTGTACAATAAAAGAGAGCAGATCCGAAAGTATTGGTGCATAAGCAAAATTTTGATAAAAGACATATGTTCAACACAAAGAGAGAATTGCCCAGACACAAATAGCAAGAATGCTATATTTGAAAAAAACTCCCTAAATGCACAGAAGATAATTTTGTAAAGCACATCTGGAAGCTGAGTCATGGCAATGGGACTTCTTTTCTTGAGAGAGCAAAACATTTGGCTAGTCATCCAAGCAGCTTCATCAGTCTCACCATGGGTACCAAA
Source organism: Phrynocephalus versicolor (assembly GCA_023846285.1). Classification (NCBI taxonomy): domain Eukaryota; kingdom Metazoa; phylum Chordata; class Lepidosauria; order Squamata; family Agamidae; genus Phrynocephalus; species Phrynocephalus versicolor. Next base: position 3,150,229 of record JAHTLZ010000045.1, read on the forward strand.
TAATTTTGAGCGTCTGAAAATCTGAAAATAATTTCTGACTGACAAAGCTGCTTGAATGAGTAGCAAAACCTTTTTACCTCTAGAAAAGAAGTCCAGTTGCCACAACTGAACTTCCAGATAACCTCACCTGAATAACAGAATCTTCACAGACATTTTGTTGAGCACAAAATCTCCACAGTTTCAGAAGCGTTTCAGAGATGAAGAGACTTACAACTTAGGCAAGGAGTATAATAAACTTTGGATACCAGTTACTAGAAAGCACGAACCAAAGGATACCTTTATCCTTATATTGTACTTGTGAGCTTCCTATACGTTGGTCTTATTTAGCAGAACTATCTTTTCAATGTTTAAAATTTGGGTGGGCTGATAGAATTAGGTTTGTTCTAGTCTGAATGCTGGCTGATTCCCCCCTCCCATACTAATAACTTTTAAGCAAGTCAATGAGACCCTTCTGGTGTGGATGTTGAGGGTTCCTGCATGGCAGGGGGTTGGACTAAATGGCCCCTGAAGTCTCTTCCAACTCTATGATTCTGTGATTCTATGACTTATTGAACCTTTTTCACGAGGCCTTTGGCGACAGTTAATTATTATTATTATTATTATTATTATTATTATTATTATTATTATTATTTCCCCCGCCATCGTAATCTGTGCTTTACTCGAGGTTCCACTTGATTTTAACAGGGTCTAGGGTGTTTTTAGGTATGTCTGTCTGATTACTTATTGTATTTTGTTGGCTTTATAGCCTTTTTGTTAGCCGCTTAGAGTACCCAGTAGATAAGCGGGATATAAATATAACAAATAAATAATAAATAAATAAATAAACCTCAAGGTTCACTCAGCCTTCCATCCTTCAGGGGTCAGTCATTAAGTACCCAGCTTGCTGGTGGTGGAGGAGGATGTGTATCCTCCATAATTTACTTGTAAACCACGCAGAGAGTCCTTTAAGCAGCACACATTTTATTTTGTTTCTTTATATGGTCCAACAAAACTAAGAACTAACCAGGAAACATGGTTTCTCCATTGATCTTAATTTGCTTTGCAGTCATGAGACTGAAAATTATTGAAGACCTATTGAAAATGAAGCAATGCACCACTTATATAGGCAGGGCTGGACTGAGTTATTTTGCCACCATAGCCAACACAGCCACGATACCATCCCTACGTCACCCCAGTCAAAAAGTGGAGCACTCAAAATTATTGGGCACACATGGTAAAAATTCCCATAGATATCCATGTTCCCAGCAGGAAAGATCTCGCAACACCAAATCAGTTTGCCCCCCCCCCTTGATGACCCATTTAAAAATCTGCTGCCCATAATAAGCAGGTCACTCTGCTTCCTGGAAGGTAAAAACAGGGAACTATCTTGTGTTTCCCCAGGGCAGAATTAACATTGAATTCTTCTTGTTTTAGGAGGAGGAAAAGGATTACCAAGGACCCAACCCGACAGAATTGCTGGAACCCCTGTTTAAACAAAGCAGCTGTTCTTACAGAGTACGTCCAGTTTGGTTTCAGAGAGAAGGGCCCAGAACCCATTGTCTCCATCCTTAACTGAGTCAAAAAGGTGTAACACAGATTAATTGATATAAAAGTGTCTGTTTATTGCTTGTGAACCTTCCCTACATTTTTGTTTCTGTCTGTTTGGTGCGTTGAGCTTCCTGCAGGTCCTTATTCTTCCATTGTTCTCATTAGGCTCAAAGAGCTCATCTTCCAAGACTTTCAGAAATGGTGTCATCTCACAGATTCCTTCCCATGTTTGTACTCGTTAAGAGGACCAGAGATGGAAAGGCCATTGCTGCTAATGCAGATGAGATCAAGGCCCCAAGTTACACCAATAAAGTGACCCAGTCACGTACCAGAAGGGTTGGGGTTTTGTTAGTCTTTCCCAGTGGGAATGGTGAAGACAGTGGACTGTATCCTGCCCACAGCCATGGAGAACACCATGCATAGCAATCATGGCACCTAAAGTCCTCCTCCATTCCCATTTATGAGCAGAGGAATATGGAAAAGGCAGCAGAGGTGGCACCTTTTGGTCTTTAAACCACCTCCAGCCAGCCTCCATAAAACAGCCACTTCTCACCCGACTGTCAGAACACTGTCTGGCTTCCGGGGCCCAAGGAGCCAGGATGTCGCGGAAGGGATGACCAAGGAAATTGGTTTTGGCCGACACTCCCCCAAAGCCTTAGTTTTGCAGGCCTCCAAAGTGAACTGTTGGAGAAGTGACCCTGGTATGGAAGTTGATGCGTGGCCAGTTGGAAAACCCCTTCAGTGCATGCAATAGCTGGACAAAGAAGAAAATGGCTATTGTAATAAAAGGGTTTTTCAAGATAGTAGGACCCCTGTATCCACAGGGAATAAGCTCCAAGACTTCCCTGCAGATGCTGAAAAACATTACAGGAAATTAGGACCCACTTATCCACCGATTCATTAACCACTGATTTGGTTATCCACGGTTGGCAGAGGAAAAAAATTAAATAATTCAGCAGCTGCTAAGCAAGCTACTGTCACAAAATAGCAGTTTTGGGGGGTTTTTTGGCATTCTCTCTTATCCACTGTTTTCATTATCCATGGGAAGGCCTGGAATTGATCCCTAGCGGATACTAGGGTCCTACTGAATAGCAACACTAGTTTGATAGCAAATGCTTTTGTCTCCCTTTAGTGGCCTGTTCTGGTACTGTAACTTCTTCAGAAATCTCTATTTCTAGACTTTTTCTTTGAATGTTTTTAATATTCTCTGACAATGGATAAGGGAATCAGCAGGTCCTGATCCTGCAGAGAATTGGATCCTATTGCATTTGGCTTGGCAACAGTCCTACCTAAACCAGCATCCCATAGGGATCATGCAGCATAGAGAGACTGTTGTACAAACCTGGGCATCTGTTACGCTTCCCCTGCATCCTCTGGTCAGGGAAATAAATGGGCCACGGATGGTGAACAAGGTTGCAAAACTGCTTGTGCAATTGTCCCTTTGTACATTTCTCTTCAGTAGGACTTGAGCTATAGTGAAATAATGGTCTCTGTCGCCATATTAAAATAAGAGCATAAAACCTAAAGTTTTATGTACAGGTTTTTGAGATTTAGCACCTTTATATGTCATAAATCATTGATTCCCAAGATTGCAATTAACTTTGGTTGCAAATTTTCTGTTTTAAAAAACTCGACTATAGAGTGCTATGCTTATTAACTCTATGTATTTTTAGATTGAGTCATACTGGACTTACGAAGTCTGCCATGGCAAGCACGTTCGCCAGTATCATGAAGAGAAGGAGACTGGTCAGGTATGCATTGCTAGAGCTTTTGTTCTCAAGGTAAAGTGAGGAATCGACTCCATATCTAACTCTTCAGAGCCATGCAGGAAAGAGCACTTTGCCTTGGAATTTTGATAACTGTTCCTGTTTGCTTACTGAATTGCTTTTAATTGATTTAATTTTCCTGTTTGGTTTTCTTTGATTTTAACAAGTATATCATTAAATTCGTTCTTATTTGTTTGGCAAATTTGTATGATGTGGGTTGTAAGCCTTTAGCACTGTCTGGTAGTGAAAATATGTGGTAGAAATTTATTATTACATGTTTCATCCTGATGTTAATTTGGTTTCCTCTGGTCTCCTGAAACAAAACAAAAATTGGCATTTTAGAGGAGAAGCGGTCGTTGTGAAAGGTAATGGAGATTTCTTTCTTATTTTTTTTGTAGAAGATAAATATTCAAGAATACTACCTTGGAAATATGCTGCGGAGGAGCCCATTGCTAGATCCAGGTTAGACTTGTTGCTTTCTGAGAGCCAGTGATGAGAAGGAAGAGCCACTATTTGGCATGTGTTAGCTGCCTAGATGCCCTGAGCACCTCTGATCTAGCCTAATTTCAGAAGCTAAGCAGGGCCAGCCCTGGTTAGTACTTGGATGGGAGACCACCATGGAATACCAGGTGCTGTGGGCGCCTGGAGTAGGAACTGGCAAGCCACTCCAGTATTCCTGCCAAGAAAACTCCATGGACATGGAGTCACGAAGAGTCGGTCACAACTGTAACGACACAACACACACAGACACACACAGACACACACAGAAGCACACAGACACACACAGACACAGACACAGACACACACACACACACACACACACACACACAAGGACCGGGGAACAGCCCTGTGTCTGTATTGTGGGCATGAAAGATTCCAGCTGTCATTCCCACCAAAAACATCTCCTTTGGAAGAAAAACAAATAGAAAACCTTTCCATGCAAGCAGCAAATGCATATAGAGCTCTCAAACACCTGGAGTGAAGAAAGTTTTATGTACGTGTCCACCTGACACCTTCCTGTCCAGAAGTCATCTTTGCTTCAGGTCATTAGGCACTTGGTCTATTGCCTTTTTATTTACTGAGCTTCTTAAGGCTCCTCACAAATAAAAAACCCTCTTCCGTTGTCTTCCTGAACCTATGACTAAAGTTGTAGTTACACTGGCAACTCATCTATGCACTGCCCCAACTTCCCCGTTACCTCGAAATCAATCGGGTCTTTGTTTGGTGTGCAGGTCTGAAGACGTAAATGTTTCAAGCCATGGCTGGGATCCTATTGGTGTTCACGTAAGGCTTGCAAAACTTGCTGCAGCTAATTGTGGCTAATTGACATGGGGTTAGCGCGCATCTCAATTGCACAATCAGCAGCGTGACCAGGCGTGCCTGCAGGCATTTTGTAAATTAGCTGCCGTTAGCTGTGAGAAGCTATGCAGATGTTACACACATGCTGATAAGATTCTAGATAGTAGAATGATTTAAAACAGCAGCTTTAAACAATTAAACAGTTGCCATTACAAAATGTCATTTACTGAAAAAGCTGAATGAAATTCTTGAGGGTTGGTTGGTTGGTTGGTTTTTTGGTATGTTTGTGTGAAGCTTAGTGCTTCGAACACTAATGCCTTATGAAACATGGGGGGGGGGGCTGGCACTTTTGTCTTCCTGCTTGACAACTTGAAGGAAGCAATAGCAAGGTCAATAAAGCTCAGGACAGGATGATGCCTGTAGCTCTGACATTTGTGCGTTCTTTTGATCACGTCTACCGTGAAAATGCCATTTCCCCACCACACCTTCTTGGAGTAAACAGTGAACTAAACTTTTTTAAATCTAAAGCCATTGTATAGCTTTTGGTAATGTAAAAAGCGGCATAGAGGTCCAAAAAAAATTTAAAAAGAGTGTTTGGGCCAAAATCCAATTAAATATGTACACCTGTGTATAACATGCCCCACAATAAATCCCTGTTCAAGTTCTCGGTTTTTATGCAACTTTGTGCTTCTGGGAATTCAGTCATGGACTGGAGATGTAAAATTTCCTGGAACTTTGGGGGGGAAATGGGGAAAACAGCTTCCCCCTTACCACCTCATTTTTCCATTTTCTTCAAAGTTTCTCCCCCATGGTATCAACATTTCTGGAAACGTTACATCTCTATCAGAAATGAATTAATTAGCTGCAAATTTCTGCTATAAGGTACACCCTTACAGAGATGCAAATGTTCTGTTAGATTCTGGCTGTTTTCTTGGATTTTTTTCCATTACTCACTGATTTTATATTGAGAGCAAGATGCTGATGGAGAATCTTTATTTCTGAAGATTTATCTCTTTGCTATACAGAAGTCAGTACAGAAATATTGAGAACACTTTTTTAATTTTTCTCCCTCATAATATTTTTCAGAGCCTGAAGAGAAAGAAAGTGGAAAAGATAGTGGAAAAGAGGTAAGTTGGAGAAGGCAGATCAAGCTTACTTCATAATTAAGTTAGTGTTTATTAATATTTATATTTATACCCTGCCTATCTGACCACTCCAGAATACTGAAACTCATCTTCTCTTGCAGTTGGACTTTAAGGAAGAAACTAATTTTTTCCTAGTTCTTTGGGTCACATAAAGATAGACTATTATTCAGATGTTTTAGTTTTTCTGAAAGGTAATTTCCCCCTGCAGTTACAGTAGAATGAATCCCACCAGTCTGAAGGTAACCACTTGGTACAGATAAACAGGGGCTTCTGTTAAGGGCGATGCTTGTCTAGAAGCAAAGATAATTATGTTTTCCAAATTAATCCTTTCCTTTTTTTCTTTTTTTTCTTTTATTAATCTAGATCCCTACCAAAAATATAGAAGGGCAGATGACCCCATATTATGCTATAGAGATGGGAAACGGTACCCCCTGTAGCTTGAGACAAAACCTGCCCAGATCAAGTTCAGTGATGTACGTCTGCCATCCTGAGGCGAAACATGAAATCCTTTCGGTGGCTGAAGTCACTACATGTGAATATGAAGTCGTCATTTTGACTCCTCTTTTATGCAGCCATCCTAAATACAGGTAAGGGATTCTAGCACCAACTACACAGGAAGAACTAGGAAAAAGAAATGGGCTATTCGTTTTGAAAGCTATCGGTTCTGAAATGACACGTGCGAGCCGAGCCCAGCTGGTGTTCGGAAGCTTCCGAAATGCAATCAGCCAATCCCTTGCCTTATTTTGCGCCCACACAATGCTGAGCTCCCAATGAGGAAGAAACCTCCGACGTCATCATTCCTTCTCCCTGGCGCTGGCCAATCAGACAGGGAGGCGGAGTGATGCATTTCCCTACACAGCTCCTGATTGGCTAGAGCCAGGGAAAAGGAACAATGATGTCGGAGGCTTCTTGCTCATTGGAGCTCAGCCCCATGTCAGCAAAGAGCAAGGTAAGGGATTGGTTGATTGCGTTTTGGAGGCTTCCGAACACCACCTGGGCTCGCACGTGTCGTTTCGGAGCCGGTAGCTTCCAAGACGAATAGCCCATCTCTACTAGGAAACCTTATCCTCCCCCTTCCTCACCCCCAGGATTCTGATAGTTGTAGTTCAAAAAAAAATTCCTAGCTCTGGTCAAAGGCTACAGCCTGGACATTGGCTTCTACTTATTCTGTACACATGCTATTTTCTGAATGGCTGCTTCTCACCAGCTCTTCCCATGAAACGTCCACATTGTAGCTTAAACACCTTCAAAGAAAATTCAAGGGTGAAATATATATGGCTGCTTGGTCAAATGGGTCAATAAATCTTCATCGTCATCATTCACAGAAGTGCTGCCCAAATGTAGCAATCTGTCTCTCCATCTGTATTGCCTAAAGTCACCCGTGTTCTGTGATGATTTCATATACAGTACTGTAGTCAGTTTTCTTATGCTTCCTGGTTTGGAGGTATTCAAACCACTGCCTCTCCTGGCTTTAGCTGACAGGTTGACATTGCTGTCACATTGTATCTGATGATCAAAGATTTAGAACGGGGTCGTGCTGGTAGAAATACTCTGGAAGTTGTAAAAAAATAATAATAATCACTTTTCTTAAGTTGCAACAGGGGCTGAATAATGACAGCACTAAATCGACGTTTGTTTTTGTTTGCAAAGGTTCAGAGCCTCCCCTGTGAACGACATATTCTGCCAGTCACTGCCAGGATCCCCGCTTAAACCCCGTAACCTGCTGCAGCTGGAGCAGCAACAGGAAATGTTGAAAATGCCTTTCAGGAGAGCCAAGGAGGTAGGAACCCATTTGTGCCAGGCAGATGGCCCCCATCTGGAATATGCACTCCTGGCAATAGACTACAGCAACGGCTACAGTCTTTTTTGTTCCTCTAGATGAGGCAGGGTTTGTGGTACCTGTTGCAAGCCAGGACCCCATCCCCTCCCCACCCCAAGAACATAAAGGACTGCCTTATACCAAGTCAGAATATTGGTCCATCTAGTGTAATGTTACTGACTCTGGGTTTCAGGGTCCCCCCCCCCCCCCAGACTGGTCTGTAGATGTTAAGGTTGGGACATGAAGCATTCAAAATGCAAACAATACAATCTACTGACTGGTGCCCGTTTCTTCAGTCTCTTTGCTTGCAAATGATTTTTTCTCTCCCCCCCCCCCCGCAAAAAAACAAACAAACAAAAAAGTACTGTACTGGAAATCGTTGAAAAAAGCATTCAACAGAGCTGCAAGTGACACAATCCACTGTTTTATTGAGTATTCCTATGGTTACTGGGCAATCATTGGAATAACCAACAGGAATCTATTTGCATTTAATTTCTAACCGTGGGTTTAATGTACTGTTTGCGGGCAATAAATGCCAGCCCCATCTAAACTTGAGCTTATTTTAAATTTCAGGAAGAAATCAGTTCGGCAAAAGAAGACAAATTTTCCTCTTTCCACAAGCCGGTTGCTGTTGGTAACCCCCAACTTTTAACCGTTGGAACGACGCACATCTCCAAACTGACGGATGAGCAGCTCATAAAAGAGTTCCTTAGTGGGTCTTACTGCTTCCATGGGGTGAGAAATATGGGGTCTGCTCCCTACTTGTGTCTACCTGTGTTTCTTCCTACATTTCTCTTTTGAGCCTTCCTATCCCAAAACAAATCACCATGTGCAGTATTCATTTATGTGCACTCTTTGTTTCTTCTAAACTTGTACAAGTGCACATTCATGAAGGTGCATGCAGAATGTTCAGACGGCTGTTTGCACACCCATGAATGAAAACAAACATTTGGGGAAAATGGACGGAAGAAAGTGTCTACAGTAGGACCCCCGTATCCACTGATTCAGTTATCCACAGTTGTTGGTGGTGGGGAATTAAATAACTCAGCAGCCACAAAGCAAGCTATTGTCACAAACAGCAGCTGTAAAGCAAGCTATTGTCACAGATAGCATCTGTAAAGCAAGCTACTGTCACAAACTGCAGCCATAAAGCAAGCAACTGTCTCAAAACAGCAGTCATAAAGCAAGCTACTGTCAGGAAACAGCAGTTTGGGGGTGGGTGGGCAGGCGTTCTCTCTTATCCACGGTTTTCATTATCCACGGGAAGGCCTGGAACGAATCCCCAACAGATACCGGGGTCCTACTGTACTTCTTGGGGAATTGTCCAGCTTCTCTCATGCATGTTCCATTAGTATGCTTGTGAGCTCGGAGGCCACATTGAAAGGACGGTTGTTGTTTGAAAGTGAAACTCTGTAAGTGTGTCTGGATAAAAAAAAATGGTAAATTGAAGTTCCTGGTGAGATCTGGACACAAAAGCACTGCTTCTGTACTATAGACTTTCAGCACCGGAGGAGTTTATAAGCAACCGTGTGATCATTGCTTATGGATCCCCCTCATGGGGAGAATGGTGGCCTATAAATAAAGCAAACAACAGATAAATTAAAGGGTTAACTGCCCATGACAAAAACAAGACATCTGTAATCCAAAAAGTGTTCTAGGCAAATTAGGCAGTACAGACTGGTGCATACTGAGCAAGTCAGGCAAACATGAAATAATATACATTTGTCCAGTTGGTGGGCTAAACTGAGATATTGCACATTTGTTTGGTGGTGTTGATGGCCCACTGTGTCTGGATGGTACCATGACAGACCAAGGCCTGAAAGGTGGGTCGTGAAACGAAGCAGCGCTCTCTCAATAGAAATGTGTCACACTGAGCAGGAGGCCAGGTTAGAACCTTGCTCTCTAAATGGTTGCCTTCTATGTGCATGGTTTTCATTGAATCCGTGGGTAGGGACATTTCATTCTCATGTCAGCTTCTACTTAAATAGTGCAGACCACAAAGGCACACACGGAATTAGCACCTCTTATGAGACCTACATCGTACAAATCCTTCAGGATTTAAACGCAGAGGGTTACAGTGGTTTCGCATAACCCAGAATAACCTCCATTCATTCTCCTTTTAATGGGGGTGGGGGGACTTAACAGAGACAGATCTGTGTGGTGGAAGGGGTGTTTTTCTTCTTTTGGCACAGAGTTGTGGGCATGTAATTGTGTTTGGTTTCCCTGCAGTAAAATGGAGGCATTGGATTATTTCCTTTCTTCTAGGGTGTTGGCTGGTGGAGGTATGAATTCTGCTACGGCAAGTATGTGCATCAGTATCACAAGGTATGTAAGAACAACAGTGGAGAGGTTCTGCCACTAGATGTCTCCCAGCATCTTCTTTTTCCCTAGAATGTAAAAAGGATGGTTGCAAAGCCTATAGAACAGTGATGGCAAACCTTTTAGTGGCCGAGTGCCCAAACTGCAATTCAAAACCCACTATTTTTTTTTTCGCAAAGTGCCAATACAGGAATTTAACTTGAATACAAGTGGCTATGAAGGGATGATGTCGGGTGCCCACAGAAAGGGCTCCGAGTGCCACCTTTGGCACCCGTGCCATAGGTTCGCCAACACTGCTATAGAATAACCACTGAGGCCTTGTGGTGTCTAGATCAAGGGAGGCGCTAGTACCACCCTATTCTGCTCTGGTCAGATCCCACCTGGAGTGCTGTGTCCAGTTCTGTGCACCTCAATTTTAAAAAGATGTTGAGAACCTCAAACAGGTCCAGAGGAAGGTGACCAGGATGGTTGAAGGTCTGAGAGAAATGTCTTATGAGGAACATTCCCAGCTTAGGGAACTGGGAATGTTTAGCCTTTCAAAAAGAAGGCTGAGAGGGGATTTGATAGCTATATTTAAATATTTGAAAGGATGTTATATCGAAGTGGGGACGTATGTTTTCCATGGCTTCAGAGACTAGGACTCGGGGCAATGGTTTCAAACTACAGGAAAAGAGTTTCCAGTTGAACATTAGGAAAAACTTCCTGTTTGTTAGAGCTGTCCGGTAGTGGAATATGCTGCTATGGAGGGTGGTGGAGTCTCCTTCTTTGGAGGTCTTTAAGCAGAGGCTGGATGGCTATCTGTCGAGAGCACTGTGATGGGTAGAGATGGGCACGAAATGACATGTTTTCCATTACCGTTAGTTGTTAGTTGTTCCATTACGTAACGGAATGAAGAACGACATTTGGATGGGCCACGCTCGAACCGAACAGAACCAAGAAAAATTTCTTTGGTTCTGTTCATTTCCGTTACTGGCCTGGCCACCCGATGAATGGAAGAAAGTCTTTCTACCTGCTGCTGCTGCTGCTGCTGCTGGCCTTCCTGGTCCAGTGTCAGGCTTCTGGCTTCAGGGGCGGAGTCGAGAAGGGGCTGCCATCCGGTCTCCGCACATGGAAGCGGGATTGGAGCCCGCTCTCGCCGCCCTCCCCCCACAGCCTGACAGCCCGGTGGGCTGCAGGCTGTGGGCAGAGTCGGGAAGGAAGGGGCTGAGATCCGGTCTCTGGGTGCAGAAACCAGATCCCAGCCCCTCTCACCACCCTCCACCACGGAGCATGACAGCCCACCGGGCTGCAGGCTCCATGGTAGAGTCGGGAAGGAAGGGGCTGAGATCCGGTCTCCGTGTGCGGAAGTCAGATCCCAGCCCCTCTTGCTGCCCCCCGCCCCACAGCCTGACAGCTCGCTGGGCTGCAGGCTGTGGGTCGGAGTCCTGCGAGACCGCGGCTCAATCTCCACCCTGGGTGACGGCCAGCACAGTTGTCATCCCAGGCTGAGGAGATCAGCTGAGCTTCGGGCGGGGGCCTGCCGCTCTGTCATGGGCTGGACCCCTTGTC
>JAHTLZ010000045.1:3171646-3203921 GCA_023846285.1 Phrynocephalus versicolor
TTTCTTTCTTTCTTTCTTTCTTTCTTTCTTTCTTTCTTTCTTTCTTTGCCACAACCAGAAACACGATATGAAAGAAATAGGAGTCGAATCAAGATTGTGTAAATTTCATAGTGAGCCTTAAAAGGTGCTGGGTGAAGAATTGTTTCCAATCTGTGGTCCCCTTCCGATGTGCCACCAATCCCCAGCCAGTGAGAATGGCTTATTCTAGAGGTAGCAAAGCAACCTAATAAATAAGCAGTGAGGTGTGAGTAGAAATTTAAACTTTCTGGAATTTTTGTCTGTTCTCTCTCCCAGCCCTCAATTTGAGTGGGTGTCCCCTACTTTGTATATCTTTTGGCCACAGAATATGGCCATTACAGATATCAGATTTTAGTCCCCCAGTTGCAGCTACCTTGCTTCTGATTATTATGAAAGGGCCTGTCAGAAGCATGTTCTTCCTTTTCAGAAACTTGAAAGGTCGCCCTACAGAGGAGAGGCGGGCCCTTTTCTCCATCATCCCAGAATGCAGGACATGTCATAATAGGCTCAAGCTACAGGAAACCGGTTTTAGCCTGAATATCGGGGGTGGGGGGAAGTCTTAACTGTTAGAGCAGTATGACAATGGGCCTGATTTCCTTGGGCAGTGCTGAGCACTCGAATGCTGGAGACATTCAAGAGGAAATTGGACAGACATCTCTCAGGTCTGCTGTGATTTGGATTCCTTCCAACTCAACTCTTCTACAATTTCCTTCTCTGCTTCTCTTCCAGATGCCTCCAAATGAACGTTAGGAAGAACTTCCTGACTGTTAGAGTGGATTATGTTGCCACAAAGGAGGGTGGTGGAGTCTTCTTCTTTGGAGGCTTTTAAGCAGAGGCTGGATGGGGGGGGGTTCCTGCATGGCAGGGGGTTGGACTTGAATAGCCTTTGAGGTTTCTTCCAACTCTATGATTCTTTGAAATACCACCCTCCCCCCCCAAAAAAAAAAAAAGTTTGGGCATCCTACTAATGCCTGTAGGGTTTCAGAAAATGAAGATTCCCTTAGAATGAGGCAGAGATGTCTTCCACAAGCAGAACAATAGGGGATAGTTTCTGTTCTCCAACCCAGAGAAAAGCCATGAGTGGATTTCTCCCCCTTCTGTCACAGGCATTCAAGTCTTTGGCCACTTTTGTGGCTGTTCTTTTTGCTAAAAATCCCTTTACAATTTTGGCTAATTTCTCAGGCTAAGAAAGTCGGGCTTTCTGCTACAGTAGAAAACAAGAAATGTCAGTAACATGAGAAGCAGAGAGAGGTCTGTGGGAAACTTGATGAGTTGCACCGTACTCTGTAGGCACCAGGAAGTTTGTGAGTTTAATGGAAACTGGAGTGGCACTTAATGAATAAGCCTGGTACAGTGAGTAACACAGCAGAAAGACTCAAGTCCTTCCATAATAGCATCACCATTAAACTGATGTTAAATAACACACACTTGTTGGGGAAAAGTGATGTTCACAGAAGGGGGGAAAGCAGGTGCCTGGGGTCAGACAGGGAAAAGAACCTGATGTCGCATTTAGGGATGCTGAGTGTTTCATTGGGCAAAGCTTGCTTTTCTGATAATGAGAAGAGGACAGGACCTCTTCTGGACTGAGAACTGGTTGAGATCCAGGAAACAAAGAGTAGGTGTAAATGGGAAAATGTTTCACAATAGAGAGGTCAAAAGCAGTGTGCCCCAAGGATCTGTCCTGGGTCTGGTGCTTTTCAGTCTGTTCATAAATGACCTAGAGACAGGGATAAACAGTGAGGTGGCGAAGTTTGCGGATGACACAAAACTTTTCCGTGTGGTAAAAACCAGAGAAGATTGTGAATAGCTCCAGATGGATCTCTCCAAACTGGGGGAATGAGCTGCCAAATGGCAAATGCTTTTCAATGTAGCAAAATGTAAAGTAATGCATATTGGGGCAAAAAATCCAAACTTTATCAGCTCATCGGCTCTTAGCTATCCGTGACAGATCAGGAAAGAGATCTTGGTGTGTTTGTGGACCACTCAATGAAGGTGTCTACAGCGGTAAAGAAGGTGTGGCAGCGGTGAAGAAGGCCAATTCCATGCTAGGGATTATCAAAAAGGGGATTGAAAATAAAACAGCCAACAATATAATGCCATTATACAAAACGATAGTAAGGCCACACCTGGAGTATTGTGTACAATTCTGGTCATCGCATCTCAAAAAAGACATAGTGGAACTGGAAAAGGTGCAGAAGAGAGCGACTAAAATGATTACTGGGCTGGGGGACCTCCCTTATGAGGAAAGGCTAAAACATTTGGGGCTCTTTAGTCTGGAAAAAGGCGCCTGAGGGGGGATATGATTGAGACATACAAAATAAGGCGGGGCATGAGTAAAGTAGATAGAGGGACACTCTTGCCTGGCTCCGTTTCTGCTCTGTTTCATTGCTTGCCACCTCTCTTGGAGGGTGGTGGAGTCTCCTTCTTTGGAGGTTTTTAAGCAGAGGCTGGATGGCCATCTGTCGGAAATACTGTGATGGTGTTGCTGCATGACAGGGGGTTGGACTGAATGGCCCTTGAGGTCTCTTCCAACTCTATGATTCTAAGATTCTATGTTTCTCCCTCTGTCAAAATAGCAGAACTAGGGGACATCCACTCAAATTGAGGGTTGGGACAGTGAGAATAGGCAAAAGAGAATATATTTTTACCCAGCGCGTTGTTAGTCTATGGCACTCCCTGCCACAGGATGTGGTGATGGCATCTGGCCTGGATGCCTTCAAAAGGGGATTAGACAGATTCCTGGATGAAAAGTCCATCACAGGGTACAAACCGTGATAGAGATGTGTCATCTCCAGGCTTAAAATCAGGGTACTTCAAGGACCAGATGCAGGGGAGTGGTATCAGGAGAGAGATATCTAGTCTTGTGCACTCCCAGATGCATTTAGTGGGGCCACTGTGAGATACAGGAAGCTGGACTAGATGGGACTTTGGCCTGATCCAGCATGGCTCTTCTTATGTTCTTACCTATATCTCCCTTGCTATCTTGCAGGTTTTTAAAAAAAAAACCAACTATCAAGTGTGGTGCTAAATCACTTTATCACTAAATGTATATATTAGTTTAGTGCTAGATCAGTTCTGTACAGATAAAAAGATAAAGATAAACATTGATATGGAACAGAAACAACTCCAGTGAACTACAGCAGACTGCAAGGTTTCCATGGTATGTGTGTGTCTCTGAAGATTCTCAGTCATCCAGATGAATTTATCTGGAAGTTGAGTCACCTGCGTCTCCCAGCAGTTGAGAAAGGGGCTTCCAATACACACAGGCACAATCTGTCAGCTACTTATCAAGCGGCCCTTTCATCAATCCCCAGAAAAATCAGAAGCACTTCACACCTCCACCAGCAAGGCCACCGCTAAGGATCCATACTTAATGGGTGCTGGGAAAGGTAGCACAGGTGGGACTTTCACACACCTCAGGCCATTGTCCATCTAGCAAGCCTATTCAGGCCACTCCCCACCTAATGAGCCTATTCAGACCAGGGTGATGTGAAATCAAGGTGAACTATAAAACTCACCACTAACTTTCCTCAGACAAAGCTGCTTGGATGAACAGCAAAACATTTTGATCTCTCAAGAAAAGAAGTCCTGTTACCATGACTCAGCTTCCACATGGCATATGTGTGCATGAGTTTGTAATTTATGAGGAACATGGGAAACGTGACCATTACCCTGAATGCAGTGCAACACTTTAAACATCCCACTAGATTTAGAATGAACCGGAAGCTAGTGATCAGCAGAAATTTGGATCAAAGAAAGGAGCTGTGGCAAGGATCAAACCACATCAAGCTGAGGGGGGCAGTGTGGGCGCTGCCACTGAAACAATCCACAGAAAAGCTGAATTACTTCAATTCAGTTTACCCATTGTAATTCCAGCCACAGAGAGGCACACATTAAAGCACAGAAAGGGATAAAACACTTTGGAAACAGCACACAAATTGTAAAACATTTTGGAAACAGGAAAAAAAGAATTTTTGGAAACCACTCACCTCACTTCAGCCAACTGACACTACTGGCTAATATCTCACATCATGGATGATGTCCACTGACATCCTCTCAGCCAGCACAATGAAAAGGTGAGAATAATAATTCTGAACAAATTTACAATGTTAGTGTGAGGACTACTGATGAAACAGCTGAAATGTACAACTAGAGAAGGCCCCCTGAATCAGTGGTGGTTTGGAGAGCTAACACCTTGATAAGATTAACTGGTTCAATAAGTCTGCTCTAGTTGTGACTTGCTATTAGATTTCAGTCAATATGGGTTAAGTACTTTGGACAGTGTAAGCAGCTGTAAGAATTAAAGTATTGCTGGTATTTCATTTCAACTCAGCTGTCAAGTGCAACACATGGACGAGCAAATCTGGGTTTATATTCAATTTTTCAACATCATCACAATATCATAGAATCATGAAGTTGTAAGGGACCTATAAAAGCAAAAGTGTCCTGCTTATATACCGCCCCATACCACTTCCAGGAGTCTCTGGGCGGTTTACAGTTTTTAATTACAGTATGCAGGCTACACATTGCCACCCCTCCCCCCGCAAGCTGGGTACTCATTTTACCAACCTTGGAAGCATGGAAGGCTGAGTTGACCATGAGCCTGGTACCTGGGATTGAACCCCAAGTCGTGAGCACAGTTTTACCTGCCACGGAATCTAATTCCCTGCTCAATGCCAGTATCTAATTAAAGTATATGGCTGTCTAACCTTCTCCTGAACGACTCCAGGGATGGAGCCATCACCCAACACTTCCCAAGGTAACTGATTCCCTTGTCATACTGCACCGCCAGTTGGGAAGTTTTTCTTGATATTCAGCAGAAATCTGGAATTCCTCTAATTTGAGCCTCTTATTACATGGCTTGCTAAACTTCACTCTCCCGCCAGCTTTTCTATGGACTGATCTATGAATCAGCAAATCTAAGGTGAAGAGAAAAGAATGCAGAACAGCCCTATAGCCCATTTGTTTGTTTAACTGTGGCACACGCGCCACACACACACACACACACACACACACACACACACAATCTTTAAAAATATCCTCTATTAAACCAATCTATATAATTCAAATTTAAGGGCAACTTTCTTTTGTTAATGCTAGAACTGTGCGCTTTCAAGAAAGGACTGCATGAACAGGCGAAAACAAATAAAAAAAGTGCTGCATAACACCATTTACTGTAGAAACAGTAAAATAATATCTGGTCCGGTTCTAAAGCAAGGGCACAACTTATAGCAGCTGCCTTTTAACAAAAGACGGATTTAATATTGTGTGCTGGCATTTGGGGAGACGAAAAATACTTCTGGAGTACAACACTCAACACAGTAAGCAGAAACTTGGATAGAGAGAAACAAACAAGCTGTGAACCAGCAGGTCCTATGGCTGCCCACCTGTAACCTGCAAAAAACACAAGGGGTACAGGGTCTGGAAGGCAACGGTAAAATTTGGAAGCCTGGCTAAATATGGCACAGAACTACCCTTGGAATCCTACAGGCTACTCTTGTGTTGATTGCTGTCTGCTCACGACACAAAATGCAACACTGCCTCTAAGGATGGAGGTGTCTGAATCCTGCCATACATGCAAGAGGGGCAATGCCTTATGCCGTGACCTGCCCGTGGCAAGCTGGCCAAACCAACCAGCCAACGTGGGCCACCACTGGGGGCAGAACGTTAAGACTACCCTCAGCTCCCATCACCTACATGGAGGGAAGTGGGATCTGCTTAGCAGAGGTACTGTCACGGTGCTGCCCCAGGTCATTCGTGGTGTGGTAATGCGTGGCGACGTAAGACTTGGCAAAGCCAAAGGGAGAGTTTGTTGGCTGCAAGCTGTTGGGAGTGCTCACTTCCTGGGATGGGCAGCTGTTATAGATGCTATAGTAAGGTTCAATGCGGGTGTTCATGGGCGTGGAACTACTCTGGCCTCCATAATGTTGGTGGCCAGCAGACCCTTTAGGGCTCAGCACGCTTTCTTTCGAGTGACTAGGCCCACAAGCTTGGTCCATGAATTTTTTCTGAGGCTTTGGAGACAGCATGTAAGCGGAGTTGGTCTCGTGATGGGACGACTTGTTCCTGTTGGCCTCCAGGCTACCTTTGCCCACCGCGCGAAGCCTGGTTTTCTGCTTGCAGCAGAAGAAGACAAGGGCTAAATACTGGAAGCACCAAAGAACCCTCCTCCTTAATCCGGCGCTGTTTCGTGAATAGATGAAAGGGTTTAATCCGGACTTTAAAAAAATGAGTGTAAACCCACAGAGTTCGAACTGGTAAAGGATAAAGCCGCTGTTTCGAGACAGAACATCCTGCACCAAGGAGATGCTCAAGGGGAGGCAACAAACCAAAACAGAAAGGACGATGACAATGCATGTCACCACGGCTTTGGAGTCCTTGGCCGTGGATAAATTAACTGTGGACACCAGCTGGAACCGGCTGACTGCTGGTGCAGACGGCAGCTGGCTGAGGTTTTTGGTGTATGCATGAGTTTGGATGTGCTGTAGCTTGTTGTAATTTTGGTTCCTGTACAGAGCTGGCATGGAGCACTGTACCCCATCGGCACATCCGCCATTGGCCAGCGGCCCAATAAAAGGCTGAGGCCTGGAGGCGTCCACCGTGACGACAGGTGGACATTTCCTCACTTGGGCGTTTTTCCTCAAAGCTTGGGCGATCATGATGTAAGAGACCGAGACCACTGCCACACAACAGATAAAGTCGGTGACATACAAGTAAGGGATGACCTTCCCTTCTCTGTTCACCAGGCTGGAGATGGGCAGGCAGAGACGAGATTTATGGGTCCTCATGGTGGCCAGGGTAGCGAGAGTGAAGCTGGTGGCCCACAAGAGTAAAGTGAGCAGGAGAGTACAAGGAAACGAGGCGGTCCGGTTGGGCTGCTTCCCTAACACCATGCGTAGTCGGTGGAGGGCGATCACAGCCACTGTCTTGAGGGACATGATGATGAAGCCAGAGCTGGTGAGGTGGAAGGTGAAGCAGAAGGCATCAGGGATGCCAGTGGCAGAATCCAAGAAGAGAGCAAAAGTGAACATGGGGGCAGTCACCCCACAAATGAAGAGGTCACAGAAGGACAGGTTGAGGATCATGAAGTCAAAATTGGTCCTGAACTTCCGGAAAGCTGGGTCAAAAAAAGACAAGAAGACAATGAGGTTGCCATAGGAACCCAAGCAGAAAATAATGGCCAATAAGAAGGTACAGGTAACCAGAGTGGCTGTATGGATTATCTCCTGGAGATCCCCTCGCAAAGAAAAGGTTTCGTTTCTGCCCCAAGAATGCGGAGGCCACGGCACTGAGGAATTAGGATCCGTCCATTTCTCCTCAGCCCCATCGGTCAAGTTCATCCTCATAGGAAGTAAGGGTCTGTCATTCCAGTAGCTCAGAATCCAACAATTCACATTAGGAGTTTGAATTCCATGGATCCATCCATTTTTTCCTCAGCCCAGTCCATCAGGTTCATCCTCACATGAAGTAAGGCTCTGTCGTTCTGGTACCTCAAAATCCAACAATTCACATTAGGAGCTTGGGTTCCATAGTAGATGATGCCTGTGTGCAACCCACCTAGAAAAAACAAAAATAAGTTAACAGGCAACGATTATCTGGCCTTCCTCGACTTCCTTACGCAGAAACAGTACCAGAAAATGTGTTTGTTGACTCATAATATCATACTGAGAAATAGTTCAGTCTTCTCACTGTAACAATGGCTTTGATTTTTATTTTTTTCTTAGGGGAAGTAGAAACCATCAATCAACATCAAAGCATGCACTTTTGGTAGAAGGCTTTGGGTTCAGTTCCCAGAACTCTAAGGTGGTTTCCAAACTTGGGTCCCCAGGGGTGGGTTTTGAACTACAACTTCCAGGAGTCTTCACCACTAGCTGTGCTGGCCAGGATTTCTGAGAGCTGTAGTCAAAAAACATACAGGGACCCAAGCTTGGGAATTATAGCTCTAACACAGTGGAGTCCAAGCTTCAGCGCTCCAGATGTTTTGGACCACAACTTCCAGTCCTTTGTCATTGGCATTACAGGCTTGGAATTCTGGTAGTTGTGGTCCAAAACAGCTGGAAGGCCAAAGTTTGGACACCCCTGCTCTAACAGGTATCATAAAGCAGGTTTGCATCTTCTAACTAATATTTAGAAGGAACTAAGCATTTTTGTTTCATAACAATATTTCCAAAACAAGGAAGTTGGAGAAGAGGATATGACCCTGCCTCCCAACTCATTTCCCCTCTTTCCATCACGTGTGGTCAAGTCAATTCCGCTCTAAGTTTTATACGATGGGTTTGAGCCATCTTGTTTTTTAAGGATTAAATACAGTACTTGTAGTGCTTTTACCTTTGTTTTGTACTACAGTGGTACCTTGTATAAAGGAATTAATTTGTTCCAAATGAAATTATGTTAAATTATATTAAGCAAATTTTCCTTTATACAAATTACCATAGGAATGCATTGGAAACGGAGTAATCCCATGTTTATGTTGTATGGATTCTCCCCATAGGTGATTATGTTAAGCAAATTTCCCCTATCTCCGGAATTTTTATGTTGTACAAATTTTGTTATACAAGCTGTTTGTTATATAAGGGTCCACTGTATATTTGTTGTAACCACCCAGGGTAGTGCCTTGGCACTAATCAGAACAAGATACATATTGACAAAATAAATGAATAAATAAATAAATAAGAAATCAATCAATCTATGTGTTAATCAACGCCTGCTACATTGGGTTGGCAGGAAAACCCAAATGCTATTTGGGGTGGTGATAATTTTTTTGTTGGGGGAGTGTCTTAAAGTCAAATTAAGGGCCAACCTGTGCCCATTCTGCTCCTCCCCTGCCTTTGCAAAAGATGAGCAAAATAGGTAGGCGCTTCCACCAGCGGGGGTCGGTAAGCAAAGTGGCACCGGCCTTCTCTCCTCTGCCCCGGCTGCTCTGGACTACAACTCCCATACTCCTTGACCACTAACCACCAATGATGGATGGGCAGTTGCTAGGCTGGCCGCTTCTGTCTGGAAAGCCCCAGGTGAGTGAGCCGCCCTTGCTTTCCTTCTACCAAGCTGTAATGCCAGTCCGAGGCGTTAAAAAATAAAACATTAAAAAAAAAAAAACCATCCCCGGGCCCAGGCAGGCAACGGGCCTCCAGCATTTGCCCAGCCTAGCAGGGCTGACTTGCGCCAAAAGGCCAACGGGAGACGCGAAGCCCCCCACCACACCACACCACACCCCACGCCCGCCCGCTTTCTCCATCTATTGCCCCCCCCCAGGCCGTTCATCCCTCCCTCCTCACCTCCACTGCCCCGGACTCCATCTCTCCTTACCCGGGGCCGGCTCCGTGGACGCCGCCGATGCGGCTGCAGTTGACCGCGCATTCCCATTTGCGCTCCTGACAGAAAGGCGCTGCTCGGACGCCAGCGGACGGGGACGAGGGCGAGGGGGGGGGGCTCTGCCGCCGCCGTGGTTCCCGCGGTTGTGCCTCCCGAGATGGAGATTCACGGGGAAGGAAAGGGGGGAGAGACACAGATACACAAAAATACACCGAAGCCGCAAAAATAATAATAAAAAACCCCTCGGAGGCCGGCTGGCGTCACGCGCCTTTTGGCGAGGCAGCCCGGTGACGGAGGGCGCGCAAAGGCGCCGCCCGGCGACCCAATTTGGCGGGCCTCAAACCCCCCCCCCTACCCTCGGCTTCTTCTCCCCGCCTTCGGCATCGTAAGCTGCGGACTGAGCTTGGCGCCCGACCCCAGCTGACTCCCGGGCCGCCCCTCCCTCCGGCCACTTGAGGGAAAGGTGTGCGAGCGAACGAGGTGACCGCGCGCTCCTTTCCCAAAGGAAAAAAAAAAGCAAAATGTGCTGCTTATATACCGCCCCGTAGTGCTTAAGGACTCTCTGGGTGGTTTACCATTTAATTATGCAGGCTACGCATTGCCCCCCCCCCCTCGAGCTGGGTACTAATTTTACTGACCGCAGAAAGATGGAAGGCTGCGTCAACCTTGAGCCTGCTACCTGGGATTGAACCCCCAGGTCCTGAGCATGGTTTTGGCTCCAGGACAGGCATTTAACCACTGCGCCAGGAGGCTCCACCCTACAAACCCTAACTACATTTTGGCCCCTGCACCCGGTGGCCCCCTTCAAGGGTCCCTTTCCACCCTCAGGCATGGGGCCCGGGGCCCTCTGGAGAAAAGAGGGAGGGGAAAGGGGTCCCCCGCTTCCACCCCCAAAAGAAACTAAGAGGGGGCGTTTATGTTTTCTAAAGGGAGGAGAAAGGGAGAGGACAGGTCTCCTATTTTTTCCAACAGTTCCAGGGGGACCTCCTCTAGATTTCAGGGTGCTCTCCCATTTTGGGACCCTGGGGCAGGGACCCCCCCCCTTAAGAACATAACATAAGAGCCATGCTGAATCAGGCCAAAGGCCCATCTAGTCCAGCTTTCTGTATCTCACAGTGGCCCCACCAGATGTGACTGGGAGGGCACGAGACTAGGTATCTGTCTCCTGATACCACTCCCCTGCATCTGGCCCTTGAAGTACCCTGGTTTTAATCCTGGAGATTACACATCTCCCTCATGGTATTCATGATTAAACATCTCCTTGATGCAACCCTGAGCAACCTGGCCCCTCCGTTGTTGGTGCAGACTCTTCCATGCATATAACCATCAAGTTAATTCTGTCTTATGGCGACCCTTTTCAAGGGTTTCTACTCCGAAGCTGTTTACTCTTCCCTTCTGGGTTTCCCCTGGGACTGTGCAGCTTGCCCAAGGCCACACAGCCTGGCTGGATTTGCAGGAGACCTTGAACTCCATTGAATCTTTGGCGCTGCAGTCAGTCAACTGAGCTATCTATAATCATACCCCACCAAGTCAATTATGACTTCTGGCAACCCTTTCGAGCGCCTTTACGCAGAGAATACTTAAAAGCAATTCACCATTCCCTTCTTATGGGGATGCCCCTGGACTGTGCAATATGCCCAAGGTCACACAGGCGGGCTCTACTCACAGGAAGCCCAGTAAACTCCCCCAGCCTTTGGCTCTGCAGTGAGACACCTAAACTACTGAGGTATCCAGTCACAAACATAATCATCCACCATCAATTCAATTGTTATGGTGATCCATTTCAGGGTTTTCTAAGTTGAGTACCACTGATTCAGTTATCTATGGTTGGCAGAGGAAAAATAATTCAGCAGCCGCACAGCAAGCTACTGTCACAAAGAGCAGCTGTAAAGCAAGCTACTGTCATAAAACAGCAGCTGTAAAGCAAGCGACTGTTACAAAACAGCAGCTGTAAAGCAAGCTACTATCAGAAAACAGCAGTTTTGGGGGACATTTTGGCGTTCTCTCCTATCCATGGTTTTCATTATCCACAGGAAGGCTTGGAACCAACCCCCAGCGGATACTGGGGTCCTACTATACTCAAAAACAGTTTACCACATTGGATTCTGAAATCCCAGAGCACCTTGATGACTTCATTTTCAGTAACCTTTTCTGGCTGATGTTCCCACCAGTTCTTGCTTGATGGTAGTTTGAATTTTTTACATACGTTCCAGTGGAGCATTGCTGCTACTTTATTATGACAGACTAAATAATCAGTCTGACTGGGATTTCAGAATCCAATGCGACAAACACCTTATCCACAATACTCCAGACATCACAATAGTATACAAGCAAGAGAACAAAGTTCAAATCTTCAATGTGGCAATATCAGGTGACACAAGAGTCAGTGGCAAAGAGTTAGAAAAGATAACCAAATATCGGGACTTAGAAATAGGAATAAGAAAGCAAAAACAATACCAATAATAATAGGTGCCTTGGGTGCAATCCCAAAAGACTTATGTCAACATCTGAAAACCCTCAACATTGACAAGATCAGCTGCAAATGGTGGCATTATTAGGAACAGCATATATTCTACAAAGATATCTCCAGTCATCCTAGGCTCTTGGGAAGAGCTTGATCACTGGAGAAGGCCAACTCCAGCTTAACACCTGGCAGCTGTGTTTTCCAGATAATAATAATAATAATAACCCTTGCCATCAAATTCATATATAGAGTCTACATGCATCCATTTGAGCAGGAAGTGAACACAAGCTGAACTAATTAAATCTTATTTTTGGATGCTTCTTTACCAGCTTTTCCCTTAAACACAAATGAGCACCTTCTCTTCAAGGATGATACTGGCCTTCACTATTCTGCTACCAGTTTTCTAGCATAATTTTAAAGTCAGACCCCTGCTCTTGCCCGGATGTCCTTGTAATTTAATCCTGATTAGAACATTTTGAGTGGAATTGCCTGGAGGCAAGAGGGGGCAGAGCTCTTTAAAAAGGAACACATTTGGAGTCACACACACACACACACACACACACACACACACAAACACACACACACACACACACACACCATCTGCCTAGATGCCCTAAGCACATCCGATCTCCCCTGATTTCGGAAGATGAGCAGGGTCGGCCATGGTTAGTACTTGGATGGGTGACCACCAGGGAATACCAGGTGCTGTAGGCTCCTGAAGTAGAAACTGGCAAGCCACTCCAGTATTCCTGCCAAGAAAACCCCATGGACATGGGGTCACGAAATCGGTCACAACTGTAATAACGCAACACACACACACACACCCCAAGTATATATGAAAGTTGATCTTTATCAGGCAGAAGGATGCAGTTTTAGGTAAAATTTGGCAGTGACCTTGATTGTTCTTGTTTTTTTTTAACTTCAAGTGACTCACACAACTTGTATTCTTGTGCCATAGCAACAGCTGCATGCTTATGCATTTGGTTCTTGATCATATGCCATGGCATTAAAATGATATTGCTTGTGCTCTCATGGGGGGGGGGAGGGGACATACGGATGAGAAGAAGGGCAGTTAGACTGGAGGAAAGCTAAGTAGCTAGAGTCTTTCCCCCAAGTCCCTGCACTAGCCAATGGATTTCCTAATAGCAAGTGAACGCATAGCTTCATAGCTTTGACAGCTTTAAGAAAGGGTTAGACAAGTTCATGGAGAACGAGGGTGTCAATGGCTATCATTATGGATGCCTAAGGACAACCTCTGGGTTGGAGAGAGAGGCAGGATATCTCTCAATGCCATTTGCAAGGAATCGTAAGGAGGTGAAGACATCTGCTTGGGAAGACCTTGAAGCAAAATGGTGAGTTGCTGTGTGAGACAGAATGCTGGACTGGATGGGCTGGGAGCCTGTTCCAGCAGGGCTATTCTTATGTTCTTATGGTATAGCGGTGGTGGTTGGGAACCAATAGGACCCACCAAAGCTGTGATAGAATATTGCCTCTGCAGGTGGAGGCAGTGGAGCCCTCAGAGGCAGGCTGCAGCACATTAGTCAGGAGTGCCAAGTTACCAGAATGTGTAGGATGTTCCCTAAAAGCAACAAATTGGGTTCCCTCATTTTCCAAGGGAAATTAGGGTCTGTGTCTATAGATGGAACATAATTTCGAGTCTGCGATTACCTAAGTGCCCCATAAGATGGAAGAGCATCTGTTATGTCTGCAGGACAGTTTGGGTGAGGCATTATCTGACTATAATTACATTGTACTGTATTGGGTGTAATTTTATGGTCTCTAGAAATAAATCTGACAGATCCATTTCTAGAACCATTGTACCAGGGATATTTGCAGGTGGAAATGTTCCTTCTCAAGAGAGAGAGAAAAAAAGACTTTCATTCTATAATCAGGCCCAGCAGTGTATTTTATGAACAATTTGGGAGGTGTGATTGCTTTTTTTAAAAAAGACTTGGGTGTCAAGTTGCCAGGGGACACTCTTCAGCAGCATGCTGTCTAGCCATATTATAAATCATCAGGAACCCATATATGCAAATAATTCAGCAATTATCAGTACCGCACTACCAAATTAGTGATGGAGTTTTATGTGCAACCTTGCATGTTGTCTGTAGTTGCTGGGAGATACTTTTCTGGGCTGAGGTGACAGCATCTATATCTGGCACTAACCAATTATTTCTTCCAGCCTTTGATTTAAAAAAAGATTCCAATTTCTCTGCTGAATGTTCTCTTCCCTCTTTTCAGCCAGTTCAAGACAGTTGTTTGCTTGCTGTTGATCTGTTTAGTTGGTTGACTGTGAAGCCATGACCTGAGAGGGATGACAGTGAGGTTTGAAAATCCTTCTGTACTTCAGAGAGGGTGGGGATGGGGAAAACAGAATCAGGTCAGCCAAGTAAGCATAAATTTGTACCCCTGGCACGTGACAGAAAACTTCCAGAAGCTCTGTGGTGCTGAAGATAAGATCAAATGGCACTGCTTTGAATTGGAAATGGGAGTTGCCAACGATAAACTGCAGGGAACACTGACACCATATTTTTGGAATATGTACGTATGCCTCCTTGAGATCTAGGGAAACCATATTGTCTCCAGGACGAAGAACATCCAGAATAGATCCATAGAATCATGAAGATGGAAGGAGCCTATAAGGCCATCAAGTCCACTCTTGGCTCAGTGCATGAATACAAATTAAATTACTGTACTGTATATCTGACAGTGTCAGTCATCCAAGTGAGGTTATCTGGAAGTTGAGTCATGGCAACTGGACCTCTTTTCTTGAGAGACGGAAACGTTTCTCTGCTCATCCAAGCAACTTTGTCAGTCTGAGGGAAGTTAGTGGTAAGACCTCCAATTTATAGTTCACCTTGATTTCACATCACTCTGGTCTGAATAGGCTCATTAGGTGGACAGTGTCTTGAATAGGCTTGTTAAGTGGACAATGGCCTCAATAGGCTCTTTAGATGTACAATGTCTTGGGATGCGTGAAAGTCCCACCTATGCAACCCTTCCCAACACCCATTAAGTATGGATTGTTGTTGGTGGCCGGTGGAGGCACAAAGTACTTCTGATTTGTGTGGGGATGGTTGAAAGAGCAGCTTGATAAGTGGCAGACAGATTGTGGCTGAGTCCCCCACCTCTATTGAGAGAGGAGTTTGCAATATACGCATGAATGACTTCTCTAACCCCTCTCTCAAGCCACCTACAGCATATCACAGAAGTGAGCACACCCGCTCACCTTTTGGAAATATTTTAGTATATCTTTTCATGAGAAAACACTGAAGAAATGACACTTGGCTACAATGCAAAGTAGTGAATATACAGCTTGTACAACAGTGTAAATGTGTTGTCCCCTCAAAATTATACAACACACCGCCATTAATGTCTAAATGGCTGGCAACAAAAGTGAGTACACTCTAAGTGACAATGTCAAAATTGGCTTCCATCGGCTCTGGGTCTCAGGCTGATCCATTGTTCTTCTGGGTTGGGACACTCACTGCTTTGTTGAAGGCCCACTTTGGTATCCACCGGCTTTAAGCACTATCTTCAGGTGCCTGTCTTCCTTCTTGGCTTCTGAGGAGGTGGGGATGCTCTCTGCTCTGTGGTTTAGACTGAGTCCTCTTGACTCCTAATTTGTGTTGCAACGAATGATGGGAATCAAACAGTAAGTACTGATTTGTGTGGGTGGGTTTGCTGTAAACTTCCATTCCCAGGCCACGGTTGGGTCTGATGATAACTGCACGATCCAGGAAAGTTGGCCTGTTGTCTTGGGTGTCTTCCTTAGTGAACTTAATATTTGGGTCCACTTCATCAATGTGGTCTGTAAAGGCCTGTACTTTCTGTGTCTTGATTTTCACCCAGGTGTCATCTACATACCTGAACCAGTGGAACAGTGTCATCCTGGGGAAAGTGTTGAATTCCTTCTTCACTTCTTCCAAGTATAGATTAGCAGCAATGGGTGAAACTGGGGAACCCATGGCACAACCATGCTTTTGTCTATAGAAGTCCCATCTGTACATGAAATACATGGTCCAGGAGCAAGCGTATCTGGGCTGGGCTGAAGCTGCTTCTGGTGATGAGGGTGCTGTTTTCTCTTAGTCTCTTCTTTACCGTCTTTAGGGCATCGGTGGTGGGACTGCTGGTAAAAAGAGACGTAACATCAAAAGATACCAAGGTTTCCTCTGCATCCAATTTCAACTCCCTGACCTTAGAAATAAACTCCCCTGAATTGCACTTGTGGTGGTCCGTGTGTCCAACTAGTGGGACTAGGATAGTTGCCAGGTATTTTGCAACACTGTACATTACTGAGTTTATACTACTGACGATGGTTCTGAGGTGGATTCCTTGCTTGCGAATCTTAGGAAGTCCATACAGGCAGGTGATGGCCTCCCCAGGATATAAACAGTGATACGTCACCCTGTCAATTGTGTTGTCCTTCTCCAAGTGTTTTAAGCATTCTGTTACTTTTTTATTGTAATTGCTGATGGGGTCCCTTTTCAGCTTTTCATAATGTGTGTTGGTCATCTAAAAGTGAGATAACCTTTTCATGGTAGTCCACAGTGTTGAGAATGGCAGTGCACCTTCCTTTGTCTGCAGGCAGAAATGGTGATGTTCTCATCCCTGCTGAGGGATGACAAAGCTCTTCTCTCCTGGCTGGTGAGGTTGGATGATGGTGGTTGAGGATAGCGCTGCAGAGACTTTTTAGCCGGATTTGTTCAGCTTCTGGTGCTGGTAAATTGTTGCTGACCGTGGCCTAGTTTTCTTTTCAGAGCATCCAGCATTGGAGCATTCACCACCTTCTGAGGTAACTGGTTCCATTGTTATAGTGCTGTAACAGTTCCTGATATTCAACCGAAATTTGGCTCACTATATCTTGACCCCATTATTATGTGTCCTGCACTCTGGGATGAGCAAAAAGAGGTCCTGCCTCTCCTCTGGATTACTACCTTTTGTGTGTTTGAAGAGTGTTGTTATATCACTCACTCTCTCACACACACACATACACACACAGAGAGTCTTCTTTTCTCAGGCCTAAAAATGCCCTCATAGGACTTGGTTTCCAGTCCCTTGATCAACTTTGTTACTCTCCTCTGAACTTGTTCCAGTTTGTCAGCATCCTTCTTAAAGTGCAGTGTCCAGAACTGGTACAGCGTACTCAAGATGAGGCCTAACCCGTGCCCAATAGAGGGAAACTACACAGGATTTGGAGACTATGCTTCTGTCTAAAATATCATTGGCCTTTTTTTGCAGCTACTGTACACCATAATGCTATTAAGCTTATGGTCTACAATAATTCCAAGGTCCTTCTCAAATGTAGTATGAGTCTCCCCCAGCACCACAGCTCAAAGGCGTAAATTCTGCGGCGATCAGCCTTCTTTATGGTCCATACATCACTATATCATAGAAAGACTTTCTTTAAATCAGAAAACAAGGCGAAAACTAGAATCTT
Source organism: Phrynocephalus versicolor (assembly GCA_023846285.1). NCBI lineage: Eukaryota > Metazoa > Chordata > Lepidosauria > Squamata > Agamidae > Phrynocephalus > Phrynocephalus versicolor. Next base: position 3,188,881 of record JAHTLZ010000045.1, read on the forward strand.
GAGAGAAAAGAGCATCCAAAATGGCTAGAAAGAAGAGGGAGAACAAAGGCCTGAAAGCCGAAAAAGCAAGACGTGAGACCTGTTCGAGAAAAAAGCTGGAGAAGAAAAATGAGACGTGAGACCTGTTCGAGACAAAAGCTGGAGAAGAAAAAACAGGCACGTAGCGTGCCTGTTAAACCCTTCTAGGTTCGCTCTTCCTGCCAAGACGGGGGCTAAGAATGAGATCAGCCCATTCCTGGATGTTTCCTGACAGCGACAGCACCCCCCCCCCAAAGTAATTTCTGAAGTGGAAACTTTTCTACGCCAATCAGGATGAATGACATCAGAACAATGCCTAAAGTGGGATTTTCAAAATATGATACAGTATTCCATCACTTCACAGCATTATCTCTTGTATCTCATCCCTCCTCTCCCAGGATAATTTTTTTTCATTCTATATTGTCAATGCAAGCCAGTCCACAATCTCTAAGTGTACCAACACGCTTCCCTCTCTTCAGTCACTGCTTGTAATCAGGGCTGTGTAAACATCCTTACCCACATTTAGGAGTGGAGTGCTCCCAGCCCAGCCCATGAGCTACCATGCTTCAGGGGCTTAAATATTGTAACTGCAAATGCTTGTGTTATATACTTTAGCTGTCTATCTGACTCACCATTGTTAAGACTCAAGAGGTTAACATATGCTAAAAACAAATTTTGTTGTTGTTGTTGTTCAGTCGTTCAGTTGTGTCCGACTCTTCGTGACCCCATGGACCAGAGCTCGCCAGGCCTTCCTGCCTTCAAATGCCTTCCGGAGTTTGGTCAAATCCATATTGGTTGCATCGATGACACCGTCCAACCATCTCATTCTCTGCCATCCTCTTTTCCTTTTGCCCTCAATCTTTCCCAACATCAGGGACTTTTCCAAGGAGTCCTCTCTTCTCATGAGGTGTCCAAAGTACTGGAGCCTCAGCTTCAAAATCTGTCCTTCCAGTGAACATTTGGGGTTGATTTCTTTCAGAATGGATAGGTTTGATCTCCTTGCAGTCCAGGGGACTTTCAAGAGTCTTCTCCAGCACCACAGGTCAAAAGGATAGATTTTGCGGCGATCAGTCTTCTTTATAGTCCAGCTCTCACTTCCATACATCACTACTGAAAAAAACATAGCTTTGATTATCCTGACCTTTGTAAGCAAAGGGATGTCTCTGCTCTTTCCTCCCAAGAAGCAGTTGTCTTTTAATTTCATTGCTGCAGCCGCCATCTGCAGTGATCAAGGAGGCCAAAAAATAAACTCTGTCATCGCCTCCATTTCTTCCCCTTCTATTTGCCAGGAGGTGATGGGACGGGTGGCCATGATCTTAGTTTTTTTATGTTGAGCTTCAGCCCATTGTTTTCACTCTCCTCTTTCACCCTCATTAAGAGGTTCTTTAATTCAAGTAGTTGAAGACTTAAGAAAGAACTTCAGTTCAGCTTTTGAAGTATTCTGCACAGTGAGGTGAATTTAATTATTTGAAGAGTTAAAAACTATATTTGAAACAGAACATAAATAAAACTAGATATATCAACAACCAAGGTAAGGTGCGTGCATGCATGCGCAGCACCACCTTCCTCCAAACAGAGATCCTCTTCCCCCATGCACCCATAGCAACAGTTTGTAGCTCCTTTGGTTCTGGTCGTGATGGAACTGGGGTATGTGTATGTTGTATGCAGTGGGGCTAAAAATTAGAGCAAATGTTGTAAAATGTATTATTGTTTAAAAAATACATACCTCCTGATGAAATGATATACTGAAATGATATAGTTTTTGTTCTTCTTCACTTACAAATCAATATTATCTCTCACCTAAAAATATGAACTGCTGCTTTAAACCTGCCAGGACTGTCTAATTAATGATACTTGCAACTGATATTCATTCGTTTTTGTACAAAATTTGTGAGCGAGAAATGCTTCCAATTTGCAAATTGTCTGTCCCACATTGCTTACTGTGGAAAATCCTCCTCTTTTATTGTTGGATAAAGGCCTCCTTTTTTGCTTCCACAAATTTCTGCTTTGCACTATAGTCATCCCCCAACATTTTGTGGTTCATATACTGCGGTCCCATGCCCCGAGCGGGTCTCCGACGGGCTTCCCAGGCCTGTCGGAGGCCCCAGAAATGGCTTCTGGGAAGTGCCTTCTGGATTGTCCAAAACCACTTCTGGGGCCTCGCAACAGGCCTGGGAAGCCTGTCAGAGGCCCATTTGGGGCAGCGCCAGGCCTATGGTAAGTGTAGGAAGCCCCAGACACCCCCCCCCAGTGCCAACCCAACCTAGCATCCACATATCATAGATTTTCCTTTATTGTGGGTCCAATCCCTAACCTCCGCGATAAGCGGGGGATTACTGTATTCTAATCCACTCCAGCGCTAAATATCACCCATACATTTAGTTCACGTTATTCCTCTACTGACTCTTTCTTCCAAAAATACCTAGTATGAAAAATAAGACATCTTCCACAAACACAGATCTTACAAACAATTTGTTTATTCAGCTTTAAACTAAGTACACAACTAAAAAGAAGAGGCAGCAGCATTTCGGCACTATGCTATACATTAGTAATTTCTGTGTGTCAGCTCAAAAGATACTGTACTGGTTACACTGCTGTTCTTAAGAAACGTGGTATGGTTTCCCAGCAGGCAAATGACTGAAAAATATGTTATATTCCTGCTTTTACAAAGAAAAAGTACAAGCTGTACAGAAAGAACACTCGGTTCTCAAAATTTTGTCCAGCATGGGAGATATTCTTGCACTCTATAATTTATCACACACCAAAAGGGAAATGGAAGAATAACGCAGTTTAAAAACAAGACAAAAACCAATTTGCTCAATAAGATAAATGAAAATCAAGCTCAAAATTATAGTTACCTTATAAGGTAAATTATCTCATTCATGGGAATGAGGCATATTAAAATAAAAATAAATTGGCATCTGAATCAGATACAATAGCTGAAAGCACTATATTAACACCAAAACATGTGATTCTTTACAAGGTAATCTCACAAATGGATTTATATGGGATTGCTGTTGGATTTGTTTGGGTTTTATTGCAAACTGTACAATGCTTTGCCAGCGTAGTACCTCTACAATTTTTACAAGTCTTTTACATCTATGTAACAACATGTTGTGAATTAACCAGCTGATAACCATCATAGTTGCAGACCAAAAAAAAAAAAATGGGGGGAAGGGAATACAGTACTTCTATTTTTGAAAGATACGTTAAATATTTCTTCCAGCATGGACAGGTTGAGTAAATGGCAAGATATGAGGCTAGCAAACAGGGAGCATTTTGGGTTAAAAGACTTCAGCTACTCATTATTAACATATATACATGCTCTTCATTATCTGAAAGAAAACAGGTGACAGACCTTATTTTCCATAGGCCCCACTGAAGTAGGAAAATAAATGAGACTGTTGTCTCCAAAGAGAGGGGGAAATTGAGGTCCTGTTGAAAAATCTGGCCACAGAATGTGTATCTCTCTGTTCCAACCTCTGTTGACAACAGAGAGTAAAGAATTTTGCTCAGAAAGTAAGACGTTAAAAAATCTTTAGTTCTGCATAGTCTGGTACTACACGAGAGGTGGAAATGAGGTGGAAATCTTTATTTTAGAAAAAGTAACAAAATATGGAAGCCATTTCTGGCCTATTTTTAGAAACAATTCATGAATGTCCACATCTTTAGATGGATGCAGATGAAGAATCATGGTTCATGTTTGAAAGTCCATTATGTAATGAATGACCACGTGAAATGCATTAAAATGAAGAGAAAATCCACTGTATTGGACACTGCAGAAGACAAGGAAAGTAGTGTAGCATTTAAATGCTAATGCAAGGCTTTTTTTAAAAAATACCATGATTGGGTCCTTCAAACAGAGTGATTTGCCATACTGCTACACACAATCTCTCCAGCAGAGTATAGATCATCAGAAACATCTGCACAAATGTTTAACATACACACTTTTGAAAAGCATTCCAGCTGTAAGCCTCAGAATTATCAAATCCAAAAGGGCTCTATACACAGAAATTAATTTGAAGTTGCCTTTATTTGTGCAGGAACGGTAGTCGGGCTTCTTTTTCCTTAGAACCTGTAAGAGAGGGAATGGAGAGGAAAAAAATCAACAAGACAGAAGCAAACCTCCTATTAGCAAGCGCATAGAGTCATTTGTCTGTCCTAACGATGGAAGGAGAGGTATCTCTGCTCCCACTATCATACTTGTTCTCAGCTGCTGAGGATGACTCAACTTGCCACACCACAGATGACAAGGGAAGGAATTCTAGCCAGCTCGTTGTTCTCTGTTCTGGACAAGAAGAAACACTTGTGGAAGGAGACCGTGATGACAAGCATGAGTTCTCCACTCACTGGACTTTTGCTGGAGTCCAAGAGAGAGCCAGTATGTCAACCGTTCTCCAGCTTTGAGCATCCTCCACCGTCCTTGATCACTGCCTATCTTTGCCACTAGCAGAAAGCACTTTGCGTTCCTGCCTCCTCCTCCTCCTCCTGGATGAGGAAAGAAGTCTGGTCTTGTATGTCTGCATTCATTATAGATAGCAGGGAGATGCAACTACTAGGGTAGCTAGAGTCCAGTTGTCCTTGGAAACTACTAAGGAAGGTATGGGTTGCTCCTGTGGTTTTACTGCCAAAATATTTCAGGGGAAGTTAAGGAAACCAGCTTCCAAACTAAAAAGACTTTTTGTTACATTGTGCTGTGTCATGTTTTACACAAGGCACGCACAGAAGGCATACCTCGTTTAAAAAGAGAATTACATTCCTCACAGGCTTCAAGATTAAGATCTTCCTTTAGAACAGGGCTGTCCAACTTTGAACAGGCCGAGGTCTACTTTTTCTGGCCCAAAGTGCCTGAGTACACTAATACCTCTACTTATGAATTTTATCCATCCCAAGCATATGCTCGTATGGAACGGATTAATTGATTTTCAATGCATTCCTATGGGAAGGCTGACCATGCACACACTTCCCTTGCACCCGCTCGATCATCTGGTCAGTGGGGGGAGCAGGGGACCATGCCATGACCCTTGAACTGCTCCACTTGGCTAAGACAGTGGGCTGGCAGACCCAGAACTTTGCTGGGGCAGTGGTGGTCTTTGGGATGGGGGAGGGTGGAGTGGAGAATTTATCCCCTCACTTTTTTTATCAGTGGCCGGCAGGCTACCTTTGAACCTTTCGCGGGCTACTAGTAGCCCGCGGTCTACCTGTTGGGCAGGCCTGCTTTAGAACAAAGCAAAACATGGTTGTTTTTTCCTTCTCGCATGCCATTGATGTAAGAGGATACAAAAGCAGGCAGGGGGCAACAGGCAGTCAAACATGAACCAGAAATATTAATTAAACCATAGTGCTGTCCATTGCTTTTTTTAAATTAATGTTACAGTCACACACTATATCAAGCTATGTTGTAATACACTTAAATATTTGTTTCCCAACTCAAAATACAAACACACTGAGAAGTCCCATCCCTCCTCTTATTTAGCTTCTATTAAGCTTGGTTTTGCCCATTCTTATATAAATAAATCCAATACATGATTTCAGGATAAGGGACCGAAATATTGACATTAAACATATCTTCGTTATTGTTTTGTATTAATTATTCAGTCAGTCAGTCAATCTACATACTGCCCTATTAGGGTAAACACTAGACTGAGCAGCTTACACAAGATTACATTCACAACCCCTCAATAATCCCACACTAGCAAAAATACTATTAAAAACAGTGTGACAATAATTATAATGATGAATATGAATAACCCTATAAAAATCAGAAAATGACTGAAACTTTTTTTTTGAAAAAATATCATTGACAGCATCCAGGAGATTCAGTTATTAGAGGCTGCTCTAAATAATGCAGTCCTTATCATCCTTCTAAATGGAAGGTCGGGGGGGGGACCTGGTAAATTTCTCTTGGTATCTTATTCCACAGACTAAGAGCCACAATCAAAAGGAAATGATTTCTTATATTTCCCTTTTAGGTCTCCCTCTATGTAGCAATTTTTAACAGAATGGATTGAGAGGACCAGGGTGGGATAGACTGCTGATTTCTGGGAGACATTTTAACAAGTGATCCAAAAGGTTGAAGGTTTTGGCAGTCATAGTAGCCTTGTAGCTAGATGGTTGGTATAGAAATCCAATAAACAAAACAAATAAATATATACTGTAAGCCCAACAGGTAATACATTGTAATATAGCACCTTAAAGATTGCAGAGGCCTAAAATCCATGAAACTGTAGTCCTCTGCACAAATGTTGCTAGTTTTCAAGATCCCCCAAAACACATTGTTTAGGTTGCCGCAACAGACCAACAAAACTTATCCCATATATTTTTAAAGTAATTCCAGTAGGAGAGAAATAAGAGACCACACCCTTTCTTATTTAATTTTAGCATATGTGAAAATCAAAAAGGTTAGCAGACCCCCACCACCAAGTGGGACAGACAGTAAGAAAAAGAAGACGTGAAAATTAACAGGCACTGTTAAATAGCTGCATTCCTGCTTTGACCAGATAGATATTTAGAAAGGCGTAACAAGGAAGCCTTATTTGCAACAGACTACAATTTCACAAGATAATCTCACCTCTTTATGCATAATAGCATGGGGATACCAAGAGGTCGGTAAGGACAACCAGCTGGTCATCTGTGAATTGTTGCTTATGTTCCTGCCAGTTATCGTGGTGGGTTCTCCGGAAATTGGACAAGGTTTTCTTGACTGTCAACTGGGTGGCAAAAAACAAAGATACAGGTGTAGGCAGTGTACTTAAGGCAACTGTGAAAATATATTGGTAGAAACATTTTCATGACTAGTGCAGGAAGTCCTGCTATTTTGTCCATTCTCCTTTGTGATTTAGCTGTGTGCTAGCATCTTCTTAACAAAAACCCTGGCTGTTCCAGAAGGCTTCATTCTGGAGTTGTGGGTCTCTTTGTGGTAAACCAAATATCTGTACTAGCATGTATCGAGTTTCCATCCGGAGGGCACAACAATATCTACAGCCTACAGACATGCCCTTAGATCCAATCACACGTGCTCAAACCCACAAGATAGAGACTCCAAACTCATGTTTCTCAGACTACAATAACTACCCAGTGTGGCCCTAAAAATAATCCCAGCACAACTCTATGAATGGCAGGCCATAAAACAACACGGAAAAAGCCATCCTTTAGTCATAACCCGATGAGGTACCGTCAGATGGCATGTGCTTATGAACCTTTCTGCCAAGGATGCTTTATATTGAGAAACCCATAGCTTCCAGATCCTGCTAAACTACAGTTCCCATCACCCATAATCATAATTATGAGGGCTGACAGCAACCAGAATCGAACAGCACTTTCCCAGCTGTGTCACAGAGCTCATACTGACCTCAATGGGCTGAGGGTCATTCAGATGTGCACTAAGATCCATCAAAAGCTGAGGCATCCAGGTGGGTACATCATAAGGACTTGACAAAATGCATGCACTGAGTCCCAGCACACCAGCATGGCGCTTAACCAAGTCTGCAGCAAAAACAAACCAGCCATTATTTGTTGAGGTTGGAAAAGTTGGTTTTTGTATTGCCTGGGAGATTCTGGGAGTTGTACTCCAAAATTCATTCCCAAGTGATATTCCTCCTGTGCAGAAGGCAGTTGAGATAAATTATCCAGAATGACGGGTAGTAGTGCATTCAAAGTCTAAACTAATACAACAGGGTTAGCTGCCAGCATGAAAGAAGAAAATGAATGACAGCTCAGTCATTCAGAAAAATTCAACATCCCCCCCTTTAATTACTGAAGCCTGTACCCCAGCTATTTCACAGAGATATAAACAGGCTTTTTGCATGCTGTAACTTTCTTCATTTTTTAACTCACTCAGCTTAGTTTACTGAACTTTGTAGAAATACTGGCCAGAATCCTATTGTGTAGTTGCTAGAGATGGGCACGAACCAGTTCGTAAAGGCAGCAGCACAGGTGCTGCTGTTCTTCACCCCTGCCTCCTCTGGCTCAAACAACCACTCACCTGGCTGAGTCTGCTAGTTTCTAGCTGCTGTTGTCTGTTTTTAATTTTATTTTTTGTGATGTTTATTGTTGAGGTTTGTTGTCTTTGGACAGATTTGTTTATGTTGTCATTTGTTCTATGCCGCCCAGAGTTTCCAAGGGAAAGTTTGGTGGCTAATAAACAAACAAACAAACAAACAAACTGATATTCCACCCGCAGCATAGCTCAGGCTTCTCTGCCCCACCCTCTTGGTTGATCTCCCACAGAGCTCAGAGATGTCTGTGCTCTAACTGGGAGAGGAAGATCAGCTGAGGAGCTGCCAGAAGTTAGCAGACTGAGTGGCTAGATCACCTGAGGAGTCAGGAGAGGGGAGCAGCAGCACTGGTGCTGCTCCCTTTATGACTAACTGGTTGGTGCCCATCTTTAGTAGTTAACACCTAAAGAACAGGCAAAAACTTCAGCAGCTGGTTCCTGCGCATTCACGAATATCTGACTTGTTATACGGGCATGTGGTGGTCCAGTGGGTAGGCACACACCCTAAATTCCAAGGAGTGTCTTCTTGGTGCCAGTAAGAAGCTCCTGGAAGTTATGTTGACTGCATTCACAAGTGTCACTACAAACAGAATCATGGCCATTATAATGCTATCAGAATTCAGTGTTCATAGGACTGCGGAAAGATGATTCCTGCCACAGAGCAAGGAGCCCCGTAGCTATCTCCACGTCACAGCCATTTCAGCCCTCTCCTCCCTGCATTCACTGGGAAGTGCATGCTTTGTCGTTGTCAAGGATATACATGTAACAGATTACAAAATGGATCCTGTGTAAAATGCTATGTCATGAGCTAGACAAGAATGTGAATTAGGTCTAGGTCACAGGCGTAAAGGATCATCAGTACTGGAAGATAAGGATGATTAGACACAGGTGGTACAGCTAAATCACCTCATCCCCATGTAGTGTGTGATTGGCTTACACCATATTGCTTTGTGTATAAAGGTATCATGCAAACCAATGTAAAAAGCAGGGCTGCCTAAGGTGAGAGGCAGCTTTCTCCATGCTCTGTTGTACCTTCTCTATATGCTGTGCTTTGTATATTACTCTTTGTCATGTGTACATATGTAATATAAGTTTTGTACTAAGCTCTATTGCCTTATTCGTTTGTCTCCTAGCTCCATAATCACTAAGTGCATTTATTCTTCCACAACGCTGCTAATCTCTGCTAGTGGTTTATATATTTCCTTGAACCTAACAAATCCCTATCTGCATAAAAGGGTTATAAACTTTAACAGTTGTTGTTTTAACAGTGATCCAGGAAGGCAGGGATAATGTAACCGATAGGGCAGGTTGTCATGTCTTTTAGAGGGTAGAGGACAGGCCAGCCCCAATCTGGATGCTCATTATCCAGGTACAGAGCCTTGTAGGGGGGCTTCTCTCTCTCTCTCTCTCTCTCTCACTCACTCTCTCTCTCTCTCTCTCTCTCACACACACACACACACACCTCTGTCTTAAGCCACTGCGCCCTTACCTGCAGGGGGGATGGTATCCACGACTGTGCTGCTGAGGTCTCGCTTCCTCTTCTTGGGAAGCCTCCTCTTGCACAGCTCTTCAAAGTGAGTCTGCATCGGCTCATCAATCGCCAGGAAATGGCACTGCAGCAGGCCACTCAGGGTGGTGGCAGCCATCTCTCTCACCTGCAGTCAAACAAGAGGGTCACTGGCACCAACAAGTACCTGCAAGCCAGCATTTACATCAGTCTGGTGTGATACGCATGGCACGAGCTCAAAAATTTGGCATGTTGGTGGTGCTAACTGAAATGGGTAACAACAAGAAATATAGGATCTAAATCAGTGGTTCTCAACCTGTAGGTCCCCACATGTTCCTGGACTGCAACTCCCAGAAACCCCTTGCAGCACAGCGAGTGGTGGAGGCTTCTGGGAGTTGCAGTCCAGGAACATCTGGGGACCCACAGGTTGAGATCCACTGATCTAAATGAAAGCCACTCCCTGGTTAATTCTTTCATTCCACTGCATAGTCCTCTTCTAAGCTGAGTCCACTAGCTTTTCATCTTAGTAACTTAGCTTTTAAGAGGATATGGACAGGCCTGACAACCTCCTTCCATTCAGATCAGACAATGCTATGTGCTAATTTATTACAGGCCTTACACATTTTTGGCCTGTGGAGTTTAAAACCATGGGCCAAAATCCTACGGTGAAATACTGTGCATATTAAGGGCAAATTCCTTTTGATAACTACGTGTCATACAATCAAGTATGCAGCCAATGGTGAAAATCAAGCTTGCCCAAGCACATAGTGGACAGCTTATGCCAAGCTACACCAATAAGAGGTCTGGCCCTTCAATTCAAAGACAGAATTTGCCATAATTTTCCAGGCAGATAATTGGCAGGTGTTGATACCCAGGAGAGAGGCAACAGCCAACAGGTTGACAATGATCTGCTTTCAAACAGGCTTGTGTGTTTTCATTTATTAATTCACCGCATCTCAAAAAAGACATAGTGGAACTGGAAAAGGTGCAGAAGACAATGACTAAAATGATTACTGGGCTGGGGGACCTCCCTTGTGGAGAAAGTCTACAGCATTTGGGGCTCTTTAGTCTTGAAAAATGCACAAGGGGAAATATGATTGAGATATACAAAATAATGCAGGGCATGAGTAAAGTGCATAGAGGGACAATACTCTTCTCCCTCTCACAAAATACCAGAACTAGGGGACATCCACTCAAATTGAGGGTTGGGAGAGTGAGAACAGACAAAAGAAAATGTTAGTCTGTGGAACTCAGGTCAATGATTAAAGGCATTATTAATAAACTGCTTTATATATTTATTTATTTTTTAAAAAATTCCTAAAAACTCATAGTGATGGCACCACTAAGTGCCACTGTAAGAAGCTTGTTCCAGAGGAAAGGGGCCACAACCGAGAAAGCATGGTTGGCCAATGGAGATAAGATTGCGGTAATTTAGATCAGACCACTCTACTCTAGACTAGTATGACATATAAAAGCTATCAGAGTATAGCCCAGAGCTTTTGTTAAGGGAAGAGAGAAGATTGAACTACATCTGTGAAACTTTACAAGTAAGAAGGGCAGTGACTGAATAGATCTTTTTGCATCCTTAGATGCCACAAGTTTTAACAAGTTTTAGATCATTAATTGGCAGGGAGTTCTCCAAATGGCTTTTCTTTGTTGTTTAACCTCAGATGCTGACCTAGGGGGAACATCCGCTCTGAAGAGACAAAAGCATCGCTTGGGCCCTTTTGAACCAATTAAGACTGGCTGAATTTTCAAATGATTTATTGGACTTATTTGTTCTCTTAATTCGCAGGCACGAGGAGAGGCTACCACATGTCTACGGCGAAGAAAACATCTGAAAATGCTAATTGCAAAAGCTACTTTGCATCTGGAACATTGAAAAAAATAGACTCGGACTGGAAGCTGAATGACGCGAATCTGCCTCTGACTTTTGGCACCTTGCATTGCCTCTTCTAACTCAGGAATGGGTAGTTTCCGGACCATTCTGTTCTTTACACAATGTACAAGGGAACAGCTGTGTATTTTGTGACACGTACCTAGGCGACCATCATTAAGCAATCAGAGGGACCACAGAAAACATCCAGAAAAGGGGTGTGATCATTAAAATATAGAACATTCCTTTTTCTTACCATTTCGTAACATTGTGCTCCCTATCCCTATGAGGGAAATTCAACTTGAAGAGCAGTTTTAGTGGGAAAGTAGGACATATACAGTGGACCCTTGTATAACAAACAGCTTGTATAACATAAAATCTGTACAACATAAAAAATTCCGGAGATAGGGGATATTTGCTTAACATAATTGCCTCTGGGGAAAATCCGTACAACATAAAAATGGGATTACTCCATTTTCAATGCATTCCTATGGGAATGTGTATAAAGGAAAATTTGTTTAACATAATTTCATTTGGAACAAATTAATTCCTTTATACAAGGTACCACCTTAAAAAGAAAATAAAGATGTGGATAACAGTTTATTGGCTTTTGTTCAGTATCTGCTCTGCTTATCGGGGATCAAATAAAGATAAGAGTTTGCTATAGTGGTCAGACGTGACCTGCAAGCTGTTAGTTGGCTATCTGAGATAAGACTGAAGTAGTTTAGATCAGACTACTTCATTCTAGAGTAGTATGACATATAAAAGCTATCAGGGTATAGCCCAGAGTTTTTGCTGAAGGAAGAGAGAAGTTGAACCACATCTGTGAAACTTTACAAGTAAGAAGGGCTAAATAGGGAGGACAAGGGATGAAGTGTAGCGAAAGATAAAAAGGTAAATCTGTATATCTGGAGAGGTAAAGACAGAAAAAGAAAGGGAGAGAAGAAAAGCAGCTGGTCAGTAAGGTGATTAAACAAATGCTGAAATTGTGAAGGAACAGAGTGTAGCTAATGTTGGAAGGCCAGCCAAGCACCAAAGTCTGAGATAATGACAGAGGGAGGGCCAGGAGACTCATACAGAGCAATGACTCAGAGACACTAATTGCTGATTGAAATTAACTTTGAAAAGTAAGAAAGCAGTGGGGGGTGGAGGAGGGATTGCAGAGGCAACGATCCGAATTTGGCAACAATACAAGAAACACTCTGGTGAGGTTCCGGGAGAAGGGGATGCTTCCGAACGAGAGGGCAACAATTCTATTTGGGCACAAAAGGATCAAATCTTAATGGGGCAAAATACTGGGGATGGGGCAGAAAGGAGATCCGTCAGCTCCCTGCTCTGTGCAGCCACACCAGGCCGAATGGAACCTCCGACTTGTGGCAAAACGCTGCTTGTCTTTAATACACGCAAGAAACGAGGGAGGAAGCACCGGCGAAGCAAGCAAGCTCAGAATCAGGGGCTTGCAGGCCAGAAGTAAGAAAAGCAAGATTATAGCCACTGGAAAACAGGAGGTTCCCATGGCAACGTGGCCACAAGAGATTACATACAAGGAAGCGTTCAGCTGATTTGTCGTCTGTTCTGCAAGAACATACTCTTCCTCAGCTCATTTGCAAATTCATTCTACAAATTTGCATTTCCTTTAAAAGAGGGAACAGCAAATAGGATCGATTGGCTTGTTTTAGATTACTGGATGAACATCCTAACCAATGACGGTGAAAGAATGATAGCAGGCCCAGAGTGAGAGAGCTTCCTCTAGGTGGTGGAGGTGAGGTTCTCTGGGCTCAGCTGTCTGCCTTGGGCCCTGAAGCTAACCTGTTCCACAGCCCTCCCATGTGAGAAACATAGCTTTGTCACCAGTACTGAACTCAACTTCAACTGCTGCTCTACTCCCCGTTTGCACATGGAACTGGGAGAGGGTTTTGTTTTTTTTTTTTTGCCCAGTGTGTTGTTAGTCTGTGGAACTCCCTGCCACAGGAGATGTTGATGGCATCTGGCCTGGATGCTTCAAAAGGGGATTGGACAGATTCCCGGAGGAAAAGTCCATCACAGGTTACAAACCACGATGGAGATGTGTCATCTCCAGGCTTAAAACCGGGGTACTTCAAGGATCAGATGCAGGGGAGTGGTATGAGGAAACAGATATCTAGTCTTGCGCACTCCCAGACACATCTGGTGGGGCCAGTGTGAGATACTGGAAGCTGGACTAGATGGGACTTTGGCCTGATCCAGCATGGCTCTTCTTATGTTTTTAGGTACTGTTTGGCCCTTTGTCTTAGCCAGTCTTGGGCTATCCCTGTATACTAGGTTCGGTAATGCTCCTGGTTGTACAACAGCACAGCAAGAAGTGAAGACTATTTGTCTGAAACCATTTTAGTTACATACGTCACAGCCCCCTTACAACAATGGTATTAGGGCTTTCAGAGTAAGTGGGATATTTAAGGCGTGATTTAACTAGTTTGTTTGTTTGATTTATAGACTGCCCCTCCAGCAGCTAAATTCCACTCCCCCGCCTAGTCCCTGTTTAGCTAGGAAGTCCTAGTAATTCATTTTAACCCACTCCACAACACTGAAACAATATTTTAGTGGCATCTGGATATTTTGAGAACAATGCTCTTAACATCAATCTCAAGGTCAATGGGATTTTAAGTTGTGCTGAGATCTGGGCTGATTTGAGTCCGAATCTCAAATTGAGCTTTTATTTCGGAAGAAATTTTAAAAGTTGGTAAGAAATACGAGCGCAAGTATTTGTTTACCTCAAGCTGCTCATCTTCTAAAAGCTTTATAACCAGCCATCTGATGTCATCTACTGCTTCTTTATTGTTTAGGAAGATAAAAAGATTATAAAATACCATGGTCTGGAGGTAGGTTAGCACTGTGTACCTAGCATGCCAGGAGCTACTCCTTGCTGTCTGCAAAAAATGAGACAAAGGGAAGGAAAACAAGAGCAGCAATTAGGAAAACAAACAGACGAGACTCCACTGAAGACCAGATAGGCCTCAAACCGAACATCCCAGCTGTGTCCCACTTTGGGTAAAAGCAGACCACCACCACCACCACCACCCCGGTAATTACATTTCAGCATTTATCTACCAAGAGAAGTTGTAGAAAATAATTTAAAAAAAATTATTTATTTATTTATTTATTTATTTATTTATTTATTTATTTATTGCCCATCTTCCAGCAGAACTCTGGATGGTTTACAAACAGTACACTAAGAATATACAGTGGTACCCCGACTTCAGAGCAGCTCAACTTAAGAGCAGAAAACTGTTGCCATTTTAACTGCCGCCTTACAAATTTTAGATATGGTCTGCTTGACTTACAAATTATTTTTTCATTTTTTTTATTTTTTTAACTTTTTTTTTTCAATTTTTTAGATAGGTACCTTGACTTAAGAGTAGTTTGACTTAAGAGCATGCATTCGGAACGGATTAAATTCATAAGTTGAGGTAACACCGTATATTTTAAAAAATGAAAAGCAGAACGCAAAACAATAATAGATATTAATAGACGTTTGTGGCAACCTGTTTAGTGTTTTTATTACCTGTTTTATTGTTGTAAGCCGCCCAGAGTTCCCAGTGGGAAGATGGGCGGGATACAAGATAGATAGATAGATAGATAGATAGATAGATAGATAGATAGATAGA